>CM068830.1:130414621-130912121 GCA_028554795.2 Sinohyriopsis cumingii
TAGAAAATATTTGGTGTATTTAATTTGTATTGTCTTTTACTTTCTTTTTTCCCATGATTATTTGTTTTGTATAATTGTGTTTTGGACTTGACCGTGTCGAAAATCAATTTCATGTTGTACCTGACAAGTAAAACTGTTTTGGACTACATAATACATAGGTAATATTTCCTATGATTGTGGATTAAGTATTCAGATTATCATTAACGTAAACATGCTTATATTGGTCTGATTCTGGGACATTGGAATTCGCCCATAGAACAATCTTTTCTAAATGATGTTTACCACATTCTATAATTTTAGCAACAGATTTTATGTTGTTAACAACTTAGAATGTTCTAGAATTGGACATTCCATTAAATAACAGAGAAATTCCGAAAATGGTAATTGTGACCTAGGTCCAATAGAGGGTTTTATAATCATTTGTACTTGAGAAATTACTCATTATACCATTTAACATTAGAGGCAAAATCAGTTTTATTATTGTTTTCACTATCTAATTTGGGAGGAATTGTTTATTCCAATAATTGTTCACTTGAGATACAATGTGATAACTTATAGTATTCTTGAACTGGAACGTCATTGTGGAATTATAGTAATGTTAGACAAGAGCATCTTGGATTATCTCATTGTGATTCATCAAAAGACCGTTGGCACATTCCCATGCTAGAGTTTACTACAGGCACATCAACACATTCAGATTTGAATTGTTTTGGAACACCACTGGAATTTAATTGGAACTGTATTCATTACGACTGGCTATATAACTTTGGAATAATTTTATATAATTAACATTATTGTAAGTTCTTTTTAAATTTTCACTTTGTTTTCTATGGAAATAAATTATTTGTTGAATTTTACAAAACTTGTTGATTTTCGCTCTTAGTTAAAGACCAAACAGTCATGTAAAACACAATACCGTTCACATTATCATTGCTATCACTGTAGGTCTTGTCAGACTAACTATTGATATAATCATTGCTATCACTACAGCTCTTCCTGATATTACTACACCATTTTTCTTAACCAATTGTTTCAGCATTTTCACCTAACAGTAGTATTTCTCTGTTGCATTAATTCTTGCACTATTGTCACTAAAATTGCTATCAAATTAGGACATGTCCAACTAACTTAGATCATTTACTTTAATCACTTTCCCACGGTTTGTAGAACATAACTTATTTGGTGCGTGTTTATTTCGCAGCGTATTTTCATGCCACCAGTTTGTTCGTCATTTGTTTAAAATCATACTTCACAGATGAAATGTGTGAATTGGCAACGGCTATAACATCCACAAAACTACTTAGTTATTCTATGTGATTGATTCCTTGAATAAACGTTTCACTGCAGGTGGAATCACTCCACTTTGAAATGTTTCATATTATTTTTTATTTCGAGTCTCATATACAAGTACTTGTTCATCAGACTGTTTAATTGTTTATTGTTGTAATCGCGGAATATAATCATCATTATTGTCTGATATTTAGCGGATTATTTATGTTGAATCTTAATATATACAGAGCTTGATACTAGCATTGTATTGACGTATTCTTTCCTAGATATGTGGGCTGATTTACAATCATGTCTTACATACTACTGTGTTACGTATACCTGATTTAATTTATATTTATTTTAATTTATTGTTTGTTTCTCAGCTTTAAATTTTTTTATTCTATTACATACTATTATGATATAAGCTTGTTTATGTGATTTGGACATTTTCTACAGAAAATAGTTTGACCATGGCAGTTTATTTGTAAACACTTAAAGCTGACCTAGTTCCCGGCCTTAATTCAAAACTAGTAACAGCAACGTGAGCTAGTTCTTCTTTTATTTTTATTTTTTTTGTTGTTGGAAGTAATAAGGGTCAGACCGAAGCTGTATTGGATACGTGACCCTAGGCTTGTAAATAGTTTTTAGTGAAGTAAACAACTTTTTTATTTTATTCTTGGAGTAAAATGATTGAGTTTTATCAGGGTCATATTGGGAATACGTAACTTTAAGATGTAAACATGATCACGTGACCCTCTATTTCGCAATTCAGGCATTTCCGAAAGTGCGCATTAGTTAGTTTTAATAGTGACGCTTAAAAAGAGAGATAGAGAGAGAGAGAGAGAGAGATCTCAGCCTGAGCTTTAAGCACTTGATGTCAAGTCGTTTCCTTTTGTTGTAGCCAGTTTTCGAGTTATATGTTAATGTTTCTTCATATTCTTTGGATTCTAAAAGATTAATTCGTTTCTCTGAAAATATTTGTGCGTTTATACAGAATTTGTGAACAAAGACATTTCTTAAAAATTTTATTTAGATTTCTAACACCGGAGTGTCATTTCTTGTGTTTTTACAAGGAATTGTGACGACAGCACTGTACCGGATGCATCATACGTCATCGCTTTCCATCTTGGATTCTTCGTCGGGACTCGAACTTGAATTCATTAGAATATTCCATTGTTAGGACTTCTAAAAGTTAATTCGTGAATTATTCTTGGATTATATTTTGGATTTGATTCTTAAAATCGTAAGTTCTTATTTTTTCATTTTTACAGTATTTTTCCAGGTAAATAAATTATTTGCTCAATTTTTCAAAGCTTGTTGTTTTCACTCTTTCTTGTGTTACTGTTTATTCAAGCCTAAACACGTAACATAAAGATTGTAGAGGATTATTAAGATTTTTTTTCTAAATTATATCGAAATCCACTCATTTTCTAACTCTGTTTACGTCCATGTAAACGTCAAGAACAGTGAATGAAATATTAACACATTCAATTCGAAAGGCATACCTGATATCCTTAGACTGATTGATTGATTGATTGTATTTTAACTGCGCATCAGCACTGTTTGGCTATTTAGCGCCATACAAAATGTTATATGCAGAATCTTTTAAAAAGTCTCATATCGACCAGCGATATAAAAAACAAATAGTTGAAATTAAAACGATAAGATGGTAACGGTGAAAAATAAAAGCTTCCCGATCAACGGGGGATGTAAATGGTGTATGTTAATGAAGAGTGATGAAAAGGTATTAAAAAAGGAACGGTATATATATTGCATAAAACTGCACAAGGTGATATTATAAAAGTCAGAGTTTAGAGTAAATATTCACTACTTTCAGGAATTCTATAATACAAGTGATGTTTATTGTATCAGAAAGTTCCTTCGTATCATGCACATTAAAATACTGATTGCGTGTAGGTTGCAGGTCGAAACACTCTATCATAAAGTGCTTAACAGTGAATGGTTCTTTGCAAGGAACGCACTCTGGTGGGTCTTCACCTTTTAGTATGTGGGAGTGGGTGATATAAGTATGACCAATTCGGATTCTTGCAATGACTACCTCCTCCCTACGCATGATTTTGTAGGAAGGAGTCCATTCTCCTAGGGTTGGCTTGATGGCATGAAGTTGGTTATTCACTGCATCATTCCATGATGCCTGCCACTTCTGACGTAAGGACTTTTTGACACTACGTTTAAAATCAGTATGCGGTATTTTAAAATCAGTTGGTTCTTGAGTAAGGCCCATTTTAGCAGCGCGATCCGCTTTTTCGCTACCTTTAATACCAATATGGCTAGGTAACCAACAGTATATTATATTGTGGGATACACTCAGCTCGGTATTTTTGAAGAGCATGTTTTTCAATAACACTGGTCAACAGTGAAATCATTACTGACTTGAAAAGGCCCTAATCTGTAGTATTTTGGTGTGCCGAACACGAATATAACCGTGAAAAATTTGTATTGGCTCTCGTTTTGAAGATATTCATATACCTCATTTTCTATGTTTCACTGTGTAAATTTCTCCAGTAGGACTGCAGCAACATCCGGAATAATGATGTAACATTGCATAATACCATCATGCTCACATCATCCACAGTTGATTGCATCATTTTCTGATGCAATGCAATACTAATGCCATGCGGCTGCTGAAGTAAGTTGACGTCAGCAGTGTACTATACATGTGTAGGCCTATTATACTAATGCCAGGCGGCTGCTGAAGCTGACGTAAGCAGTGTACTATATAAAGCCCAATCAGATAGGTTCAGCATTTAAAATATTTTAGACGTTGTGCGAGACAGTTCAAGCTACTGTTACATAAAACTTATTATTTTATCCATTTACGTACAATAAAGAACAGTAATGCCTCGAAAGTGTGTTAATACCGCGGACAATTTTTGCTATATTTGTGGGGAAGTGACATTTGCCAACCAGAAGAAAAGTATCAATTCTCAAGTGAAGAAGGCATATCATCTTTACTTCGGATGCAAGGTTGGTGACCAAGACAAGCCTTGGGCTCCGCATATATGCTGTGCTACATGTACAACACAGCTTTCACAGTGGTTGAATTGCAAAAGGTCATCAATGCCGTTTGCAGTCCCAATGGTGTGGAGAGAGCCAAGCAACCACCTAAATGACTGTTACTTCTGCTTGGTTCCTCCTCTTTCCGGCGGAATAACGAAGCGAAAGAAGTCGAGAATAGTCTACCCAAACATTCCGTCTGCATTGAGACCAGTTCCACATGGTGAGGGACTTCCTATTCCAGAACCTCCAGCAGAATATTCTCTTGATTCATCTGACGAAGACAAAGGTGAGTCGACCTGTTCTTCTCCTGGTCCATCAGCATGCAGTGATCCAGATTTTCACTGTGGTGCATCATCAACCCCACACAGAATAACACAGGAAGAACTAAATGACCTGATTCGTGATTTGGACTTATCAAAGAACAAGGCAGAATTGCTAGGATCAAGACTCCAACAATTCTGTTCCGATATTGAGGGCCTCATGAATGCTTTAAAAATCACTCATGACCCACAAGAATGGAGACTATTTGTGGACTCTTCGAAACTGAGTCTCAAGGCTGTGCTTTTGCACAATGGAAACATTCTTCCATCTATTCCAGTAGCGTATGCTGTCCACATGAAAGAGACATACGATAACTTAAGGCAGCTACTGAATTCCATTGAGTATAACAAGTACAGCTGGCACCTCTGTGGTGATTTGAAGGTAGTTGCCCTTTTAATGGGACTGCAGCAAGGATATACAAAATACATGTGTTTCTTATGCGAGTGGGATAGCCGAGCAAGGGAAATGCACTACATGAGGAAGGAATGGACTCACAGGCAGAATGTAGCCATTGGAGAGAAGAATATCCAACACCCAGCTCTGGTTGAGGCTCAGAAAATCTTGCTACCACCCCTTCACATCAAACTAGGTTTGATGAAGAACTTCGTGAAAGCCATTGACCGGACTTTGCCAGCATTCCGATACCTGCATGAAAAATTCCCTCGACTCAGCGAAGCAAAGATTAAAGAGGGAGTTTTTGTGGGTCCTCAGATTCGAGAGCTTTTCAAAGATGACCGGTTCAACAACTTGCTGGAAGGTGACGCGAAACAAGCATGGAATGCTTTTCGCCTAGTTTCTACAAACTTCCTCGGAAATGTTAGGGCAGAAAACTATAAGGAACTAGTAGAAGACATGTTGATGAAGTGTAAGAAACTTGGCTGCAATATGTCTCTAAAGATTCACTTCCTTCATTCCCATTTGGATTTCTTTCCTAGCAACTGTGGTATTGTTAGTGATGAACACGGCGAACGTTTTCATCAAGATATCGCAACAATGGAACAAAGATACCAGGGAAAATGGTCCACTACAATGCTGGCTGACTACTGCTGGACACTCCTCAGAGATGCTCCCGAACAGCTGTACAAGAGACAGGCGAAGAAATCTAAGATGTAGTCAATGACTTGATTTTTTATAGGTAGGCTATTACAGTTGACCTTTTACTATTGGAATGCATTTCGTTATGTAAACATTAATTTCTTGCAGATTACAAAAAAACTAGAGCCAATTTTGCAATTTGACTGTCATATTCGTGTTCAGCACATAAAAATTGATAAGAATTGACTAATTTTATTTCAGTAACATGACTTTTGTAAAAATTTGTTGTCCAGTGTAATGGATTCTCCAGTTTTCTATTGTGTAGTGACTGAAGTACGGATAGTGAGTCGCAGAAGATGATGCTGTTTAAAATACGTTTGTTTTCTATATGTTGCAGAGCAAGGTCTATTACTCTGATTTCGGCTGAAAAATTGCTCCATTTGGTAAGCGAACTTGCGTTGTGTGATTTCCACAAACGAAAGCTGCAGCAGCCTTTTCCTCATCCTTTGATCCATCGGTGTAAATTCTTGTGTAGTTTTTAAATTCGGTGAGGAGTTCATGGTAAGAATTGTGGAAGACAGAAGGGTTTGTCTCGGATTTTTTTCCATCGTGTAGCGTAAAAAGTACTTTTGGTTGTTTAAGAAGCCATGGTGGTGTTTCGGAGAAGGACGTTTTCTGAATTTTAGAACGATCTATCTTTGTACTGTCAAGGCTGGATGATATTCTAATGCCAAAGGAAGGTATGGTGTTTGGTTTATTTTCGTATAAGGTGTTGTATTTGGGTTGAAAAACAGCCGAGTAAGCAGGATTCAGAGGGTTTGATTTTAATTTGAGAGCATACAGTGCGGAAAGCATTTCTCTACGATGTGATAACGGTGGTTCGTTCGCTTCAGTTAGTAGGCTTTCACACGGATGTTTTAAATATTCTCAGAGCCAGTCTTGTTCCCTGATCAAGCATTTTAAGATATGACTTTTTGGCTGAACCATACACAACGCAACCATAGTCCAGTTAGGAGCGAATAAACGTTCTATATAAACTGAGTATGACTTTTCTATCAGCACCCCAGTCAGTGTGCGCTACTACTTTAAGTAGGTCAAGTGCTTTTCAGCATTTAGCTTTCAAGTTCTTTAGGTGTGGTATAAAAGTCAGTTTTCTGTCAAAGATAATACCTAAAAAATTTGTTTCCTCAACAATTGGAATAGGTGTTCCGTCCAGCGTGAGTTTAGAATCATCGTGGTGTCGTCGTAACTGACAGAAATGCATACATACCGTTTTTGATTTCGAGAATTTGAAGCCGTTCGTACTAGCCCAATTTTGAATCTTGTTTATATTTTGCTGTACTTGTCTTTCAATTGTATGCATGTGCTTTGATCGATAACATAGTAGAAAATCATCAACATATAGCGAGCAATCCACACCAGGAGTCAAACACTTGGTGATGCTATTGATTTTGATATTGAAAAGCGTCACAGATAAAATACTGCCCTGGGGCACACTCATCTCTTGCTCGTGCAGATCTGAGAGAGTAGAGCCCACTCGTACCTTGAATTCTCTGTCTGAGAGAAAGTTGGATATGAAAGAGGGCAGATCGTGCAGGTCATTTAGTATCCCGTACTTCCATGTCGTGTCATAGGCCTTTTCTAAATCGAAGAAAACCGTTACAATATGTTTTTTCTTGATAAATGCGTCGCGAATAAATGTTTCCAGTCTAACCAGATGATCATTGGTGCTCCGTCCATAACGAAAGCCACTTTGGAAAGGAGATATTAAATTGTTAGTTTCCAGGTACCATACAAGCCGAGAATTGATCTTTCGTTCCATTGTTTTGCACACACAGCTTGTGAGTGCAATAGGTCGATAGTTGGTAGGATCTTCGCTATATTTACCTGGCTTAGAAACTGGTATTACTGTTGCTTCTTTCCAAATCTTAGGTAGATTGCCAGTAATCCATAAATCATTGAAGAGTTTCAAAAGAGATGTTAATGATGGTTCTGGAAGGTGTTCCAAAGACTGGTAATGTATTTCGTGAGGCCCAGCGGATGTATCATGGGCCTTGTCTAAAGCCTCCATAAGCTCTGATAGTGAGAACAGTTGGTTATAACTTTCCGAGTTGCTGGATGTGAATTTTAAACGTGACTTTTCTTTTTGAGTTTTCAATTTTTGGAAGGCTTCTGAATAATTAGATAATGAGGAATGTTTAGAGAATGTGTCAGCAAGAACATTTACTATGTCACGTTTTGAACTAAAATTGTTATTGTTCAGTTTCATATGTCGGAGAGAATTGTATTTTCTCTTTCCGTTTATTTTGCGGACCGTGTCTCAAATTTTCTTAATAGAGGAACGAGAGTTTAAAGTAGAAACATATTTCGTCCATGATGCTCGTTTGCTTTCTTTGATTGTGCGGCGAGCTTTGGCCCGGAGAATACGATATTTACTTAACTTTTCAGGCGTCGAACGATTGTTAAATTTTTTAAATGCTTTTCGGCGTTGTCTTAATGGCTTCCTTACATTCCTTAGTGAACCAAGGTTTTGGGGTTCTTTTACGGTTTGGAGAGGACATGGTGATAGATTCTTCAGCAATCTCGGTTAAAATAGATGTATAATGCTGTATAGGGTCATTAACATTGAAAACTGTATCCTCATTCAGCCTCGTTTTACAGAGTGTTTCAAACTTATCCCAGTCGGGCTTCTTTAAATTCCATTGTGGAATTACGTCATCTATTGTAGAGTTAATATTTTCAAGGAATATTGGAAAGTGATCACTGCTGTGAAGGTCATCAGCGACCTTCCATTCATAGTCCAAAAGCAGCGAAGAAGAACATATTGTCAAATCGATACATGTGTATGTACCCGTTCCTGGGTGTAAATATGTCGGTGATTTGGTGTTATATAGACACAAATCGTGTCTGGAAATGAAGTCTTCTACTTTGTGGCCTCTGTGACTTATATGATTTGATCCCCATAAAATGTTATGGGCATTAAAATCCCCGAGTAAAACAGGGTGCGGGAAGTTGTTTAACAAGATTGTCTTGTTCGTTTGGTACTAGGTTAGTGTTTGGTGGTAAGTAAATAGAGCAAAATGTAATCACTTAATTTAGAGTGACGCTTACAGCAATGGCTTGTTTAAATGGATGACGCTATGAGGGGCTCTGTTGTTTACAATAACAGAAACTCCTCCTGAGGTCCTGTCAACATTTTGCGAGTAGGTGTTAAACAGGGAGTAGTTTTTAAGTGTGATGTTATCCGTATCTTTCAAAAACGTTTCCTGAAGGAATAGTACTGCAGGATCATGTTCGTTTAAAAGCAGAAGAATATCATGGTAGTCCTCTACAGTTCCACTGTATGATGGTGTTCTTCATTACAAGTTTATACTGAAGATTCTGGAGCTAGGTTAGACCTTTCGCGGAGGCAATCTGTTTGGTTATTTCTCTGGAGGAAGGACGGGGGTGTATTTTTATTGTTAGGTCTGGAGCCACCTTGAGGACATGGAGCAGTTTCTTCTGCATCCGTATCCTCAAAGTCTCCAAACCTATTGTGCAGCTTTATGGGGTCATCAGACCCCTTTTGCTGCCTATTTGTATGCGACCTTTTTTTACTGTTTGGTGATCTTGGTGGTGGAGTATTGTTGAATGTTGTTTGAGTAGATATCGAGTTTTTCGGTGGGTTTGTAATGCGGAATGTTCGAGCTGGAAGGGAATTCAGGTGGGTTTTTTGGGTTTGGGCGTCTTTCGTTGCTTTTTGGTTGCTTTTCACTATAGTTGAGAAGGACGGGCCGGGGAGTGATATTCTAGCTTGTAAAAGTTTCCTGGCCTTTGGATAGAGGATGTTGGATGTGTATTTAACCCTCTGTATTTCCTTCTCCTGTTTCCAGGTGTCACATTACTTTGAATTAGCATGGTGTTCCTTTCCGCAGTTGACGCAATGCGGAGTGGCTTTGCACTCGGATTCCCGATGAGAAGGGTCTCCTCATTGACCACATATTTGGTTTCTGGAACATCGGTCTTCATGATGACCGTATTTGTGACATTTGTAGCATCGGAGGGGATTTGGTATGTATATCTCAACCTTAACTTGTAGTAAACCTACTTTGACAACTTTACCTACTGTTGGTTTGTTGAAGGTGAGTATAACGGTGTTTGTGTCCTGCAGATTGTTGTTTCGTTTGATACGAATCCTACGGACTGCAGTGACACCTTCATTTTTCATTCCCTCTACGATTTCTTTGGGGGCCCCGAGTGGCCGAGTAGTTCAAAGCGCTCTCCATTACGGATCACTGCCATCTCACCTCTGTCTGCGTGGGTTCGAGTCTCGGATTTGGCTAATGTGGGTATGTGAGAAAGCTTGCCAGTAGTTTCTCGTGGGTCGGTGGTTCTTTCCGGGGTTTTTCCGGGTTTTGAGGACACCATTAATACTGGCCGCCATGTATAGCCTATCGTGTGCTGAAAAATGGCGTTAAACCCTACAACAACAACAACAACAACGATTTCTTTGTCGCTGACTCCAGCTAAGTCACGGCAACGAATGACGCCTTTTGATGTATTAAGTGAAGAGTGGGCGAAACAGGTTACTGGAATATCGTGAAAGGTTTTAAGTCTGTGGATATTTTCAGTATGTGCTTTGCGCTCGCACTGTACATGAAGGCCACCTGCTTTTAGTTTTTTGACACTTTTTGGATTACCAAGTATAGTCTTTTCGACTATAAATGGCGATAGTGCAGCAAGTGGTTTAGATTCGTCTTTTGGTTGGCTGACCATTAAGCGAGGAAAGGATTCCACACTACATGGTTCATCATCTGAGTCAGATCCAGTTTTGGTACGTTCGTTTTGATTTTTGTTTTGATTTTCCATGTTGGTTTATTAAAAAATTCAGCACCCGTGCTCCCCGCCCACCATGGAGCCCAACAAGGAGACACTTTTCAAGTGCCAAGGATACACAGATGCCATACTCAGTTGATAAAATTACCTTTGATTGACACGTGAAGTCATCACCTTCTAGGGTCGGTAAAATTACCTCCCAATTGACCCGTCAAGCAACCGTCTTCTAGGAAGACTTCTAAGATTTGGGAAAGGGAAATATAAAGGAATAGACTATAGGGGCAATGGTGGTATCTAGAGAGATACAAGGAGAAGAAGGTGAGAGAGTAAATAAAGACTTACTAGGGCTCGGCGTGACCAGCCGATTTGTCGAGACCGGGCCCATCCCGACCACCCGTCTAGAAGACGTAGAGGCCAAAGTAGTGTATTGCATGGAAAGCCTCTGCTCAACTACCAGGATCCTTTCCTCCCCCAACACAGGACACAACCCACGGCAAACAGGTTGCCTCTACTTAGTCGCCTCTTACGACACGTAGTGAGGCACGTCTGGCCATTTCTACAACCCCGGACCCGCAGGGGGAAGGCCATCAAGGAGATACGTATTGTGTGGAAATCAACTAAGGGAAACTTATTAAGGAAGTGTATTTACTTACAGCAGGTCATTGCTGATATTGCGTTCATTAGAAAACTTTGCTAATTCGTAATTATTTGTCTGATGAAAACCCCATCCTGCATCATATCTTTAATAAAAATTGTTGCGTTGCGCTCATCTTTCTCCGGTTGGATCCCGAGGAGATGTTATGTTCACGTTTTTAACAGACAAAATAAGAAATCTTGAAATGGTTTATAACGTGTATTGTATCTATTCTTCAATAGCCCTATGCAGGTAGTTTTCTGCATACTTGCGATTTCAAAAACAGTACTAGATCACTGATCTAGTCGTCTACTTAGTTTACATTAGTTTGAATTACAGTTGTTCTTTAATACGATAATCAAACATCCATTTTCTAGACATGTGTTCGAAGAAGGAAATATAGATAACGTAGAATTAGGATTCTAATTGTAACTCTTTAGTGTTCCTGAGCCCAACTGCGCGTTTTTTTATTCATTTCATTCAACATGCTATAAAAGTATCTCGTTTAATACAATACTGTTCTACAAACCCACTCCATCCACTCGTTTAATACAATAATGTTCTACTAACCCACTCCATCCACTTCATTCACTAAGAGTAAATGATTATAGAAATTTGTAAAGCCACCCGAAAATGACATAGGACCCAAAGGTTACCTTAGATATGAACTGACAGATTTGTCGGTCTACTGAAACTTCAATGCTAGCTAAGATAATATTCTGAAATTGAGGTATCAAACTATCTACGGTTTCACGTTCCTTCAAAGTTCGAGGTTTACGTTGTGTATTAATAAAGCAACGTTTCATAACAACGATTTTTTAAAAAGAAAACAAAGATTGTTAAAATTGTTTATAACCGGAAACAATTGACAGGATCTCCCATTCTCACGTAATACTTAGGAAATCGAAAGCATTCTACTTTATTACACACGACCCCACCTCTTAATCATTCATTCATTGGTGTTTGGGCGTATTGGTGATCTAACGTATTAGCTGAATCATAGTCATCAATGCCTGAGTGACGATTTAAACCAAAGTTTTTTGTGGTCACTTTGAAAACATTAGCAGGTAAAATGTGACATTAGGTATGATGCGCTATATATACAGTGTTGAAACATTCAGAAGAAAAACAGTCGTTAGAGCATCTTTCTCATACACATCAGTTGGAAATTCAGAATTTGTTTTCATGTCCATTCTTTTCCATATGATAACCACTAAGAAGAAGGAGACTATTCTAATCTATCCCCTAGTGTTAACAGGAGGAAGCCAAAGGTTAAAGGTTAATAGGAGGAGGCCTAAGGTTAAAAGGTACATACTTTCAACTCCAGTGAAATTTCGAATATTATTACCAAACACACACACATACACACTCTCTCTCCCCTATCTCTCTCTCTCTCTCTCTCTCTCTCTCTCTCTCTCTCTCTCTCTCTCTCTCTCATAACAGGAATATACAGGTAACGGATTTCGGGTTATAAGGACTTGGTTATTGTCCAGAGTGGGAAAGTTTTGGAGATGAGTAGAGGGTCTAACATGACACTGTTTTAAATAAGACAATATTGTTACGTACATTTGATTTCATTTATATTTCATTGAGTTTAATTGTTTGTTAAGTTTTAATTTTGTATAATATGTTAAAGTAATATAATCTTGTTTACTGAAATTTGATATTTAGCAGAAATTAGTTTGACCTGACTGTGTAGTCGAAAACAGCTAAAAATAGAACTTTGTATCTTTTTGCTGACCCAGTTCCTGACCTTGATTGGGAATCAAGTAAACAACTTTTTTAAAAAAAAATTCAGTCTTAATGTGTGATTGATAATAGTGAAATCGAGGCTGACTGAGACTACGTGATTTTTGACATAAATAGCTTCTACGATATTCTAGAAAATCTGGTTTTACCGGAGGGTTAACCCTCATCCGGGCAGATGTTTTGCGCAGTATTAAGGTTTTATACTGATGTCTATAGAGAATTTAGTCAGTTGGGCTCATACACACTTGGTGTTAAAATGTTCGTTTTGTTGTGACCAGTTTGGAGTTACATTTTAATTTCTAATCAAATTATTTGGATTCTAAAAGATTAATTCGTTTTCCTGGAAATATTTTAGTGCTCATGCATACTTTTTGGATAAAGACATTAGTTTAAATTTAATTCAGAATTCAAACACGGGAACTGTAGACACAACAGCACTGTACTAGCTATAGCATACGTCATCGCCTTACATTTTGGATTTTCGTCGGGACTCGAACTTAAACTTCATTAGAACATTTATTATTAGGATTTCTAATTTAATAATTCTTGGATTATTCTTGGATTATTTCTGGATTTGATACTAAAACACCGTATGTTCTTATGTTTTCATTTTTACATTGTTTTTCTAGGTAAATAAATTATTTGTTAAATTTTTCAAAGCTTGTTGTTTTCACATTTTCTTTGTTACTGTTTAGTAGAGCCTAACACGTAACAAAATAATGTATAAGTTTCATGATGCCACGGCAAGCCACTCCCATTTCTCTTACTTAGAGCATTAAATACATAATACTCCTTTCATTTTGTATACGTTGCTTTTGAAACATGAAGAGATATAGCAGCATAAAGATGTTAAATTTGAACCCGTCTTGTGACTTAACAATAAATGTGATAGTAAAGTTTGATTTTGTCAAGTGTTTACATTTTCCTCTTTCTAGTCCTTATGAATGCAATCCTGATTTGTTTTGACCCCACATTATATAATTATTTCTTTAATCTCTCCGCAATCGTCCATTTAAGGTTTATTCTTTTTGTCCAATTATGTTTGGAATAATCATCAGGGACACGCTCTTAAAATAATGCTTTTCCTATTTATTAAAACAAATTTAAGATCAAAAGCTAATAAAGAAATCATACAGGATCAAAATGTTAGTGCAAGTTTAAATTTAGTATAATACTCCTTGAATAACTTCAACGGTTTGAGTATTATTATTATTATTATTATTATTATTATTATTTAAATAATACTTTGCTATAATCAAAGTCAGAAGACTGCTTTGTGATGGATTGACAGCTTAAAATATGCTTATGAGTTTATCATTTTCATAGTATTGAAAAGCATTCCATCTGAAATATCTGATGTAGGGAATGTGTATTGTAGATATTAAAACAAAAGACGAATCTCCACCACGCTTTCAGAAAATAACTCTTTTTTTTTAAATAACAGAATATCATCGACAGATGATATGGAAGGACCCAAGGACCAATGCTGATTTCATAAATGAAATGACCTTCTCCTGCCGACAAAGTGTATGCATAGTTAAAGGGTGGGATCCAATGGTTTCCAATATATGATTTCAAGAGCGAGACTGACGGATGAAAGGGGAAATAGTACCCAGAATCTCATAGTAATATAATTCCCCTTTTCATGTCAGGTAAATGTATCTATCATTTAATGGAATGATTATAAAGAGTTTCTAACGTATATCCAAGGGACCAGTCCCATAATGGGTAGAAAGAGACACAAGGACCAATATTTGCTGCATGAATAATTTCACCTTGTAATGTTGCGATAGTACATAAATTGTTATAGGTAACGATCTCATTGTTTTAAACAGAAAATTAACCCTCTAGTATGTGATATTAGAAAGATCAGACCAAGGATAAAAGAACAAACCGATTTAGATGTGAATTCAATCCTATCAAAATATGAATAAATTTGGGGTTGACTCTCCTCTTTTTCATACACCCGTTCCCCGCCAGTGGGGTGGAATTTACATTGAAAAAGAGCGATCCACAATCCTTCAGCATTTTGTGTAACATGGTTCATCAAATTAATACCAGTAGTTACAGAGTTATGTTCTTGTACAAACAGTTTAACATTTTCTTGTTGCAACCGACGCCAATGACATCGATACCGTGATAACTACTCACCCCCCCCCCCCCCATTCTCAAGGAGAGGCGAAATATAAAGACACGTATGGCTGAGCCTTTGGTCGTTGTACGTTTCGTCTACTGATAAAATGAAACTCAAATTCGTCTTACCATCATATGTATATTAAACAGACTATCTTACCAATTCGAACAAGATATACTATTTAAAGTCTATCACGTGTTTGGTTATTAAAAGCAGTGAAAAGACATAAAAATACTTGAATGTGTCTGAAAACTTGTAGTTTTCAGTCAAATATGCTGACGTCCGGTTTCCGACAACTTCAGGAAAATTGTTCAGTTCAGCGCAATAAATAAAATTATGCTTTCATGATTAGCCTTTTCTTCCAATACGACAAAAAACAGCTCTGAAGCGATTACAATTGTTGTAGAATTAATGAAATCGTTGATGTCGTTGAAGATAAAGTACTTCCTAATAATTACCAAACAGTCTGACATGCAGTTTCAGGCTTCTACAGAGATATCGTGATCGATGAATCTAATAGATCTACTTGTCATTGCTTTCTTTCAAATTGTGGATTAATTGTTCTCGTCTAAAATTAAGACCATATTACAAGACCACTTTTTAAGCTTCTTGTTCTGGGTGACCAAAATTTACAAAATATATATTTTCAATGGAAAGAGGCATACGCTGTACATATAATAAAACTTTCCATTTAGCGAGATCGGTTATCCCTCTGTTTTTCTTTAAAATCTACTTTGGTACCCATTAAAGAAAACGTTTTAAATAGAATAAAGAATGATGCCATTCTGCGTATGATAATTTATTTAAAATGTCTCTAATCCTAAGCTGAGTTAGTATGGTCTCGTAATGAATGGTAGAAATATATCGGAATATTGCAGTGCTTCCTGGTATCAGATATGGACACCATATTGTTCATTCGTTTATTTTATGCCCTGAATATCTTGTTTATGTTGCAGTCTTTTCTAAAATATTGAGATGCCCTGTTTTCCCTACTGTGCTCCATGAGTATTGGAAACTGATAGAAGCTCAGTTACGACCACTTCATACGGCCAGCGTAAAACAGTGTTTACAAACAAATTCTTCTAAGATGTACTTTGTAACGGATAACAGAATTATGTATGTCATTTTTCATGTTGATCGGTTGTATACGTATTCTAAGTTCAATTTATTCAACGCTAAACATTTCTCTATTTCTGGAAACGACCCTTATAGCAATGTTCAAATATAAACAGCATAAATCCGTTTCTATATAAAGCAATGTCCACATGAAGAATAAGCGATCTGTTTCTAAATATAGCAATGTTCACATAAAGAAATTTAGATCTATTTCAACATATGGCAATGTTCACATGAAGAATGATCGATCTGTTTCTAAATATAGCAATGTTCACATGAAGAATGATCGATCTGTTTCTAAATATAGCAATGTTCACATGAAGAATGATCGATCTGTTTCTAGTTATAACCATATTCACATTAAGAATGTTTTAAGTTTAGTTATAGTAAGAGTTTTTGTAAGCATTTGTATAGTTTACATTCAACAATAAAGTGCACAGCTTCAAGATTTATAATCTGGTATACATAAAACTTGTGTTTGGAAAAATGATAATGTAGCCACTATCACAGATCTTATTAAAATATATCCTACCATGTCCACAACTTAAATGGTTAGAGTTATTATTTCATGACAACGCAAACTTCATGAAGTAACGTTTTTATCTGTTCGTAAAGGCTAGGTGTTTAAAGGTGACACTTTATCTTCTTGGGCACGACAATTCAAACACAATACACTGGGGCAAGGTGGATAGCCAAATGAAATGTTGGATGTGTATATTTAATCTACAACATATTACATTAATGAAACGCACAAGGAATGTTATATTATTAACAAGGAAAAAAATGAACATTTGTTTTAAACATCACATCTTAGCATCCCACGCTAGAAAGATCAGACGCAGGAACCGAAGTTGAAATGTCATTTTAACCACATAATAAAATCGCGAAGAGATTTTAATCAAAGAAACCTGTCGTTTAGTTAATCTCTTTTGTTTTTGTTGTCTTATATTTGCATTTTCCTGTTGATCTTTCCTATTTCATTAATCACTTTGGGCATCTGATCGTGTTTTGTTTCTTCTATCATTCAATAAATTTGTCGCACTTTTCTGCTAGATAAATTGTAAAGGGACGAGATATCACAAAGGTTTCTAAACATACAAGTAGGACCGCAAAGTGCTCATTATGATGTAGGTAAAGAATGCTATCTTGAAGGACTATGTTTTTGGTACCTGAGGCATATCGTTAAAGGTTTAGGAATTGTAGAAATGAAACTGGAAAAACCCAGGAACTATCTACAAAGTGGTGCTCAGCCAACAAAGGTTGGTCAAGATTACGACAACATCTGACAACTCAAATTAATGAAAGATATCACGAATTGTGCACATAGCGACGTTAAATTTTCCCTTGGTAATCAAAAGATGGAAATTTGAAAAGTGTTGGTATTACTGCTAATGGTTATTCCTTGACTCACAAAGTTTCATTCGTCAATAAGTCCCCCCTCCCCCAGCAGCTTTGGTCAAATATCAAGTCAGTCTCATATGAGAACTTCCAAATTTCAATCTGGCAAACCTGTACATAATCAACATCTGATAAGACTGATCAGAAATCCTTAACTCGTCCGACTTGCACTTCATTTCTGATTTGCTACAGGGTGGCAAATGAGCGACAGAATAAATACTGAGCTATTCGGAATGATCTTCCTTCAAAGAATCATCGCGTGAAATGTAATCATACAAGAGTTTCTAAGTCCTAATATGGCCCAACCTAATATGAGCTTTTAATGCGACTACATTATTTGATTGCTATTTCATCAGAAATCTTTTTTTAAACACAAGTTTAATTTTATCGCAAATTCTGATTGAGCATTAATGAAATTCAAGACATTCGACATTAATTTTCTCTACAAATAGTATTGTATTAGCTGAACATTATAAATAGTTAACGAATTGCAGTTTTGACTCGATGGTGTTTTATTTAGTGGTCACAGAGATAACATGTTTAGTAACACTTAACTTTATGTAAAGAATATATAGCTATTTCATTTATCTGCGAATATAAAATTATCAAGTAAAATAGAACAATAGACAGATAACTGATTTTATCTATCGTCATGAGACCACAAGGTCACATTATCTGCATATTTTGAAAGATATAAGTGCAATAAAGACCCGATTTTTATTAAATATTTATAAACAACACGTATTTATGAGAAGCCTAATAAAATGGCTTTAGCTCATAAAGAAAATTCAGATGTATATGCACATACAGTGAATTATTTATTTGGTTACTAATTCGTGTTTTAAAATATTTAATAGATTGAAACCAACAATGTTAAGAAAATGAACAAATTATTTCTCTTTAACGCATAGTGAAAATTCAAAAGACAGTAGTGTGAATTACATCTCAATAATCTTTTGGATGCTTTCTTTTGTTTTTGTTTTTTAATCTAGCAAGGTGCTAACACAGATTACTTTTATATATCAAAATGTTTTGAGACCCCTCTACTTCTCTCATTCACTCACACTGTGTTTGTTAGTCAGTCATCATGCCATACCTTAATTTATCCAAAATTTATCCAATTTATCCATACATCTCTCTGTTTCATGGCATAAAGGAATTAGAATTAAAAATATTTTCATTTTTTATTTTTATTTTGACGTTAAACGATGGAGAAATAAAGTCAGAAAATATTAAGTAAAACGTGACGACGGATTATTGTGGCTACGGAATGTCATTCAAAAAGAATGTTCGACATTCCAGCTCTAATTGTGCTTTATCTTTCTTGCGTTATCGTAGATGATTTACGCTAAAACTGGAAGTCTGATGTATTGTACTTATTGACGTTTTGTTGCTTATATAATTTAAAGGTCAGAAAATTATGTCTTGAAAAAGTGAAGATGATACTATTCTAAAGGGAACAGAGAATTCTGTCGAATTATTTTCGAACCCTTTGTATTTACCATTTTTGGCCATTATTGACTATATTTACTGTAGCTAGGTTTAGCATTAGACTTGTAAATTTTCTTCAATTTACACAAGGTCGGAGTTCCTTTCAGTCTATCGTGAAGTGAATCCCATTTGTCATAATCTCCACCTTATCGAGTCATTTATGTTTTGTACGACTCGTCCTTAGATCATTCTAAGGAAGGTATTGCCCGCTTCAAATTAAACAAAGTTGGCACATACAAGTAAAGTGCTACATAAATTATGCATTAGAATTTCCTCTAGAAAGCAACGGTTATTTAGTTTTCGGTTATGGAAAAGTTCAAATTAGGCTTAAACATAAACTTCCACAACTGACCTTTAAAATTTTAGGTTCGAAAATTCATATTTTCGAGACAGGTTTACATTAGTAATAAGTAATCAAACTTAGCATTTACGTTGTATTATAAAGTTCATCGATCAGTTTGATTTCTGTGTTACATTTCGACATACGTACGAAGTGTTATGGAATCTTATTGTTTTATTTTCTATCTGGTCTTAGAATATATTATCTATGAGAAAAGGTTCTGAAAAATGATAAATAAGCTTCTGTTTTAAATGTTGATATTTTCTCAATTTGTGCCATAAATTGAAGTAATTTATTAACCAATCGATCCCCAAACATCGGCTCACTGTCAGCGTAGTGCCTCTGTGCCTGAATTGAATATTTCGTAAGACTCAGCAAATGAACTGATATTTGCACAATTTAAAGAATTCAGGAACAGGAGACACAGAATGCCAAACACAGGCCAATTTCTGTAACAAAAGTCAGATAAGCGAAATAAGGTCCTCTTGTGATATTATGTCGTACCGTGATTTGCCTTGTTCTATTTTTTCGGTCATGGCATGTTTGTCTTGTTTTGATGCGGGGACCAAAAGTAAGTTAGCATGCAGTATTCTTTGCATCAAATAATACATACAATGCTTGCCTATTGTTTCCGTACATGTGTTGCGACTATCTAAATTTTTTTTATAGCAGACTCTTAGGTCTAACCTCAATGCTATTATTCGTAGATGGTTCTTAATAATAAGGCTATTATATTAATTATGCACATAGCATCCGAATGTCCTATATAGCTGCTTGCTCTTTCAGCATAAACTGAAATTATTCTAATACCTTAATGTCAACGTATGAATGATTCAGAGTCTATACCTCAGTTTGAAACTTAAGGATTTAAATAATAATATACGTTTCGATTTCTCGTTTCCTTTTTATTGGACTGTTAGCGTCAACTAAATATGAAAAACATTTTAGGGACATAGCCCAAAACCTGTAGAAATGTATTCCCTTATGACATCTATTAGAAAAAGTATATTCTTGTTATATCTATCTTTCTGTTGAATATTAACATACACACACATATATAAACGAACATAAGAGAGCGAGTACACAGTGTATATAAATAGTGTAAACTAGAAACACCTTTAGTGAATTACATTTTGATTTGATAAAGGAACATTCTAAAGGACACAAGGTACTAATAAAATTCCTATAATATACCATCCAAACACCATAATGTTGAAAATTCAGTGTCGTGTAGACTCTAAATATTCAGGTCCAAACAGATATTGCACAGCGTAGAACCATTTATTGAGAATGCTTCTTTGTTGAGTAAACTATATGAACCACGGCATTTGTAAAAATTATTCGTACCTGAAACTTGTGGATTCTACTTCCCACATGAAATATAAATCATTACATTCATTCTTGGAGTTTCTAAATCAAGCCAGTACACAGATAAATCTTGGAAGTAGAGCCTTTCATTAATCTCATTTTCTATTAAGCTTTATAAAAATAATTTAAATTAATTTTTACATCCGATTTAAAACCACTCATAGCCTCCGAAATCCACATATTTTGAATTTTCAGACATTCATAAAACGATTCTAATATTTTTTCTTGTACCGCAAGTCTTATATCCATCCTTGATTTGTTCGCTGGACCCTTATGCGGCAGCTGACTGCATAAGTAAACTCCGTGCATAGTTGTGCATGTCGAAAATTACACAGTCATGTAAATGTAAAAGCATGTCCGAAATCACTTGCACCAATGTTAGCAATGTTCATTTAATGCAAAAGCCATGTATTTGAGCTTCAGTTTAAAAATACAAAGTAACTTCATATACATCTGTCTAAACAACAGTTACTTTGTTATTATCATGTATTTCTCTTCGTTGTAGCTGGATGAAACCGGTTTGGGATCAGATCTATCGAAGACACTTATCGAAGACACTAAAAGCAATTTCTTAAATGAGTTTTTTTTTTTTTTTATATAATATCATTCAACGATGAATGAATCTGACACATACTCGTGCACAATAAGTCTAACGATGGATTTTATCACCAGATATAATCAATGTGTAACATTTATAAACAACTATTTTATTTATTGTTTGGAACGTATATCAATAATTCTGAGTAGAATCTTTATCGGAACTGCTTTATTTGTAGACACTTTGTAAATCTAATTGTAATAGCGAAACATTGTTGCTAATGTTCGTGTACTATTGATCCAACTGACTTTCAGAATATTTAACCTGTTGCATGCCAAACTCACGAAAAACATCGTCTAAAATTCTAGACATAAAATTTGACTCTAATCACATTGAACAGGTTTGGTAAGGTCAAAAAGTGTGAAAAAGCATTATCGAAGCTTTTTACCATGGGCTTAATTTCTCAAAGGAAATTGACTGGATATTTTTAGACCCATGTAAGGGATTTACGCAATCTACCGTTATTCTACCACATGGTTCGTTAAGGACAGGAATTGGTTGCAATATCTTCAGAGTGTGGTTTCCTACCATTGACAAAGTGGACAAAATCTACAGTATGTATAAAGATCACTTATAGTTTTAGGTCAAACAATGATTCAAGATCTAGTGAAATTCTTATTGGCTCCTAAATTACCAGCAAAGATAATTTCATGGGCTAGACTAAACATTTCTTGTCGATATGACTCAGGAACGACAATTTGACTGCTTATTGATCACTCCTCAATAGTGGTTACATCAGGTGGTCTCCATTTTATCATACGGACCACGTTTTTGACAAAGAAACAAATGTGTCTTGATGTTCGTTGATAACCCTCAGACGCAAACATGAGATCTCAGGATCTTGTTCCTGTTCGACACCGAGTGATTGTCTTTTGTCAAAGTAGTAAAGAGAGGATCACTATGATCTGTTGACTGATCAACGCTCAGAGCAAAAGAGACACAATCAATAAATGTGTCAGCTAAAGGAATAGTAAACATTATTCCCATGAGCTCTGTTTGCTAAAGCCCTGGGAACTGCTAAACATGATATAAATCAGGGATTCTGCTCTCAAAGGATCAAACCTTTTCATCTACATTATGCTTGGCAGCTACAAATGGATTAACTAAACCATTATCTCCAGCAAGGTCATTGCCTAAGAATAAATGAATACCTTTAATAGGTAAAGAAACAACGCTCCAACGGTCATGGTCACGGGTCCTGAAATAAAGTCTAGTGCCGAACTGACACAATGGAGACGAACATTACCAAAGCAGTACTCTACTCCCTGAATATAAATACATTCACTAGATGAAAATTTCTTAGGCAAATGCAAAGTAAGTGATAACAAAGACTTTGAGATTATCTTGTGTCATTTAACATTTTAATAGGAATAGGCCTGAAATAATTACCAGAAAGTGATATTGACCCGTCCGACATGAATGGTTAATAATTTTCCATAACAAAATCAAAATATGGCTTTGCTTGACCCAAACAATGTATTGCTTTCAATTCAAATCCGTGACCTTGACCTCTTATTCTCTTGCTTTTTCAACCTGGAGGAAACCGAAATGAGTGCAGGCAGGATGGGACAATGCTTTCTGATCAGTCTTATTAGAAGTTTGATTTTTTTCGCCCGATTGGGATTTGAAATACTGGATCATTAGGAATATCTCTGTCTTTATTCTGTTGCTTTTTCAACCTTGAGCAATAAGAAATGACGTATCATTTTCTTTGACAATAAGTACACTCAGGATGAGATAATGAATTCTGATCATTCTTATTAGAAGTATGATTTCCAGTGGTTGCGTCCGATTGAGATATGTAAGTATTCATATGAGACTGAGACGATTGTGTTATAAAGAAACTACTCGCAGGAAGACTTAATGACAATTAAACATTTTTGAGTCAACCAATACTCGTCAGCTGTACAATCAGCAGTTTCCAAAGTTTCTACCTTTTGCTCCTGATGATAGGTTTCTTGGCATCACTATGAATGTAATTCTTCAACTCTTCAACTAAAATGAACTGTCTGAGGTTATCGTAATCTTGATCAACCTACTTGCCTGAACAATACGTACTAAATAGTTATTCTTTTTCACTTGCAAATTCGACATTGACTGGTCCAGTTTACTTTCTACAATTTTTAAACATTTGTCGATACGCCTCAGGTACCATCTCATAAGCCTCGAAGATACCTTCCATATCTTCATAATAATGAGAACATTGTTGTACTGACAGTGAATTGTAGACTGCATAAGGTGTTTAATAACAATGTCCAATACTCTCGTGGCCATTTCAGATTTCCTGCATTTTTCTCAATGTGAGCAAAGTAATTATCTACTTCTTTTTTCTCTAAAAGGGGTGTACTAATATACTTTTGGCAACATCCAAAGCTGAACTTGTGTATAAAGGGCGATAGTACCCCGTCTGCCAGTTATAATTCTGTTAATCTATTTTTCCCTTTCTTCTCTCAGCACTTGCATTTCTCTTTCTTCCTTATCTCCCGCCTCTCCGTTTCCTCCCTCTCTAAATTTAATTTTGCTCTCTGCTACTCTGTATTTTTTTTATCTTTTCCTCTCCCTTTCCTCTATCTGGATTTTTTCCCTCTCCTTTTCCTCTTTCTGAATTTGCACTCCATCATTTCTGTCTGAAGCTGAATATTTTTTTACTCCCAGCTCCAACCGGCTTTTTAACTTAATTCCTTTAATTTGTTATCAAAACCAAAAACAGGCTTACTAATCAATCCCGCAGCACTATCGTCCACAATTTAATTTGCCACCAAATCCTGAATCAAAATATCCTTTGTTTCCTCCTTTGTTAAAAATTATAATTGCTTTAAAAAGATCATAAAGTCTAGCATGCTCAATCATCCTATCCTTTTTGAAAAGACTCTAACCCCTCCTGGGTAGGCTTTAAAACATTGTTCTCCACTGGAGATGACATTATGAATGCTTGCTGGTTTGACTAAAGAATTTAAATGTTTGAAATTAATCTAAATTTTAGAGACAATATATCAAATATCTAAACGTTTACAATGTTCCGAATGAATTTCAATAATAGTGAATGCGCTGATTTGCTAATATTCTTGATGCTTCAGAATGATATAGTCCAGAATATCTTTAAATCACGGAAATTCCAAAGTAGTCTTTCGGTCCAAAAAGTAAATGAGAACTTTGTAATACCAATGAATACTTTAAATACATTATTCTTCTCAAATTATATCTGAATACAACTAAAATCTTTAATCATAGCATCCCAAAGACTCATATGAAACAAGAATGAATACTTTGTTTACCACATTATTGATGTAAAGCATGTCACTTGACTTGTGGCGATATAGTATTTTCTATAAAATTTCGCTAACTCTTAAAAATGTCAGGTTCTGAACTTAAATTTTAGTAAACAACATGACAAAAAAAGACAGATACAACCATCAGCCATGACAGCAGTCGGGTAAGCCAAACCTCTATCCTCAGTCATGGACAAATGTCAAGCACACAATATGAATTAAATATACATAACGCCGTGAAAATAAAAAATAAAGAAACTAAGAATGGAGACCCAGGAACTTCATTACCTTCTGACTCACAGCTTGTATTGACCTTGGAATCATGTAGTATGTGCTAAATATAAACATCTTTCATCGTGAACCTAAGGAGTTTCAAACCTATGTCATAAACACAGACCACAGTCATAGTCCAGGAACCATTTGGACAGATGTCTATATTCCCAACGATCATAGTGTCAGATATTTAATTGGAATGGTTTACCTATTCTGCAAGGCGACATAAATGAGAAGAAATGCTGTTTCGATTCGATTAAATAATGTGAGATTACATGAATCAGACTCTATAGTGTGTGGACAATATTCTGTGCATTAACGCACTCTTGGATCACACTTAGAACATTTAATGACCTCTTGTTATTGCGAGTACTCTAACTGTTATACATATTTAATTTAATTTGATTTGTTTGTTAGTTTTTACTATATTTTTCTATTTACTTTTGTTATATGATATGGTAATAAAACATTGTATATAGTTGCTGACATTGTTCCAAAATCAGTCACAGTTTTTGGCAAACAACGTTTTCTTAATTTTCTTTATCTTTCTCATAGTAAGAATCATTAAGTTGAGTCAAGGTCATACCTGGACTACGTGATATTTATCACCTGCCAGTTGGTAACAAACTTCTATTTTTTCCAGAAGAATGAACTATTGACCCTCATCCGGGGATCTTTATTGCATCTTAATTGGGGGCGCTCACCAATTAATATGTACTTTAGAGAGAGTGACGTATGTAAGCAGAAGTAGTTTGCATTTAAAACATGCACAATGGAGAGAATGTTGGCATACCTATATGCTACAGTAACGTAATGTGGATGATATTTCTTTGGATATTGTACTTCTGGAAATTTTACATGATTTAACTAGCACACTGCTAACTAAAATGACTGCTCCCTTGTGTTAAAACATCAGCCTGAATTAGTCTAAAGTACACTATACATAGCAGCTATTAAAATAGGAAAAATGAAATTTGCCAGACTAGACAATACCAGCTTCTGAAAGTGCAATGAATGAATTACCAAATATATAAAATGTAAAAAAAAGTTATCGGCTCTTTTTTTTATACAATTTACCTCTGAAGTTCAGGAAGTGAAAATGACCAAGTAGAGCTAGCACTTTTTGAAAGGTGCACATTTGAAGTAAGGCCAAGCTGTATACTCTATAACCCATAGTACACCCATCAATCATACACCAAAATAAAGGGAATTAAAGGTTCTTTTAATTATACCTAAGATATAAAAGGTCTTTTTTAAATAGCCAGTATAACCAGTGAGGAAAGCCGGGGAAATTCTTTTTCTTTAAAATCCTGACCTATGGAAAATGTTAAACTGTATAGCGCCACCATAACTGCTGTTTGGTAGTTTGGCCCCCCCCCCCCGTGTAATGTTTTGTCAGTTGGGCTTTAAACGCTTGACACGTTAAGTTGTATTATGCTGTGGGCTGAATTTTCTTTTCTTCAAATTACTGAAGTCAAGTGATTATTTTCTCTTGAAATACGAACGTGCTCTGATATAATTCTTTGACCATGAGTGTTCACTGGAATTTATACTGAATTCAAAACTGATTCAAGAAGAGACTGTTTACACATCTGCACTTCTTAGGTAATTACATACGTCATCGCCTTCAATATTGAATTTATCGGGATTCGAAATGAGATTCACGTAGAAACTTTTCATTGATATGACTTGTGTTTACAATTCATGGATTGTTTTCGGATTTAAATCGCAATACCGTAAGATCTTTTTTCTTATTTTTCACTTGGTATTTTAGGTAAATAAATTATTTATTAAATTTTACAGAGCTTGTTGTCTTCACGCTTTTCTGTTACTACTTTTAAGAGCTTAGACTCATAACACTAATGACAATGATACAATAGAAAGATGTTTCTGTGAATATTATGGATATATCTTGTCTTTAGGTCAGAAATGAAGCATGCATCGATGACAAGATGATAGTGCCTTAGATATATGGAACTCAAGTTTTACTTCACAACTTTGTCAATCTTGTAAAAACGTTTACGTTTAATGTTGCTTGTTCGTTTGTTTTTGTTCATTTTTGTATGAGAAAAGCTATTTCTTATTATTATTATTATTATTAAGCATGTTGAATTTTTAAAAAGAAATGGTTATGACTTGTCTTAATGAATTGAGTACAGGCACAACCAGATGTGCAAGACAAATGGATAAGGTTGGTAATAGCAAAAACCATCAGGAACAGCCACGCAAGGTGGCACAGTTCGAACTAAAACTCTAAGCAAATCCGTCATCAAGGTGCAATCTCGAATGCTACAACACCTGGCATTGACCGATAGAAAAACCTCTACTCTATTAACCACCACAAACAACATTTTTCAACATTTATTGCAAAACGATACCTGTAAAATTGGGAAAGATCATTATTTACACCCCATATCAATAAGAACCTTACAATGACTTTTTGAGGTGCGATCGTTCACACCCTCTCCTCCGTTACCGCCTCCAATGATCAGTGCAGAAGTGTGCAGTGCACACATTTGAGGGTCAAGTCTGTGCGTAGTACCAGTTCGTGGAATAATCAAAAGTACGCGGGGAGTACATTAACTACTTGCAAAACGCCTGTTGATCTAATGGAATTTTAATCCAAGGCTAATCAGTCAGTCGGTCTGGCCTGAAGTCCGCTTTCTCAACACAGACGGGAAGAAGCGGAAAAAGGAGCCAAATACTCTGCTAATATGAATATTAGCTTTAACGATTAAAACATGTTCCAGAGGCAGAGAAGTAAGGTAGAGAATGAACGCCCCAAATTTTCACTGATAGGGGAAATCATGATAAACCTTAAGTTTAACTTCACAGATCATGAGTGGCATAAAACTCTCAGCAGGAAAAACACCAGTTCTACTGTAGCGGATATGCCTGAATTTATCACTAATCAAATCTCCAGAAAACACTGAACTGGTGATACCGGATCTGCTAAATCTGATCTGGTCATCGGGAGAAATACCGACATGCTGGATGCATACCAATCCCGAAACCCGGAAAAGATCAAGCGGATCAGTTCGTACAGGTCAATCTCACACAATAACAACATCTGTAAAATAAAGGAGACGACGAGGATATGTTAAAGAAAGATCCAGAAAGTAAGTACTTGATATTTTAATGTCAACGCGGTTTCCAAAACAGGCGATCCACGCAAGATCAATTAATATGTTTGGAATCAATCATAAGACTGGCTTTCAATGCAAAAAGGATATGCGACTGTAACCTTATCGCAATCTTCCTTGACCTTGTCAAGGCCCATGATCGGATAGGAACAAAGGGCCAAGTTGCAAAATGAAACCATTATGGTATAATAGGACGTATATGTTGTTGTTGTGTTTAACGCCATTGTTCAGCACAAGATAGGCTATACATGGCGGCCAGTATTAATGGTGGAGGAAGAATCCGGGAAAACCCCGGAAAGAACCACCGACCCACGAGAAGCTACTGGCAAGCTTTCTCACATACCCACATTAGCCGAATCCGAGACTCTAACCCACGCAGACAGAGGTGAGATGGCTGTGATCCGTAACAGAGAGCGCTTTAGACCACTAGGCCACTCGGGGCCCCATACTCAGTAATAATAAAGCTATAAAATGGTACCTCTCAAGGAACCGTACATCCCACACTGTTTAAGAAAAATGGATCAATCAGTCGAACCTACCCATCTGGATCTATCATTATTTGCTGACGACAGTGGTATATGGACAAGGGAAAAGTGTGAAAGTGTTGTCAGACGATTGCAGGCATCATTTGATGGGATTAGGAATTCGGCCATTGGGTGGAGTTTCGAACAATTGCGGGGTAAAACAGTAGGGATAATGTTTAAACATCGATCAAGCATAAAGAAACAAGCCTCAAAAGCTCTGTCTAAATGGAGCATACGTGAAAGTTGAAATAGTGACTAAATTCCCAGCGATGCTCTTCGATGAGCAGCTAATATAGTTTACCACATAACAAAGTTAGTAAGACGTTCTGGCTATTTTCTGAACCTTTTTGAGGAACCTTAAGGGCACCGATTGGGGGATAGGGGCAGACCAATAAAGGATACTCATTCGATTCATAATTGACAATGGATGTCAAGCGTACGCTTCGCTCACCTAATTTACTTAAAAAGTTGGACCGGATCAAAAACAAAGCTCTAGTTATCTGTACCAGAGTGTTCGGTAACGCATCGAGGTAAGAATGAAGAATCTTAACCGGGGATATTCCCCTCAGTCTAAGACGCTAAGAGTTACTCCTGAGATATTCGACCAGCCGACCTGTACATGGCAAGTCGCACCCTACAAGAGCTGTTATAGACAGATGCTATATGTGCTTCCTATACAAACTGTGCATGAACTTAACTGGATAAAAAGAAATCCATTACATTAAAAGGCAGTTAAACATCCCTAATAAACAGGAGGAGACTATAAATTACAACACAGACTTGCAATATACAAACAAAATGAACCGAACACCTCACATATGGAATAAACAAAAGCGTGTAATATAAGTAAGGGCCAAAATCCTTTCAGAAAGTATATATGAGGGGCACAAACAAATCTATAGAGTTGGATCTAAATATGACTTCGGAAATATATTGCAGCAGCATCGACGATCCCAGACAAAAACATAATACGGGGGGCGAAACTATCAGATAACTGCTCACTTTATGCGGTTGAAGTCAGGGCTATCATCTAAGCAATAAAATCGATACAAACCAGCCAAATTCCTAAAGCTGTCCATGCGAACACTGGAATCAGGTAATTCAACCAGCAGAGAGAACATGATTCAATAAGTAGACTTGATAATTAGAATCCTGGACCAACGTAAAGCTATTGTTCACGTTGGTGCCCTCTCATATCTGGAAATGAAAACGCAGTCAAAGAAGTAGCACATGACAATCTAAATGAACCTGAAATACGTCTATTGAATCTACAGTATGATTAGGCAATAAAATGATTAAATAAATGGCAGGAGGAATGGAATAACACGTATAAAGGGCGCAAACTTCATAATTCGCAAAAGCATATCTGTAGAAGTCGCGCCCCAAACATGCCAAATCCTCAAATTAAAGGTGATTAGAGAATAAAAATGGGCGAACCACTACTAGCCAGTAGCTTTGGACCATTTTCGCCAGGTATAATAGAAGTTGGAATGAACTGCCCTCATAGTCCCACCCCTGAAACATTAAGCCACGTTTTCAACGACTGCCCCAAGTACACCCAAGAAAGGAAACTAGAATATTAATTTTTAAACAAAACAGCCAGCTACCCAATATTTCTTAAAATATGAAGTATGAACATCAATGTGGTGTATACAAGTATCTTGGGGTTCATTTCAGATATCGGAAGACAGGGAAAATGTAATTCCCGGTTAGGGTTACAAACACAAACCCACAGGAAAACATAGGATAGGAAACAGGGTACATAACCTATTTTGAGCGGAAGAGGATGGGCTACGCCAGATGGTAAGGGACTGATAGACTGGGATAAGTAGAAGAACATAATACGTGACAACAAAGCAAATCCATTCCCCCTCGCTGGTAGGAGAAATTCCACTATAATAGAAAATATAGGAAATACATATATTCCAGATTACAAATTATAGCAGAACAAAGTCTCACATATAACACTCAAGAAATCAAAAATAATAGTTACGTCTACAGCACATCGTAATAATAGAAACAACAATAAACTAACTGTAAGAGTAAACTAATGAAGTTAACAAACCTTAACTAAAAGTCACAACTCTAAGACAGTAGAACTCTAACTCACCTTTTGTACCTTAGTGTTGTCTCACTAACCATGCAATTACTGCTATCCTACTAAAAGAATATTAATCTTATTAAAAAACCTTTTACTATGTATCTCTTTCTCACTGACGGTACAAAGTTAAAAAAAATGTAGCAACACACATACTTCCTGACTTACAAAAGAAAATAAACATTATAGTGTGGTCCTATACCTACATCATCAAAACCAGTCGGTAATGTGGCGATGATCGAAAAACTAAGAACTTAGTGATTTGTCTGTCTCACTCTAAATTTAAATTATAAGGTGGTTCAGATCATCAGGGCCAATTGTACAATACGCTAACCTATTGCCAAAAAAACTTTCCGCACCCATTTGACGAGTATGAAGTAGTGCATAGTGTGCACATTAACCGGACGTACATGACCGAATTTAGGATTAGTCAGTCAGCCCGGCACTATATCTTCGAAGATTACCTGATTAAGTGAGTCATGATACACATACACCAGGTCAGGCAACAACTACTCCAAAAACGAATGGATAGGAATAACAGTTTTTCGAACATGGCACAGGGATTAGAAGACGATGTCCTGCTCACGGAAATCATTAAGGAAGAAGACTGGTAGGAAAGACAGAAGGAAGATTGTTGTTGTTGTTGTTATAGGGTTTAACGCCATTTTTCAGCACAAGATAGGCTATACATGGCGGCCAGTATTAATGGTGGAGGAAGAACCCGGGAAAACCCCAGAAAGAACCACCGACCCACGAGAAGCTACCGGCAAGCTTTCTCACATATCCACACTGGGCGAGCCCGAGACTCGAACCCACGCAAACAGAGGTGAGATGGCAGTGATCCGTGACGGAGAGCGCTTTAGACCACTCGGCACTCGGGGCCCCACAGAACGAAGAGTAAAGGTAACAACAACTACAACAACAGAGGCAACAACAAGACGAATGAGGAGACAGCATGGGATCTCCATTATAAAATCCTAGCTCTATCCTGTGGTGAGGCCTTTGGTAAGACGCCGTAGTCTTCCTAGAAGATAAAACATAGGAAAACTCACAAAAATAAAATATTCCTTTTAAGGGCCACCCACATTTACAAAAAAAGATTTATGCTAATACTTTTGCCAAAGAAATCGTGTTTGTATGTCTGTGTATGTGTTTGTCTTTTCTCACCTGAAAAAGTCATTGAAACCCCCTTCCTATAGAAAAGGCGTGTTGAGAATAGTGGGTGTTTGGGAAAGTGTTATTGGAGTAGTATGTCTATAAACACTCATTTATATTTGTTTAACCATTGTAAAGAAATCAGACAACTGTTTTTGTATAGGTCCGTTCCATTTTTGGTATTCTGCGAATACATGGTGAACTCCAGTCACCCCCAGCGCAAGGCAGACTAAATAGAACAACACTTTTTATGACTTCAAACAAGGTAAGATTGGTTAAATATAAAGTCCGGCCAATAAAATTACCTGTTACAAAGTAGTTACAAACCCCAAAACCAAATGGCCCAACCACACAATGTAGCACAGTTTCAAAAAAGCAAATTAAAACTCTAATTCCCAAGCCTTGTCAAAAGTAAAGGTCGATAGCTTATACAATTCCAGAATTTATCACACACATCACTTCTTCTGGCCCAAAATATAATTTCTGAATTCTTAAAATTTGTTTCACCTGTTCGATTGTATTCCATCGCTTAAATACTCTCTGTGTTGGACAGGTACAATTAGAGTGATTGCTTGATTAACATGACGATCTTTATCAACATACTTCTTTAACGTATTTATGTGGCAAATTTGTTTTGGTGCTTCCTGGAGTATTGATATCATAATTTAAATCACTTACTTTCTTTTCAACTGTGTAAGTACCATAGTACATAGCCTGAAGAGGATTTGGAGGTAAGGCCAATACAGCTAGATTTCTATCACCAAGCTGAAAACTCCTTTCCTTTGTATTTTTGTCATACCTTAATTTCATATTTGACTGAGTAGAGTGCAGATTAGTTCTTGCAACTTCAGAGACAGTTGACAACTTATATATAAATTAGAAAAATAGTCGAGAACATTAATTTTTATATCTTCATTTAAAATAACTTTCTCTTTTAACAACTTCAACTGATTCATTAACAGCAAACAACAGTAAATGAACACTTTGTCCCAGTCTTTTCCAGTATAAAAAATAATGACCGAATCATATTTTTCAAAGTTTGATGAAATCTTTCTAAAACACGTTGATTTTGAGGGTGATAGGCAGAAGACTTGAATTTCTGGATGCCTAATTCATGCATAACTCTCTGGGAAATTCCAGACATAAAATTTGCCTCTTGGTCAGATTCTACAGACTTGGGAAGGAAAAACTGACTAAAAAAAATTATCAAAGATTCTACTTGTGTCTTTTAGTATAAAATTCATCAAAATTATTGCCTCTTGGAATCTTGTAGACGCACACATTATGGTCAACAAGTATTGGTTGTCTGACTTGGTCTTAGGTAATTGACCGAACACAGTATTTCGTTGTTTAGCAAAATGGATCGTCGATTTGTTGTTGTTGTTGTTTTAGGGTTTAACGCCATTTTGCAGCACACGATAGGCTATACATGGCGGCCAGTATTAATGGTGGAGGAAGAACCCGGGAAACCCCGGAAAGAACCACCAACCCACGGGAAGCTACTGGCAAGCTTTCTCACATACCTAAATTGGCTGAATCCGAGACTCGAACCCACGCAGACAGAGATGAGATGGCAGTGATCCGTAACGGACAGCGCTTTAGACCTGGATCGTCGAATGCACGGATAGGTTGCAAATGAGACTCTGATTGGTTTCTTGATACCATTTGGGAGGTGTGACAAGATCGGCAATATTTACAAACTTCCCTTTTAATTTTTGGCAAATGGTATTGATTCAATATTTTGTGAAATGGCTTATCGATCCAAAAATGAGCAGACAATGGAGATTCGTGTGCTAAACTAAGCATTTCCTGTCTGTATGACTTTGGAGCAATAATTTCATAGCCGACTTTTCACTCGTCACGAGGTGGTCTCCCGTTTCTCATAAAGAACACAGGTTTAATAAAAAACACACACGTACTTTCGGTAGTTTCAGTTTCGCTAATAGCCCTCTTAAACAAAGAGGAGATCGCAGAATCTTGTTCCTGTTTAACCACAACTGATTGTCATTTGTCACCTTGATTAGAAAAAAGAGAATTAGTAGCTGAAAGAAGATCACTGTGATCAGTACCTTTTGATTGATCTAAACGAGGAGCAAACGTTACCTCGTCAAAAGCCCGACCAATAATGTGTCAGCTAAATGAATAATTATCTGATTAACGTCATTCTCAGAAGCTTTCTTTGCCTTAGATCTATTAACTGCACAATCATTGGTTCTTTTTTAGCTATATTTGTTGACAATTAACTGTCTCGAGGTAATGGAGAAAAATATTCCTGGTTTGAAATAAACATTGACTCCTTTCTTTCAAACCAATTTTTTTATCCTTTAGTAAACAGTTTTTTCTTCTCCATACATGCAGCAATTGTGGAAAATATACAAGATATTTCTTTTATTACTAAAGTTTGACTTAAATGGTCATTATAGTTTTAAAAATATTAAAACAAAATTTCTACCAGTCTGATGTCAAAGTTGCTTGGTTGCAATGGAGGTTATTAGAAACAACATTTGCTAAAAACTTTACACATTAAAAATTTCTTGAAAACTTGAAAAAATTAAATAAATTGGATTTGAAGCAGGTGTGAAAATTAAGTTTCTGATCTGGCTGTCATTAGTACCAATATGCACACATTTGTTGATAGATTATGATATAACAAATATTTCATTCAATACTATTCAATGTTACCAGTGTATTTTTGTGGAAGACGTGAAAACGTATTTTTTGTTTGCATGCTATGGAGTTTTAATGATTTCTATAGAATCTGTCAAAACAGAACTTGCCTAATAAATACTCCTCGACTGTTTAACCAATTATAACTATTGTTTTAAATTTCAACGTGTATTTGTAATCTGATTGTTATAGGAACTAAAATGTTGTCATTTCAAACGTCCAGATGATAAATGAATAAATGTAGGCTACATTATGTGTCATCTCTCACTCTATATGAAGCTCTAGCAGGTGGAAGACTTCTCAGATCCCAAGCATATTTCACAAAAATATTTTCTAGTAAAGAGTTCTTTGGTACCAACATCTAGGTCACGTGGAAATAAATTAAAATTTATGATAAGAAGGACATCTTAAAAAAAGAATCATGTATGCATATTTTCTTTTATGCATTATTAACCCTACATTACAATAGCTCCATGTGCATACTATTGTTGAAAATTCCGTGACAGAGGAAGCTAAGTTACAAATGCAGAAAGCACCCACTAGGTCACACTTGCGCCACATGGATCCATGGTAAAAGCATGAAAGCAAGTCTTCTAAATGTCTACAACTTTGATCTTGAAGATGATACAAGATAATCAAATGTTACACAACACAACCTCGATGCTTTAAGCAACTTGAGTATCACACCGATCACAGTATAAGGCCATATACTGCCCTTTTCCCTATCAATGAACTTGCTCTTAGAGCTATCAACCTGCCAGCTGCATTACCAAGTGTAGAACTGTATAAAATTATATCAAGATTATATAACGTAATTAAATAGTGACAGGTTACTAATAAGAAGAATGGTGACTTACCTGGTGTTTGAAATTAACCTTTGAGAAAGAGGATATGACAATATATACATGAGACACTATTAGGTCAAGATACACAGAAGGCAAAGGTTGTTTGAAAATACGTCCATTAGTTTCAATATTACACAGGAACGTGAACAGTGTTCACTGATTTATATTTTCCGTCATTGCTCTGGTATCTCTAATTATGATATATAACTTTTTCAATTTTCATTATAATATCTTCAACAATTTAAACTTTATCCTCCAGAAAATGCAAAGAATCACATAATTACAATTTAATATGCCTTGTCGTAAACTTAACACAGAGGCAGAGTATTCGTGACACCGCATCTAGTTATGGTATATACATGGCCATGAAATCTCTCCAGCTGTCACAAAGTTATGGGCAGAACAAGCACACGTTTAACAGAATGATGCAATAACAATGTGTTAACATATTATGCCTAATTTACGACAGTTGTAAAAAACATTATCAGACGTCATATACTGCATCACGAAAACAAACGTGTTATGGGTTGACTTTGACCTTAAAATGACACAGAATATAGTATGCAACACACTGTTTATCAAAATACATACACTCGTCCTAATATCCAATACAGCATCAGCGCTGCAGCCTGGATGTAAAAATTTAAACATATTAATTTAATATTAAAATAATATCCATTTTCTTGAAGTATCTCATTGGCAAGAGCTTCCATGTTTCCGTCTTTACCTATCATGTTGTAATATAGGTTTATGCACCAAAACTTCCTTTCCAGTATTGCAGAAAGAAGACAAAAACTCGAAAATATTGAATGAAAGTCACGCAATGTCTACAATAACACGAAAGAACACATGGTTTTCAACATATTAATTGAGATGACACCAGTCGGAAACATGTCGCTGTCGCATCATCCTGGAAAGAGGCAGATTGATCACGCTAAAGCCACACGCCAACGCGGTTTTGTTGTTATCACGTGACTATTTGACCTGTGACGTGGTATGCATATAGGCCGCGAGATTTTGCTAGTCATGTGACTAGCAATGCAAATGGTACCAACGAGGTCAAATTTTATCAACGCTGTAGTTATACTTGTAATTTCTGAGAAGATAAATGATTTCCCTATCGATTTAATGTAATGACGGCTCAATGTAAGGTCATTTAAGTTTGCTAGGCCTGTTAGGAGGCGAGTACCAAATGCCGACACCAAATGGTGTCGGCGTATTCCAACTTTTCGATAGGGAATGCGCTTTGACCCTACACCCCAGCATAAAAAAACAAATATCAAAAATGGGGTGGCAAAGGTCAGAGGAAACTCGGACTAAAGATAAATGTAATAAACTGACTACGAACAGTGCAAAACTAATATCATACTTTTTCAAAGGCAAATACAGAACATAAACAATACAAACAAATAAAACAGACAAATCGTTGTCTTTATAAAACTTTACATGACTATGAATTGTTGGGGACGCTGAAAGATATTTTATATTGACCTAGAAATCGATGAGTCATAGCGTCATATATTTTTTTTTTATATTAATTTATGTACGTGCAAATTATATCCCGGATATTTCATTGTTGTAGCTGTAATTATAGGTTATTGGGTGACTAATAAGCAAATTTAGAGAATTATTTAAAAGAGAACATGCCGGCTGCAAAAAGGAAATTTTATTTGTGAATGGCTGTCTTTTTTCTAGTCTTCTTGGTTTAAACCGCTAGGTTTCAGTGTTCTGAGGCGGCGTATCCAGTAAGATTCCTTTTCTTTCCTGGTTTCGGAACTCCATTTTGGGTTGTGAGCAATTGCTATAAGTGTTATATTACTGAAAGTGTGGCCATGGGAGGAGAAGTGTTCTGCGACTGGGCTTCTGTACAGCTTCTTTGTCATCCAGTCAGATCTATGAAGGTTGATCCTTTTGTGTAGTTTTTCAGTTTCTCCTTCATAGTGGATGCTACAGATCTTATATGTTATGAGATAAATTACATGTATGTATGTATGTATGTATATATATATATATATATATATATATATATATATATATATATATATATATATATATATATATATATATATAATTCTCGTGGATGAAACATTTCCATAGTCGTGCATATCCATATACATTTTTACCCTTGGTGGCTCATTTTTCACTCACTTGCTTATTTTTGTATTTAATGTTTAAAAGAGTAGCCATCCATGGTGATAGATCCATACCTGTTATATTTGCTTATGATTTACACCCGTTAATTCAAAGACTATATCCAATGTGTAAGCAACTGCACCGAATCACTAGTATCCACACACAGTATCCACACACACACACACACACACACACACACACACACACACAGAGGCTTTGAATGACATAAGCGTTCTGAGAAATGGATCCACAGTCTTAACAAAACTTTGCATGAAATCTTAGGCAAAATAATGTAAACCTTCCTTCTATCCAATAAAACACTCGCGTGAGAATAATTAAACAGCTTCATGATCTATCACTGTGAATATTATCAGCATCTGATATTAGGATAAATTGTGTTAACGTAGAATGAGGACACGAATTTGATAAACATAGTACCGATATGCATCGGATGTTCAAGAAGAACTGGGTAAGACTCCCCTTCCAGTCTCTCCACTCTGGGCAGTATCTAAATCAGCTAGTCAATAGACTACTGCTTTTTTGTCATCTTCAGTATTTCTCTCATGTAACATAATATTTCGGTTCTGAGTGACAATACAATTTTCCCGGCAACCGTCCCCTTTTCTTATTAAATCGCCCACTGTCTTTTAACATACCTCTGTTAAATTTTTTTAAAATATTATTAAATTGTCAGATTCATTATCAATGGCTTCCTCCTCACTGTTGGCTTCCTCGTTCTTGGGATTCAAATTATCCACACTATCAAGAAGTCTTGATCTTTCCTCTAGGCGTACTGTTATTATTTGAGATCCCATCGTCGCCTGATACTAGCAAGATATATATATATATATATATATATATATATATATATATATATATATATATATATATATATATATATATATAGATGCCATAACCATACTAAAGTGTTCCGCGATATATCATCCAATTCGCATTAAAATAATAAAGGTAACTTACAATTAATACACAAAGGTTTTGAACAAAAATTATCATTGTCACAAACTATTTAAAGCATCAGTTACTGTGCATTTATTGATTCCTTAATTTGAATTTCGTTGTCACTAATATTTTCCAAACCGTTTACAAAAGTATTAATTGTAAAAAACCAGATATTATTGACTCGTTAAGTAAAATAAGATAATTCCGATTGACATGTTATAATTTTCCTCAATTTGCCCTCTAAAAACACCCGCTAAAACAATATAAAAATAGTTTATACTCAAGGGCCATGATCTATTTTGCCAGTCAGGTAGCTATTGAAAAATATATTTATATTTGAAATTATGTCGTTCTGTTTCTTTTTATGTCTATAAGTAAACCTTCCTATTATTTTAGGATTTAACTGACTTAAGAGTCGCAAAAAGATAGAGACAGATATATTGTATAAGACAGTACTGTCCAACCTTTATGACACCATGAGCCATTAAAAAGAAATTCATGAAGCCTAGAGCCGCAGCAGCAGTAACGACTGTAAAAACTATTCACAATTGTTTATCTTTATTAAAATTTATTAAATAATAATGTGTGCATGCTTTGTAATATTTCAGCGCACAAACGTACAGCAATAAAAGTTCAAGTACATTTTAGTGAGATATTTGGCTTTGAATTGTACTTGCAATTTTATTTATTTGCGGTTGATATTCAGTAACTGCTGCCATCTTTAGATTTTCTAAATGTTCGTCAAAGGGTTTGTTTTTTTTTTTTTTTTTTTTTTTTTTTTTTTTTTTTTTTTTTTTTTTTTTTGACTTGACATTGGTCATTGCAGAAAATATAGCTACAGACGTAGTTACTTCTAAACATTGTCAATATTTTTTTTCTACAACATTTCGATATGTGTGGAAATTCATCGGAAGAAACATATGTCATATAGAACTCAGTTGGCGGCCTATCCTTGTTGTTTGTCACGAAGAGCCATATCATGTTGCCGTGCAATTATTTGAAGCTGCACTGCACCTTCATCTCCTCCCAATTACTGCATCTTTGTGGCTACGATAGAAATATCACATGTGAATGGGTTTTCAACAAAAAGTAGCAGAGGAGTCAGAGTGTGAATGTTTTTGAAACGAGCAGAGAAATCCAATGTTAACTTTTCTAATGATATGTCGAACTGCTCACTTTTGACTAGATCTAGACATTCTTGTGCTGTTTTGGAAAGTGCAGGAAAGTGTGCAAAATTTGATTCAATTGACTGATGGGTTGGCAATATTTGAAGCTGCCCTTGCAATTCAAATTTAATTTATTCAGGTGGTCTGTGATGTCAGTAGTTAATGCTAGCATAACAATGAATACTGGCGTTTCCAGATAATTTAACAAGTCTTCAATTAGATCCCAGAATCTTCCCAGTACCTTCCCTTTGCTCAGCCAACGAACATCAGTATGAAGAACAAAATCACCATAATTGCTTTCGTACTCTTCTAACAATATTTTAAACTGCCGGTGATTTAAATGATTTGCTTGTATAAAGTTTACAAATGTAACAGCAATATCCAGTACATTTTGGAGCGCATCTTCTTTCATGTTTGAACAAAGGGCTTGCTGGTGAATGAATCAATGATAAGCTTGGAAACCTGGAAAATCGTCATCTGCCTCGCCTCTTGTTGTATTTTGCCATGGAACCAGAGCCAGCAATTCTTCTGTACACTTATATTCCATGTCAAATCTAACTCAAATTATAAGTTTTTCTGTATCAGTAACATCACATGACACATCCAATGCAAGACTGAAACCGGTTGCATTCCTCAAATCAAAACGCAACTGCTCAAATATATCACGCGATATAATTTCAACACGTCTTGCTAAAGTCTGGTGAAACAGCTGAAGATTTGATATATGATTCTTTATCTAATATTTGTTCTTAAACTCGGCGAATAAAGAATCTGCACTTTCTTGAAAATATACTTTAAAAGTCTCACCATCTGAATATCGTCTCTGCTTTTTAGCGAAAACCCAGCTTATCTTTATAGATGCCTCAGTAGCACCCAACTAGATAATGTTTGTCGAAATCTTTATGCATGGACATTTAGTGCCTCTGTAGATTGTTTTTTCTTTCTTCAGAACAGAGATAGAATTCTGACATATCAGACACACTAGCTCATTTGACAATATAAATACAAAATCCAGTTCTCATGACTTACTAAAACGTTCGGAATTTTTGCTTCGCTCAAACTACTTGTCATTTTGTTAGAGTTTTAGAAATAAATATATTTAAGAATGGTTGTAGTTATTACTATTTACAGAAAATGACACGCTGGCGTGTTCTAGATATCCGTTTCCGGTTTTGTTAATTTCGGCGGGATGTATTTAGTTTAATTAAACACGACTCGCGTCTTCTGCATGGCAGGATGTATTAATATACTGACTGGTTATTTGTTATTATCATTCGACAGATGGCGTTAGCTGTAATATGCTATGTTTGATTTTGTTGATCCAAGCTCATGTGATTACTTGGTTAAGAAGATATACTATGAAAGTAGGTCATTGATTTTTTTTACAAAAATGCACAAAAAAATGCTCGAGCTTTGGCGGGCCGTTTAAAATCAGCCCGCGGGCTGCAGGTTGGACATCACTGGTGTAAGATTTAGTTTCATTCATTATTCAGCAAAGTATAATCGATTTGATAAGTTACGGTAAATACATAAATAATTATATTACACTTCTTTATTTGATATCGTTTTGAAATATTTATTTAATAATATGGATACATGCGCCTTAAACGCAATGTCATCTCTTGACTCAATGAAAATCTTGCAGAGAATTTCTCTGGAAACCAGTACTCTTTGAACGTTTTATTGTCCAGCTTTAATTCCAAGGTTTCTCACTCACTGTCATATAAATATACATATGTACATATACACAGTTTAAACTTCAAATTAGACAACATTTCATGCTCTTTGCAGAACAGTATGTGAAAATTAAGTATAATTATATTCCGATACATATTATTATAACAATGGTTCAATTTTCCGTTAGGTATAAAATCGTTCCAGAACGAGTGGACCATCCATTACCAAAAGGGAAAAAATAATATTCTGTCACTTGCTTGTAGAAAGGAGTTAAAGAGGATGCGATCGAGCAATGAAACTGTGTCCCACTGGGACTAATCCTTAAGCGTTTTATGTGTACTGTTGATTGATTTTCCTCAAAGCATATTGCACGCAATTAAATCGATCATCATAACTCCTCTGAAATGTTCATCTAGCATCGAGATCTAGATTTGGCCAACATCCTCCAAATTATTTTGCGACGACACTCGGGAATAATGGAGGGGAGGTAGGGATGAGGGGAGTAGTTTCCTTTCATAGCATAAAGAAATTATAATTTAACAGAATATCTACATTTTCATTTTCGCTAGACGGTTTTAACGACGGAGAAACGAAAGTACAAAATGTTCAGTAATGCATCGCAAAGGATTATTCTTGGAAACACATTTTACTCCTTTTCCACCTCGATATCAAGGGATTTTTTTGTCGCCTGAAAACTACAAGCCATCTTCGGGTCATTATTATAGACCATGAGAAGTTTTACCATTGTAACAGCTCTCTATACATGGCGGCTAACTATCGATTAATCTCTCTCTGTTTATCTATGTGTATAGATAAAAAATAAATATGTGTGTATATATGTATATCTGTATGCACACACACACATATGTATAGAGATACACACACACACACACACGCGCGCGCGCGCGCGTGTGTGTGTGTGTGTAAACTGAGAGCACAGTGAATGATGTATAATGTACTGGTCGCTTAGTGATTGGCAAGTTCTCATTGTATGACTCGAATAGAATTTCAACAATCAACTATGAAAGCCCCATACTACAGAAAATTAAATACCTTTCAATTTCTAAATAATCGGGTTTAATCATGTGTCTAACAGCACAGAAGCATACTTCAGATACGCTTCTGTGTTGAGATGAATATGAGCTGCGGCATTTTTAATAACTGCACGTGCTTGAAACATGTGACCAATTACGTACCTTAAAATAAGCACTGTTTTCATTGTTGGAGTTTATACTTCTTTATGATCGACTTATCACGTCGTCCCATATTCGCATGTCCTTTTGTGTTCATGCATTTCTGTAAGATTCTAATGTTTTTATATAATTAGTACTGTGGTCACTGTTGATTTTATTTTAGAGACTTTTGTATAGGGGACAAGAGTATATGCTTTAAAAGTGCCATCAGTTTTGCTTGTCAAACTTAACACCTAACTAATGTTAAATCCTCCTGGAAATTCGAGCTAGGCCATAGTGAAAAGGCTTGTCAGTAGCTCCCTGTGGGTCGATGGTTCTTTGCGGGGATTTCCCGGGTTCTTCCTCCACCATTTATACTGGCTGCCATGTATAGTTTCAAGTTCAATATCTTACAAGGTCGAAATATTTAGAAGCAATCCTTTATCTTAAAAAGCAGAACCACAAATCATACATGTTTATGTTCTGAAAAATGAGTCCCGATAATGCGCATTTAAAGTGAAGTGAGAGCTTGAAATAGCTTACATTAGCTTCTTCGTCTTTTTTTCTATTGATGTGATATCTTTGTTCCTCTTGTAATGCTGTTTTAAACAAACACGTTTAAAGCAAACCAGTGTAATTAGAGATACGCGACAGAAGCTGTTACTCGCAGTTCGTATTATTTTCCAGGGTAGATCGAATTATCAATGTCTTATAAGACTGACTATCACGGTGTCAGTAATATATTCTTACTTAAAATATGGGATGAGGGGTTAAGGATTTCTCTAGCATATAATTTGGGCCTTTTAAAAGTCTTTTTCCTTCTTTAATTTTGTTTGTGAAGTTGCGGTCAACTTCTGCCGAATTCACGCCGTTCTGAGTTGACGTTAAACGATGTAATATCTTGGAAAGTATTCTAAATACGTCTTGAGCGTTTCTATATATGTGTAATGATTTCAAATTTAAATTCTAAACTTTTGGTTTCTTTTAAATGGCGAAATAGGTTTTTAGATCAAGTCATTCCATTTTTTTTTGGAGTAATCTAGTAGGGTTTTCTTTGACTCTGTTTTGCCCATCATCGAGTATTAGGAGCCAATTTTAGCTGCATTTTCCAGCATTAAAACTTACCACGCATCGTCTAAGGACCAGTCATTGCAGAAAATGATAGCGCAAAATCTGTTTTCAAAATAGTACGTCAATATTGATTCGACTTCTGATGCCAGCCAAAGTCACCGATATAAAAGCAGTGACAGCTCACCTTGCTTATTTGTTGAGCAGCAGAAATAGTATGCCAAGAAGGTCATTTCCCGCCTAAAGACGTTACAGATTGCATTTGAGTATTAGCACAGTATACTTGTACATTTTTGTGTCTTAAATTATATGAGAATGATATAATCTGCTGCCCGAAATCATCATACATGCATACATTTGCACATAGTAAACCACAAAGCATACCTAAAATATTCTCATTGGTAGTATGCATGATGACGAAACTGGGACATTCTAAAACAACTGGAACAGTCTAAAACAACTGGGACAGTCTAAAACAATTGGAAAAGAAAGGCTATGACCCTGAGGGAGATGAACCACATGTTCTGTAAGTATGGATATTTTCTTTTAAATAATAGCGTCATTTACCATACAGTCACAACGCAGAGAATATGGTTTGTTTTCAAACAGTTACTCCTATAATGTAAAACTTATGCGTAAATACATCCCGGTTGAAATTAAAAACTGATTTTAACAAGCGACTTCAATTAATTTCAATGCAAAACTGATACTGATAAAACCAAAATTTTACCTGTATTAATATTTAGAATGAATTATTATCATTGCAGAAACGTATTAACTTACTATTCACAATTTTATTTTGGGACTATTGTCTTGTTTCATGTGCATATTTTCAGCTTTTAATAATTAATCTAAACATTTCAAATGAATTTCTGTGTGAAGGGATCCCGTCGTTTAATTACTGTCACCAGCTAGTATTGTTTCCAACTACTCCTATGTAAGAAAACAAAAAACAAGTATTACAACAAGAAAACAAAACAAAAACTTTTTTTTTAACTATGAGCTGCATGGCGTTCATTTTATTGAATGAAGGACACGATCTATATGACTGAATATAAACGTAGGAACAACTGTTATCTTCTTCACATATGCGTTATCTAGTACATCTATCGATGAAAACAAACTATTGTAATTATTACATCTCTCAGTGGTATATTAACATATTTGCATCAATGAGTTATATCAAATATTTTTGACTTATGACGTTCTTTAATTCTCATTATGTATGTGTGTGTATGTATGTATGTATGTATGTATGTATGTATGTATGTATGCATGCATGTGCGTATGTCTGTACGTATGTATGTATGTATGTATGTATGTATGTATGTATGTATGTATGTATGTATGTATGTGAATGAAGGAATGCATGTAAGCACATATATACACACACATATTACTACTACTGACATAGCCAAACTACGATCCTAACTGATTACGATCAGATCTGGTTACATGTCAGATACCACCTATAAGGCTAACCCAACTGCAAAATGCACAGATCCAGATCTGCCGAAGCATAATGCGCCGGCAGATCTTGTTATGTGCATTTTGTTAGGAGTAATCAGTAGAATAAACAATATTGACCATACTCTCCTTGCGCATTATGCTACTGTAGATCAGGATCTTTGTTGATTGCAGTTTGACTAGTTTTTCTGGGCCCCGAGAATCCGAGTGGTCTAAAGTGCTCACCGTTACGGATTACTGCCATCTCACCTCTAAGTGGGTTCGAGTATCGTTGTTGTTGTTGTTGTTGTAGGGTTTAACGCCATTTTTCAGCACACGATAGGCTATACATGGCGGCCAGCATTAATGGTGGAGGAAGAACCCGGGAAAACCCCGGAAAGAACCACCGACGCAAGAGAAGCTACTGGCAAGCTTTCTCACATACCCACATTAGCCGAATCCGAGACTCGAACCCACGCAGTCAGAGGTGAGATGGCAGTGATCCGTAACGGAGAGCGCTTTAGACCACTCGGCCACTCTGGGCCCCGGTTCGAGTATCGGATTCAGCTAATGTGTTTATGTGAGAAAACTTGCCAGTAGCTTCTCGTGGTTCGCTGGTTGTTTCCAGGGTTTTCCAAGGTTCTTCCTCCACCATTTATACTGGCGCCATGTATACCCTATCCTGTGCTGAAAAACGGCGTTAAACCCTACAACAATAACAACAACACTCTACTTTTAAGTGAGATAAACGAGTATATAATCATTTCTGGATTGCAACAGTTGGATTAATTAGATAAATAATTTTTGCAGTTATGATCAGTAACATGTTCATGCCCTGTTATTGTTTGCTTTATGCTTTATGATTACAAAACAACATTTCGTATATCATTAAAAAAAATGCTCCCATAGAAATGTTTGCTAAGTAAATTATGTGATTCTGTCAAGTTAATATGAAAGCTACTTTGTTCTTCATAAGACTTCTCTTTATATGAAGAAAACTTCCGTCTTATCAACTGCCTTAGCAATTTTATTTTCAAACAACTGCAAGGCAACTTCCTTTTACGACATTGACATCTTCTTACTTATTTTGAATCATGATGTTTAATTTCAACTCTCTTGAGGAAATTGTACTTTGTAAAGTGAAACGTCCCAGTGGCTTAAGGACACAGAGGATGGTAATTTTTCTTACCCTTGCTTAGATGGTTCTGAGTTAGACTCCTTAGAATGATTAGTTCTTTTCATTTTGTATATTAAATTTTCAAATATCCCTACTTTCAAAAGAGCTGTAGAAAATCATATTAAGCGACACCTTTTTATCATCCATTCGAAATCGATATGAAGGAAAAGTATGCACCTCGAGGATCTAACTTTTGTTGCTGAATCTTTCTTTATAGGTTAATATCTTGTGAAAACAAGAGCAAGTTTGCCTTATTTTTTCTTGTTCTGTTTGTCAATGCATTCTCCAAACATACCACTAGGCTGAATCATTATTCTAAGATCTTTAAACAAATGTACAAACAATTATCTCACGCTACTAATTTTACCGATCGAAGCAAGCCACGGGCGGCAATTTGCTACATTTCTTTATCGCTCGTGACTGCTTTCCTGAGATTTCCTTGATTCGCTTGAATCTGCATAAACCCGTTTAAACAATCACTGGGACCACAAGAAACATTTTCTAGCCTGGTACCCTGGTCGATACCATTGGAGAAATTGAAGATGGCGTACGCAATACAAAAATACGCTGGCAATAAAGAAATAAAATTAAATCGTTTATTTCCAACTGTGTTACCAATGTTGTTTTTTTTTCTTCCACTTACATCTATGTCAATTAAAGATCTACTGAGTATTTGTTTAAATTGTCACTATGCAATACTGTGATTTAATTGTTTCAGAGATGCTTAAATTGAATTTAAGTATTTATCGTTTATACTGTAATTTTACTTTAAGTTTCAACTTTTGTAATAAATCCATTTTCATGTTACTAGTTTACTCGTATTTTTAGAAGCATTAATGGAACAGATAATTGACATGGGTGAGAGGAATTAAGTTTGCAATACGAAATATACTTATTTATGCAATGCAGCTTTTTTAGAAGAATGCCACAGGCAATGCCGACGATGTACAATACAATATAATACTCGGGGCAAAAGACCGCCACCAAAGCAGACATGCCGAGTGTTAAGCTGTGTCACCGCCAAATTCAGTATGTGCTTCGCGCAGCATATGAGAAAACTGGACGCGCGGTTACGTTTCCTGTATCATCAAGCCGACTCACAGCTGTTATCTTCTGCTGGAATGTGCGCAAGTTCATCTTTCACGACAAGCACACTGTCGCGCTAACCTGTATACATGTTGATGATGACGTCATATTTTGCAGAAAATACCGTAAATAAAGGCGAAGACGTTCTCTCTAAGTTAGCCCTATGGATGCCGGTCGTAATCCGTTACTGAAGGTGGAGACCAACATGCTTAACTTCGTGCTAGGAGGACAGAATTTCTTCTCCTTCCAGACCATACCCATGAACACCCAGCAGAGTGCTATCTCCAGCCAGTTCCTCTGAAAAATCAGTAGTGCCGAGCACAACATTTCTGCACCCAGGTATGTGTTCGTAACCTTCCTGGTCTTGCATCTGAAAAAGTGACGGAAGCGCAACACAATAGTGTTAGAAATGTTTAGTGCAACGGAATTGAGACTGCGTTTCAACTGACACCAGGTGCCGACAGAGAAAATCTTAATAATGTGACCCGCTCCGATCCGCCAGATCCTGTGCTTCATAGGTCGCGGACACATGTCTGTAGGACAATACCCTAGCTAGTACTGCAAGTTTTGAAGCACCTCAATCTAGTCAAGCAATTGGTTTTAGGCAAGTATTTTAAAACCCAGTTGGCACCATTTACAGAAACTTCCCCCTCATCGTCTCGGATAAAACGATGATGCTCGTGGAGTCTGGGTGATGAATGAGTGTAGTCGAGGCACCGCCAGATCATAAAAATTAAAGCTCAGTGCTTATGTACACACATCCAAGCGATACCACACGAATAACTCGTTTTGTCCTTCCCCGCGGGCCAGCTGGAATATCTTTCTATGTTCTAGATGGCCTGCCAGAGAACTCCATGAGCATCACCCTACTGTGCTGACTGCCAACTAAACCGAGAGCCTCACAGCAGTTGGCAAAGCCAAGCGCGGTCTCGATTTCATTTCTCGTCGCGGCCCTAAAGACCTTGCAAGCAGAAGGTGTGATCTTTTCACTGTTAACCGTACACGATTCTCTTGCGATTGGTGTCAAGGCTGTGGCGTTATAGGCCCAAGTGGTTGCTAGCATGGCGGCGGCTCTTGGCGCAATTGGCGATGCTGGTCACTGGTTGCACTAAAGGCCGGTGGGGGGGGGAGGTGGCGCTGTCGGCAACTGATGAAAAGAGATTGAGTCTTTAGGTACGGGTTCTCTGGCCTATTTACATGCTCCATAAAATCTTCTGACTTGGTAAAGAAAAGTTTGCACAGGGTAACTATGGAAGGAGGAGGGTTGCAATATTCTCATCGCACAAGCTACTGGCCTTGGGTCCATTCACATCTTGTACGATCCGTGATTCCAATATGGGTCAGGTAGATGTTGACGATCACGGGAAGTATTGTAGGTGTCTCATGATTATTTGTGTCTTCAGACTTCTTTTCTGGACAGTCAAAGGTAATGGCATGATCGCTAGCCTGCCCCAAGCTGTCTTCAAAGATTTTTTTCAGGTTTACAAAGACGGCATCCCATAGACATAGCGTCTCTAATTGGTGTGTTGGTGATAGTCACACATCTGTTGCTTCGCTACCATGACCCACAGATGCCTGCCTAGATCACCATCCACATAACCCTCGAATAAACATATGGCTGATATGTGCCTAAGCAAAATATGGTTGAAGGTTGGATCATATTACCAAATCAAACAACCGTCACTTCTTCTTAATAAATTCGGAGAACACGCACTTTATTGCGCGATGAGACTGGATTTGCCTGTTTGACGCATGTTATTTTGAGTCTAAAGTTGTACTTCCATATTAGAATTGCAAGTACGTTCATTATTATAGTTTTGTTTAAAAGCTCCTTTTGAGGGTATTTTGTAATTTTGTTTACTCATTTAGTAATGAATCTTGTAGAGAAAGGATCATGAATAGTAAGAGCTTTTGTGGGACATGCATTCCTTTTAAATACTATCTCGATAACAGGATATTAATAATGAGAATAAAAAGATCACCTTTCATAGTTCCCTCATTTTGCATATTGCTATCACAGACTTCTTGCTGCGTGGAAACGTTTGTAGGAACAATCGAACTCAAACTCTCTTCATGCTTTCGCAAATGTTCGCACACACAAAATCGTTATGATCTTTATTTTATTAGTTTAAGAAATTAAAATTGTTATTTTTTAAATTAATTTTAGTTTTTAATTTCTTTTGTTCTATAAAATTATTCATTTGAACAATTTTATTCTAAATTTTGTCATTAGAAAATTTATAATCACAGTACTCAAAATTCGACAAATAAAGGTGCATCAACTTTATGCTTATTAGGAGAATTAGTGGAATTAAATAAGACTGAATTCCAACAAAGATACTGATGCATTTAATTCAACAGAGCATACTTTCTAATCATTAACAATTCAAGCCGAAAAACAAGTTTCAAAGATAAATTTACCAGGTGAAGTTTTGATCGAGTAGTTTTCCGAGTTCATAAATCAGATAATGAAAACATCAACATGTATTGCCCTTGTAAACCAATTAAAACTACAAGTCTATGGGTATTATATTTTTTTAATAGACATTGGCGACGGATGTGCTTTTTTATTATTCTTGTATTGGTGCGTGCCATCTTTGCGGCAATTTAGTTTAACCAACGCAGACTATTTTCATAAACTTTTACAGAATCATAAAATATAGTTGAAATAACGGTTCTTGATAAACATTATTTGGCATAGTAAGCGTAAAATTAAGCTCTCACGAAAAACTAGTTTATTCCACAGTATTGTCTTCAAAGTATGTTGCAAGGTAGACTGGATATGTATTTCAATCGCACAGAGAGAGAGAGAGAGAGAGAGAGAGAGAGAGAGAGAGAGAGAGAGAGAGAGAAGTAACAAAGTTAAATATTGTAACTTAAATGTAAAATATCATGCGTATATAATAATAATAATAATAATAATAATAATAATGAGGACTTTGTATCGCGCCTAATCTTTAGAAGCTCTAAGCGCTTTACAACATTAGACAACACCTATAAGATAAAAAACATATAATAATATTAATACAAAAACAAACACCATGAAATTAGAAAAACATTAAACAATAAAAAACATGCTGAGAATATTTAAGGTAGGAAACATATTAGGTCTTTAAGTTTGTTCTTGCAGTCGAAATAAGTGAGTTTTGAGAGCCCTCTTGAATGGGATCACTGTGTCTTTGTGTCTAAGTTCAGTGGGCAATTCATTCCACGTTGCTGGGCCCTGGTATGCAAAAGAGCGCTGTCCATATGACTTTGTTTTCATGGTGGGAATAATGAGTATACGAAGAGGAGCATAAGTTTCTTGCTGGTGTGTACACATTCATGAGATCGGATAGGTATGTTGGACTAGAGTCCGACAGTGAAACGTAGCACAGAGAACAAATTTGTGTTTGATTCTGGATCGAATGGATAGCCAGTGTAGGGTACAGATCAGTGGGGAGGTGTGCTCTGATCGTGGTACTCTAAGTATGATCCGAGCAGCTGTGTTTTGAACTTTTTTGAAGTTTCTGGAGGAGATATTGAGACGAAACAGACATAATTGAGTTACAATAGTCCAGTCTTGAACGTACTAATGAACACACGTGTTTTAGTGGCATCAACTGAAAGATATTTGAGAATTGAGCTGATGCGTCTCAGCTCAAGATATGCAGTCTTGCATATGTTCATGACATGTTGGTGCAATGTGAGAGTACTGTCCAGAGTACCGCCTCGGATGCGGGAGGTCGTAGGTTCGATCCCCGGCCGAGTCATACCAGAGACTTAAAAAATGGTACTAACAGCTGCCTCGCTTGGCGTTCAGCATTAAGAGTCGCTTGGCGTTCAGCATTAAGAGGTTAGTGTTAGGACTGGTCGGCCTGGTGTCAGGATAATGTGACTGGGTGGGACATCATGCTACATGTCTGCGGCATGATGCCCCAGTGGTAGACATCACTATAAACTGCCACATTGCAGACATCGTAGCGATATGACTGAAAAATTGTTAAAGCTACGTTAAAAATAAAAATCACATCACATCACTGTCCAGAGTAACACCTAGGTTTCTTACTGATTGTGTGAATTTAATGTTGGTGTAGCTGATATTTATTGTTTCAGATAAAGGATGTGAATGAGAAAGTCTTTGTGTTGTGATCAGAATGGCCTCAGTTTTATCATCATTCATCTGCAGCTTGTTACATGTCATCCATGATTTCACTTCAGAAATGAACCTCTCTACACCTTGGATGGTAGCATCAACTTCAGTTGGGTGGCTAGATTTGTATATTTGGGTGTCATCAGCGTACAATTGGTGAGACACTGAATGATGATATATGACACTTGAGAGCGACTGAGTGTACAGAATGAAGAGAACAGGTCCAAGAACAGACCCCTGTGCAACACCACAACATAGATCAACTGGGCTAGAGTGTATTCCATTTGCAGTAGGACTTGAACCACAGTAAGGCTGTATCATGAATGGCAAATACATGCTGGAGACGGTGAAGCAATATATCATGGTCTATTGTGTCAAACGCTGCAGACAAATCAAGGAGGGTGAGGACTGTAATCTTTCCGCTATCCAACGATGACAGAATGTCATTAACTACTTTTAGAAGAGTAGTTTCAGTACTGTGGCAAGGACGATATGCAGATTGTACATTGCTAAAAAAGACTGTTTGAATTTAGATGAGATACAAGCTGGGATACAACAACCTTTCCTAAGATTTTTTACATGAAACTGGGCGGTAGTTCTTTAAATCGTTAATGTCTAGTGTTGATTTCTTCAGCAGAGGCTTTACAATGGCAATTTTGAAAAATGATGGGAATTCCCCGGATGAGAGAGAGGTATTAATAACATGAGTTAGTGAAGGCAATACTGGATCTAAGCACTCAAGCAGTAGTGATGTTGGAACTGGATCAAGTTCACATGACTTTGGTGCACTCTTCATCAGGATTGTATGTACGAAATACATAGAGATAGTTTCATATGCTGCTAATGGTTGCCGCTCAAATTCTGTATCCCAACTGTATGGTGACGACGAGTCAATTGAAATTGTGGTGTCAAACTTATCTCTAATGGTTTGTACTTTGTCACGGAAGAAATTTGCAAACATGTCTGGCAGGTCGACTGGATAGAAGGTAGTTGGAAGTGGTGTTGATTTGTTCCTTGACATTAGCTTGTTAGTAATCTCGAAGAGCTCTTTGCAGCTGGAACTTTCCATGATCTTAGTAGTGTAGTGAGCCGATTTCGCTGCATGGACTATATTTGTGACATTCTTCTTAGCGGCTTCATAGATTTGCTTATGAATAGTGAGTCTGGTGGAAAGCCAGATCCTCTCAGCTTTACGGCGGTCTCTTCTAACATTGCCATACCATGGAGAACACTTTTGAATTGATACTCTGCACTTGGTAGCTGGGGCGTGTTTGTCAAGCAATAAACGCACACAGTTATCGAGTTGTTCTGCGGTAGGAGGTAAGCAAGTTGTTAGGTTAGATTGGATGTCGTGCATTAGTTTGGTTCTATTTTTCATAGGTTTCTCTTAGTAGCAGATAAAGGTGGAGGGTTAGGGACTGATATAGCAACTCTGGGTATTAAGAATATTTATTATCATTATTATTATTATCATTATTATTTTCAATGCTAAAAATGGAAAATTGTGAAGTTGCATCATACTGTTCTCTGGCCACTGACCCTTTCTCTGTAGAGCCCTCCTATTACCTGACAAGTGTACACCTAATTCTATAATAACATAATCTATGACTGACAATAAATCTCGTGTCTGTATTCAGTACATATGTAACGCAGTTACTCTGTACATTCTCGATTCCAGTCAGCATCGGTATTTCCTGGAATTACATGAAGTTATTCTCAATTTTAAAAACATAGGGTACGAAAAAGGAGTCCACAGTTGATTTCACATGAAAGTGTAGCCCACGAGGTACTCGTTTAATATAAAGAGTATAATGCATATTTTGTAAAAAATATTTCTGTAAACTCAGGAAATCAAAAGAAAGAAAAGAAAAGAAAGAAAGAAAGAAAGAAAGAAAGAAAGAAAGAAAGAAAGAAGGAAAGAAAGAAAGAAAGAAAGTGTTGCGTGTATATTTTTCATATTGCGAACAAGTGGAACATTTGCTTTATGGACAGAGGAATATTGATTAAAGATGCACACATGTACACTTTAGCAGAGCGAACATAAGGATTAATTTATAGACAACAATATTACAGCAAAAAAATTAAATATTATCAGACGATATACGTCGTTAATCAGCACTGCAATGGACATAGTTTCCCATTTTGTATAAAAGAAACCTCCTATAGTCAGTTTACGCTACTTGTGTAAATCAGATGATATTGTTTGTACTGTACAATTAGGTTAGAAACGACAAACACGTTTTTGATAAAGTTAAAGTCAATTTCAATATCCCCTCATAGTAGGCAAGTAAGATCAAAACCTGAGAACATCAGACATCAAGATTATTAATATAAATCAAAATATCAAATCAGTGTTTTCTCTGCTTGTCATTAATTAAATTCTTCTGAGTCAGAGTGATACATTTTTTCTTGGCAAGAATAAGTTGTTAGTTGCTTCTCTTATCTTCATCCTTTTCTTTAATTTCTTTCTTTCTCTCTAGAAATTTTCCTTTATCTTCTAAAACAAAAAAAAACAAAAAAAAAAACATAACCAAAAAAAAAAAATGACAATAAAAAAACAACGGTCATATAATTTGAGCGCTAAATGTCTTCTTGGAAATTTCGTTGTTGAATTTGTGTGAAAACAGATTCAAACTGACACGTCATTTTGTTTTGAATCACATGAATAGTTGAAGATTGTCCCTCCCATAACAGTTTCGTGATATACCGAAGACCTGGATGAACTTATAATTTCCTAATTCATATTTTCGCCTTTCAAATTTGTACAAAAGCCGCAGAAAACCGGAAAACTTCATAAATCGGGTCAGTATTGGATTGCAGAAGATGGATAATGATCAGTTTATAAAGAGAGAAGAATACGGCAGCACTAGTGTGACATCTTATTTCCTATCTACGTTGCAGACTTCGGGGTTCCACGGAGCCCGTGAGTTACTTCGTACTTCTGAATCCATACTCGAGATTTCATAATTCGTTCTTCAGTTTCAAAGTCTGAAGTCCTATGTATGTAGTCTATAGTCCCTTTTATGCTTTTATAAAAGTATAAAGTCTGAAGTCCGAAGTACGAAGATTGAAGTGTGAAAACTTTCTAGAGCTTTCGTACCGGAGTGAATCGTAGGAATGAAGTATCCACTATGATATAGGATGTCCAATCAGTATTCCATAGTAAGACTATTGACCCCCCTCTCTATACACCGGTCCTGTTCCATCATTTGCACTGTACCCCTATTTTCAGTGGGGGAAAAAAAGTATATATAACAAAGCAACACTTTAACTTTCAAGTTCTCGTTTCATTGTTTGAAACACGTAAGAAATACCTTAAGCCATGTTCTGATGAAAATTTATATTGGCTGACAAAGATGAAATGGCACCCCCCACCAAAAAAAAAAAAACTTGAAAGATTCGTATATACGGTTTTGGTATCTTTTCCAACTAACCTTAAAAACAATGGTTCGGTCATTCTTTCACCTTGTCAAAAATAATTTTTACGGTCATCCCACCGTATGTAACAAATTTCTATTTAATTTGCTTCAAACAATAGGAAAACGTTATTCATGATTTGCACGGTTGCAAGTTAATGTAAGTCAGATCCAATTGCAAAATGTATTGAAACCGCTATGTAGGGCCTCGTACCACGCACCAGAGTATACCCCAGTCATATAGTAGGGACCAGCAGTATTGGTCTGGAGCCATGACCGGATAATGTTTTTAAGAAAATTTCTGTCTGTCAATGGCTGGAAAAATAACTTGCTCAGATTAAGAGTAGAAAAAAGCTATACTACAGCTAAAAAGAAAATCTCAAACTTAAATGGTCAGTTTAATATATTTGATGAACTTTGTTGTTTGTTGATGGATAAGTTGTTTCCAAAAACCTCTACTAAAGTGAGATGATTAAGTTGACATTATAGCTGACACTCCGTAAAATACAATTAGCTGACATTAGCGAGTTTGTTGATAAAATTAGAAAGTGTTGACACTGAAGCCTGCAATTTTAATCTTAAATGCAGGGACTCCTTGGATAGGATGCTAACACCCAGTCAAAGAATTTTCAAAGAAGGCCAGTAAGCATAAAGCACACTTAACAAACGAGCAAGTTTTTAGCCGACTAAGCAGAAAACAACTGTTCTCTTGGAAATTACTCTGAATCTTACAAAGTGATACATGTACTTATCACATTAACATATGCAAATAAATAACGTAAAATTGACATGTTTATTTTGTTTGCTTTTATCCCGAGATTTTGCAAACATTGAATTTGGCCTGAATATCTTTCCCAGCGTCCCATTTGGCTACCACGTTAACATACGTGACAAGTGTCATATATGTGATTAAAGAATCATGAAAATTAATTAGTGTTAATACAACTGGTTGGTAAACAGAATACGTTTCAAATTTGTTTGTCCTGAAAACTGAAGACATGATTTTAATATCAATAAATTCGTAACAAGATTAATCCGTACATTCCTTACTGATGAAGACTACTCAAGTACAGGTGCAGTTATTTACTACCGGAAAACAATACCGCTGTACACCATAATTTCGTTAATACTGCGCACCTTTTCCTATCTGCCATTACATAACAGGCAGATCAGGCTCAGCTTATTTTTTTTATAAGATTGATATTTATAATATACATCATAAACTCATATCTACTGATGCATCATGCGATGGCTTATCAGTCTTTGATGTTTGCAGTTGGACCTGCTTAAACGTGAGTATGAATGATATATATATATATATATATATATATATATATATATATATATATATATATATATATATATATATATATATATATATTAGCTACTTGTGCTTTTTAATGTTGTTTTTCACAATAACAATTTATACCGCGGACAAACAGGACCCAACATTTATTTGACGAGGAATTACGGATATCTTTCGATTGCATGCTAGAATCAATGGATGTATTCACATTTTCTTTTTGTGTGGGCGTGCACCAAAATAAATGTATTATATTCAACTTTAATCAATACAGAACTGTATTGCGTCAAAATATTTGTCGTATTTCTTTCAAATTAGACAAGGGTAGCTTAGCAACAATTTAGTCAAGTGGAAATTTTAATTATAAACAATCATATACGTGTTATTTGCTTCAATAAAGATGTTCTTGCTTGTCTAAAAGGTTGAAAATCCAAAACTAGAATATTGTCACATGCTCTTATAAAACGTAACAAGAAAAAGTGAAGACAACAAGATTTATAAAATTTAACAAATAATTTATTTTCCTTGAAAAACAGGTTAAAAATGAGAAATAGAACTAACTGTTTTACGAATCAAATCCAAAATTAATCTAAGAATTAAAAAAAGAAATCCTAGTAATAAAAAGTCATAATGAAACTGAGTTCGAAACCCGATGAAATCCAAAATGGAAGGTGATGGCGTATGTTGTGGTAGCATCGTACTGATGTGTCAACAGTTCTTTGTTTAATCACAACAAATTATATTCCAGTGTTTGAATTCTGTGTAAATTTCGATAACTATCCTTGTCCAAGAATAAATTAAGAGCACTAATATTTCCAAGGAAAACAAACTTGAAATCCAAATAAATTAAATTAAACAAAATGATTAGCCCAAAACTGCTCACAACATAAAACACTTTATCTTCTCAAGTGTTAAGGCACTAATGACTATTCTTTCTCAAAAGATCAATAATAAATCTAGCTACAACGCAAAACGGATGCCCGGATGTGGGTCAACCCTCTGGAAAAACCTAATTGATACATGCTATTTGACACGTGCTCCAAGTATGGCATCGATGCCACTTTATGAAGCTTACTCTGAGAAAGAATAAAAACAAAATAAAAAAGTTGTTTACTATAAACTATCACTGGTTCTGAATCAAGGCCAGGAACTAGATCAGCATTAGATACAATGTTTCTATAAATTTGTTTACGTCAAGAATATATAAAAAGTCGGTGAGAACTGAACTCTATTCAAGTAAATAAAGTTACATTACGATAGCATGTAATAAAAAAATTAAAACTTACAAACAATCAATTAAATTAAATCAAATATAAATTAAATCAAATATAACAAACACTATACATTGGCTAGATTCAAAAATGTTTCAGTCTTAAAAGTTGCCTACATAGATCTATCACAAACAATATATAAAAGAAAATGTTTCTTATCCAAAACTGGAGATTGACATAGTCAATTAGGCTTAATGGTATGTGTTTGAAATAAAAGATAGCAATTTTTTTTATAGATATGGCGCATATTTCCTTAATTTATTAATAAGTGCATGGTCATGGAACCTAGTTGCGTAAGTAAATTGAAGAAAATTATTATATTTCTGTAAAAATGAGCATATAACTAAAACTGGTGATTTAAGAACTCAAGAACTTATCTCTCTCAAATTAGAAGATTAAGAAAATACTTTAATGCGATGGTATGTATCAGAATATAAGACCGCAAAATGTTAGACAGCAAATGGTGCGTATTTCTTAAGCATATTCAGAATTTCGTGGCCGATGTGATTAAAGAAGACATACTAATAAAAAAGATTGGAACATGCTAAGGAGATATTAATAGAATATTGTACATACAATAGTGTAATAATGTCAGACGGTAACTTATAAGCGTTTACATCAGAAACAAGTTACTGTGTACTTGCAAATCAACAAATGAGGGGAAAAAATGTATGAGGATGTTTGGCATCGAGGGGAAGATAAAAGGCATTACCTCTAGCTCAGGTTATATACATTCATAATAGCAATACTTGAGATATAACAGCTTAAAGTGATTACATAAAGAGCGATCAAGCAAATCTCAGTTTGAATTATGTACTTATGGACGTCCTGGAAGATCATGTTGGCCTCAGATGATAGCAGGGGGTTACCCATTCAAAGCGACGTTATATCTGCGATATGGGGCAATATTTCTATTGTTTGGTTGCTGATAGTAACCTATTCTGTACAGACAAGAGAAAAAAAATGCTTTGTGGTTTCTGGTTCACGGCTTGAATATCTATTGCTAGATGGGAACTGGTTTTTGAAACGTTCGTCGTTTAACAAACTACAACCAAGTCGAAGTCGTGTGTGCATAATATTTGCTATTCTTTTTCCCTGATAACAATAGATCAAAAATGTTTTCTAGGTTCATATTTAGGTGTGATTAAAAAGAATGCAACGAAGGGTTGTTTTAAATTTCCACAAGGAGATAATTCCATTTGACAACAGACTTTGGTAAAAATGAACTTTCGTATGCAATGCATTTCATTTGGCAAAGACCGTTTGGATGTTTGTTCCATCACGACACTGTCCATTACTTGAAAGCTGGACACTTGATGGAATCAAAATCTGCATGTATCTTAGAACATTGATATATTACATGTTTAAAAATGGTATAATATATATTATTTTCTCTTAAATAATCGATACATGAATGCTTGACGTCCAGTTAATAGAGTTGAGAAAGCAGGGTCTTTTTCTATCGCTATTTGTCAAGTAACAATTGTTTCGTCTGAATGAGCGCAAGCAAAGAATAAACATCGCTATCACAATTCCATGGTGGTCGGTATTTGCACGCAGCAGAAATGTCGACATGGGATTAGTTATATAAGTTAATCTTGATTGTTTGTAATTATACCAAATTGCTCCTGCCTATTGGCCCGATAAATCAATTAGCATATCGCTGGAGAGATAATTGTCACTCTCTGTACATTATGCTTTCTAGCTAAGCTACCTTACAGGGACTCCTTGTGTATATCTTTCTTTTGTTCAAGCGATACAAATTCGACGGCAGAATGGCCTTGACTCTGTCGACAATACCTATGACGGGAAGCTGTATTCAGAAAACATTTTAATTAAAATCTTAATACTTTTACCAGAAACTCATTCTTTCCAATTTAACGGAAACATGTAGCAATGGAAGAAAGTTTTGTGACCTTATTATGAATTCCATTGAAGATGTTTAAAGTCATATAATCACAAATATCCCAACTAATTCTCAGAGTATGTATGGATTCAAGGCCTGCTTTGTAAAAACATATTATACCCAAAAGGAAGAGAAATTTGAGACTAATTTAAAAAAAGCCTAAGTTTACTTAGATAATATAAACACAGCTTTTAAATTATCGGATTAAGCATAAAATATAAGGGTTTCCCCTTCTTGCGTGACAGTGAAGATGAAATATTATCTGTCTAAATGTCTACCATTTTCCTGACTTGTCTAAGGCAAATAATGTGTCGATGTAATTTAGAATAACGAGTAACAGACATAAAATCTAATTAAGTTGATTAAAAAGAACTAACGGAACTATATCTTCCTCATATTCACATTTATGTTAAATGTTTAACAAACGTGGCACTCATTAGATAAGAAAATGTCATGTTTCTGAAATAAATGACATTATGATTTTAATTAAGCAAAACATGCGATATATTTGATCTCTTTGTGATGGAAACAAATAGGCTTGCCATCTTGCGAAACATGTCTTTAGATTAGAAAAAAATTAGTCATATCAAGCAATTTATAATTCTCTCTACAGATGACTGTTGTCCTGACAAGGAAAGTTAATGAAAGAAACAATCATTGCCTTTTCATTTCTTTATTTTTATTTTTTATGATGAATAAAGTTAGTAGTTCTGCCTTTTATCTAATGACGCTATGGATCAAAACATACGTGTAGTGTATCTAATGACGCTCTGGATCAAAACATACGTGTATTGTATCTAATGACGCTACGGATCAAAAAAGAAACTGCATCGTATTTAATGACGGTATGGACCAGGAAGTATCTGCCTTGCATCTGATCACGTTATGGATCAAAACATACATGACTTGTATCTAATCAAGCTATGAATAAAAACACACATGCCTCGTATCCAATCACGCTATGACCAAAACATACATTCGTCGTATCTAATCACGCTATGGATTAAAACATACGTGCCTCGTATCTAATCATGATATGGATCAAAACATACATGCCTCGTACCTAACCACATTATGGATCAAAACATACATGCATCGTACCTAATCAGTCTTTGGATCAAAACATACATGACTTGTATCAAATCACGCTATGAATCAAAGCATACATACTCTTAAAATCAGAATATACATGACTCGTCTATCTATTCAAGCTATGAATCAAAACATACATGCATCGTATCTAATCACGCTATGGATCAAAACATACATGACTTGTATCAAATCACGCTATGAATCAAAGCATACATACTCTTAAAATCAGAATATACATGACTCGTCTATCTATTCAAGCTATGAATCAAAACATACATGCATCGTATCTAATCACGCTATGGATCAAAACATACATGACTTGTAACAAATCACGCTATGAATCAAAGCATACATACTCTTAAAATCAGAATATACATGACTCGTGTATCTATTCAAGCTATGGATCAAAACATACATGTCGTGTTTCAAATCACGCTATGTATCAAAACACACATGCCTCGTATCAAATCACGCTTTGAATCAAAACACACATGCCTCGTATCTAATCACGCTTTGAATCAAAACACACATGCCTCGTATCTAATCATGATATGAATCAGAACATACATGCCTCGTATCTAATCACGATATGAATCAAAACATACATGACTTGTATCTAATCACGCTATGGATCAAAACATACATGCCACATATCAAATCTCGCTATGAATCAAAACATACATGCCTCGTATCAAATCACGCTATGAATCAACACACGCATGCCTCGTATCAAATCAAGCTATGAATCAAAACACACATGCCTCGTATCAAATCAAGCTATGAATCAAAACATACAATGACTTGTATCTAATCACGATATGAATCAAAACATACAATGACTTGTATCTAATCACTCTTTGGATCAAAATATATATGCATCGTATGTAATCATGCTATGGATCAAAACATAAATGACATGTATCTAATCACGACATGAATCGTATTTAAACGTATCTGCCTTGTATCTAATGTCTCTATGGATCAGAAAGTATCTGACTAGTATCAAATTACCCTATGAATTAAAATGTACATGACTTGTATTTAATCACGCTTTGAATTAAAACATACATGACTTGTATCAAATCATGCTATGAATCAAAACATATACGCATCGTATCTAATCACGATATGAATCAAAACATACACGCATCGTATCTAATCACGATATGAATCAAAACATACATGCCTTGTATCTAATCACGATATGAATCAAAACATACATGTCTTGTATCTAATCAAGCTATGGATGAAAACATACATGCCTCATATATGTAATCAAGCTATGAATTAAAACATACAATGTCTTGTATGTAATCACGCTTTGAATCAAAACATACGTTCCTCGTATCTAATCACGCTATGGATCACAACATACATGTCTCCTATCAAATCACGCTATCAATCGAAATATATATGCCTCGTATCTAATCACGCTATGGATGAAAACATACATGCCTCACATATATAATTACACTATGAATCAAAGCATGGATGCCTCGTATCTAATAATACTATGAATCAAAACATACATGCCTCGAATCATATCACACTATGATTCAAAACATACATGTCTTGTGTAATCACGCTATGAATCACAACATACATGCCTCGCTGTAGAGGACAAACGTATCTGACTTGTATCTAATGACTCTATGGATCAGACTGTATCTGTCTTGTATCTAATTAGGCTTTTTAATATGACATATGATCGATTTTAATTTGCTTGGAAGAAATATGAGAAAGAACAATGACCCGAAGACATTAACTGCATCTGCGATATTTTTTTTTTCCTCACGAAATAATACAGAAAATAATTGCTCTTCTCTGATTGAAATGGTTGGTTGTGACCATAGGCCCCACAAATATGCACTCGTAAACTTTAATTACAAGATCTGGCATACGAAGGGTACATAAGACATCAAGAAAACTTTTTAGAGATGGGGTTAGCATTAGAACTTGATGATTTGATATAAATAAAAATGAAATAAAACACTACCCCTGTATTGACTTCCTTTTGATAATATTCCCAAAAAATATAGTGATGTGTGTATAAATAGATTCTACTGAATTTATCTATCTCAATGGTCCAGCAAGTTGTTTTTAGTTCGTTTCGTGCAGCATTGCAAATTATCATTTGCGTCTGCTTCGAATTGAATTTTGATATCAGCAACTATGTTGTGCAATGGAAAAGGTTTAAAGGGAAACAACTTTGTTGCGTGATTGGTGGAATTTCAAAATTAAAAATACATCAAAATGACAACTTTCGACCCGCCGCGGCTCCCAGCAAGGAACTAAAAGGAATTACATTGAAGGGCAATAAGAGGGCCGTTCAACCGCCGTGCCTCCCAACTGAAATGACCGGCCAATTCCTGCTGCGCCCAAACTATACATTCGAAAAAAACAACACTCTCCCAATAGGAGAACATTCTTTCAGGAGAAAATGCTAATGTTTAAAACGAAATAACTTTATCATCCCAATAGCTGTGGTCATTCTCAACCACAACATGCTCGTTCCTACTCCGACACACTTCGGCAAAAAATATATAGTAAAGAGCTGGGGAATTTGTACACACACATACCTACGACAACGTCTTTTGCTTGAGCCGCAAAAGGAATAGACATGAGAAAGTGTGGGTAAAAGTACAAACCATGGAATATTATTTAGGTCGAGATTTGTACATTGCCATGCCACATTCTCGAGTCCTTTTAATCTAGAGCCACAAAGCGTTCGAGTTTTGTTTGCTGTGGTGACCGAGGGCAACCATCGCCTATAGCCAGAGATTTGCCGCCTTATTAACTAGGGCGGCATGTAGACTACTATGCATAAGTTAAGAAAGACTACTGGCCCAAAAAGGATGCTGTTATAAAAGAAGAAAAAAACAACTAAAAATAGAATGCGCTTAAATATCACAGTGTCCTGTGTGATGAGGTGCTTAAGGCCCTACCTGTTAGTTGTGGTTGGAGTTCCTTTCAGGACCAATGGAAATCTACTGGCATGCTAATGGTCTCAGTGTTACCATTCCAAGACAATAGCCGTATCTTGTGCTAAATGACATCATCCAGGTCCCCATTCAATCCGCTGTCAGCATGCCGTACACGGACATACGTTTTGGCTATGTAATTACTGTGCAAATATAACAGAAACTTACATTAAAACCCGCGCATTAGATGGATCGTTGACTACTATCTCCAATGGTCCCAACTTGTATATTTTAGAACCTTCCTCAACTGTAGCGTGTCGCTGAGGGGGACGGGGTTAAGCGGACACATAAAGCAGATGAAATCCGCAAGAGTATCAGAAAAAGCTTGTCGCAGATAGACATTAAAACCAGGCCTGCGCTGGCATTAGTTTCCTCTCTACTATTATACTCAAGGTCGAATAAATACTCAGCTTTATGCAGCACCAATATAACCACTATTCCGCATGCAGCATCGAGATGCTTTGGGCATAGGAATCAAACGACACGTAGCAGTTCAATGTTGACCATCTGCAAAACACCCATGGACACTCGAAGAGTAATATGATGTTTAACTGCTTTTGAGTGCAACCGCAAAAGAGTTCAGTTTTGTGTGTCAGAAGGGCGGGAACAGCGGTACGGAATGCGGCACAAATGTTAATGACCAAATCACCGGAAACCGTGGAACATCTTGAAACTACAGATGATGGACTTTGACCTCAGCGACGTGTGTGTCAAATGAGGACCCAACTCGGTGTTAGCTCTGCTTCTTTTTTTTGGGGGGGGGGCACCAGACAGATGCCCCCACCCCCAATCTTAGCCAAAGCTTATAAAAGGTTTATATGTATTTGTTACCTCCAAAGGTGTGTTGTTTGTGTTTTTTTTTTTTTTAAATAACTTAAAATTATTTTTTTTTTAGAAATTTGGAGTAGGGTATTTCTAAAGTTTCCCTAGTGTGTCTATAGGGTTGTTCCTCCGAGAGTGATTTCTATTATCCTCTCAGATTTCCTTCCCTAGTATTTTGTCGACCTTGCTAGGGTCACCTACGTCCCATGTTTGCTATGTGTGTATGCTATATGTTCTGATTGCTATTTTTATGTTTTCATGTTGGGACAGCAGCTATGCCAAATTTATCGAAACCCAGTTGTCTTATCTTCTCACGTGTTTATATTTACATCGGGAATGTTTATTTAAAATTTTGAATTTTGGCGAAGAGTGTTATTTTGTATATTAATTTGAAACCCTAATGGTTTATGTGTGTGTACCTAAATTTGTCACTCTTGCATATAAAATAAGATTGAGACTATGCTTCGGGGGAGACAACCAGGAGCTCTTCACTCACAGTTACTCGCTTAGGCCCTAGACCGTCGATGTCTAGTAGATAATATAGTAAGGGCGAGGCAGTTTTACCATTTGAGGGCCACCTCTTCAGGTGTTTATAGGTACTGCCTCAACTCACTTGATCTGTTCTTCCACACCAATCGAACGCTATAAGATATCACAGGTTTATCCCGCTCCACTGTTTCCTGATTGGCATAAAATTTTGCTTGTAAGCTGCGTTACGTTGCTGTTTAGGACAGCTGACGACAGTTTCGAGGGCGAAATCTAGACATACAGGTGCCGATAATGTCTCTACACGCTACCCTAAGCACGGTGATTACCAGCCTCATTCATCCGCTCTTACATATCGTGCTTGGTCCAGATTTGCGACGTGGTGCCCATAAACTCCCGGCTAGGGTAAGCCTGAGCAGTTTGGGCTACTGTAACGACCCACGCTTGAAGACATGTGCCAAAGCGTCGGTTACTTTTGGAAACCTCCTTAATGGCTATGGGCTCGGCATCTTTGTTGCAACATGAACCATGATCAGTGTACCCCTGACTCCCAACCTTGTCGTACAAGTTGTCGAAATGGTGTACATCATTAGACATGGATCATCAGATCACTACCACTGAATTTTGCCATGTTCAGGTAGTTATATATTCTTTACGAAATTTCAAAAGCACACATCTCATTGAAATAATTACTTATAGGAAAAACCCACTATTTGTAAAAGATCACACGAGTAAACATAAGACATAGCCTACTAAATTCTCACAGAATAGTACATCCAAACATGGCATGATTCCATGAATCCCCATGGTTCGATTGTGCATTAGTTTTATTGTTTGTAAAGTGACTAGTGGTCAGATACAAAAAAGACACGTCTGATCCTCTCGCTGTGCGAATAAGAACTGAAAACGATTTGAAGCTAAGGCGTTGGAAAATATCGGTAAGCCAATGAAGTCCTTACAATGAGTGACACACTTGTTTGGTTCTAAATTCAAGGCAAGTAGTGTAGTGGTCAGCCGCAGAAAAAACATGTCTGATCTAATCACTGTGCGAAGAAAATCTGAAAGATTCGAAGCTAAGGTGGTAAAATATAGGTGTAGCCAATAAAACTGCTTCTAACGACTGACACATTGTTTTGTCTAGGCTCTTGCGCTTTAACCATTGCAGTGCAGACTGAATGGAGTGTGACCTTACAATCCTGTCTTGTGTACCATAATATTTCTTCTTGCCACATCAAAACTTAACTGTGCAATTATTGTTCGCGTTTTGAAACTGACCAAAACAAAATATTTTCTCACTTGGACATTTTGACGTACACACATTCACATAGGTCGAGAGAGATATAGTATGTAGTGGTAGTTTTAGTATAGTATAGTATATTTGGGCTTTCTTTGAAGTAAATAAACAAAATTACAATGAACGTAAAGATGATACCCCATTGATGGATGTATTTACATCAGATGAAATATGACCTCTAAAACACAACTATATAAGGCAAGCATGATTAGAATGAATAGAAAGACAGCAAACTATCGTAACAAAGGTATGTTTTACTTCACGTCCGCGTAACATAAATTTTTAATCCTTTTGCAAGACAAACTTGGTACCTTTTGTAGAGCTTGAAATAAGAAAACTGAACAAAATTAAGCACTTTGCTCTAGATATTTTCTTTGGCAGCAACAGACGAAACAACATAACTGCTGTTACAACAACAAAAAATCTTACATCTTCTATAAAAAAAGATATACAACAAAAAACAGAAATAAGGATTAACGATGACCAAAGAACAAAACCGAATTTAACAAAGGCAAAGACATGTGTAGAAATGCCTCTTACTTTGAGAAGGTATGCGAATTTTCTGCCATGCACCAACAACTTAGACAGAGAGAAACCTCATTTCAAAATTCATTTTTTTCTAAATTTAGAAGTTTTTAGAGAACATACCTAAGCATTAATAAAAGGTGGAAGAGGGGATAATACACATAAAAGCTTTGATATTTCTGAAGAAAAGAGTAAATATTCCTAACATTCTTAACTAGCTATACATGCTTGGAAGGGTCTGTGGGATATCCACAAATAAAGAAGTACAGATTTTTGGTCACGTTGCAAGTGTGTGCGTGTTTTGGAAAATGGTGAAAACTAGATATACATTTTTTCTCGTGACACTTTTAAAAAGTAAACAGTCTGTGCTAGCGTCAAAATCCAAAGTCATAAAACTTTTTTACGTCTTGTAAACATTTCCAATTTAGAAAATGTGAAGTATCACAAGTCATTATCACAAAAAGAAGTGGAACATATGGGCTTGACAGTTGTTATTTAGATACATCCACTAAACTTCACAACTTACTTGCTGTCTCATACTTTGGTCTTAGGAAAAATCCCATTGGTAGATGCAGCAACAGTGGTAACAGCAGGAGGAGACGCCGTCACTGCCGTCGTAAAAGGGTCGTTCTTTTAAAAATGTGTTTAGTATATTTAAAAAAAAAATATCAAATTAAGAAAAACGTGTTTAAACAGGGTTGGTTAACATCGTGCTTAAAGACAAAGTAGAAGTGACTGATAGCTCTCTTGAGGACACCAGCTGTCTTTGTTTTCTTTCTTGCAACTTTTTTCTTTCGTGATAGGGTTTGAATCGAAGGGTCGTCGAGTTGCAGGAGGTTTTTAAAACGCACCGCTGTCGTTGGGTACTTATTTTAGGATATCATTTGCCATTGTGAAATATACCAAGTCATTGTGACAATAAGAGGTAGAGAGGGTATATATGGAGAGAACGAACATGGTCAAATCATTTCTGAATCAGCAATCTAGATGAAATGATCGCACGAGTTCAGTGTGAGATAAGAAGAACGTAAGAGGCAGCGACGTGACGTATCGCCTCACACACGGGAAGAAGTGTTCGCTCAAATCGAAGATATGAGGGAACCTGAACTAACAACTTCCACGTCTGCGACAGACAGAGAGAGCCTACTCGAAACCAAAATCCACGACCATTAACCCCTCATAACTACTATCACATTCGAGAGCCGGATAAACATTCCTCTAGAAAATTAGGACCACGGACTACATGTGCACGGTGTAGTTTAACGACTTCAAGTCCGACGTGCCGTTGGAGAATGCAGAAGAGTTCATCACCGACGTGTGCAATTCTTTGTTAACCACACTGAAACAGCAACGTGAAACCAAAGAAGACTTGAGATTTTCCATTCATCACGACAATTTGAAGTCACCCGTTTGGATCCGGTTTAGCAGCCCGGCAAAACTGATACCTTCCAAAATCATTGACAAGATTCATCATGTGCAATAATCCAAAGACAAGTTTCACATCACCGATGGAAAAGCGACACTAATCATAACTCACGTGTCTATTCTCCAAGGGACATGACGCAAAAAGGTGTTATTGGTGGACGACCTTCACAACACCAAAAAGATCCTCGTCGAACTTAGCAACCCTAAGACAGGATGTGTTTAGCCCTTATGCCGAAAAGAGGCTGGAAAACTATTCAACAATCGGACCGCGCCAAACAACATAGAGAAGCAGAAAATGCCTGTTACAACAAGCAGGCCTGTCCAAAGAGTCACCCTGTGGTATTCCTGAAACGCACAAATTGCAAGACGTCTTAGCTCCACGCTACACCTTGAAAATACACCCTTAAGAAGTGCGTGGATTTCTGTTGTTTCGAGGCAAACATTAAAAGACAGAAAAAAAAAACATTCGCGCCTATTATCACGATGAACTTTTCGATACTATTACTGGTATCACTAGATTCCTGGGATACATATATTATTGTGATAAATGTGACTACAGCAATAACAATCGAGAGCAACCCAAGCATTGTCGATCGAAATGATCAGGATGTTTGGCCTGTAAACCCTGTCTTGGACTTAGGATAACAATGAGTGCATTACCCAGCCTGTCTGCGCCATATTGTCAGCCCTAGCTGTTACCACCATTCTAAACATCAAGAGGAATATGACCAGAACAAAAGCAATTTCAACTTTTTCGATTTCGAATGCATGCAATGGACAGGTATTTACATTTCTAATTTCTGCGTGGCTCATCGAGCATGCGAGAAGTGCATCAAAGTGCCTATATTTAGTCACTGCTCTCGCTGCAGAAAAATTCCTAGAGGACGTGAAAAAATTCTTTCGGGGACCTAACACGCTGACCGATTTGGCCCGATGAATGTTAGATCCCATCGACAAGAAGTGGAGCCAAGAGGACATCGACCGTTACGTAGATTGTCATCGTAATGCCACGGTGATGGACAGATACTCTCAGATACTATACGGACAAAAGTACCGAACGTCATAAAGTCACTTTGAATGGAGCCAAAATCATTTCCATGCAAGTGTGACAAGTGCATTTTAAAGATTCGATGAGTTACCTGGCCATGCCATTGGGCATATTGCCTAAAACGTTTGAAATAACAGAAATGGGCAGGTTGTTTTCAGCACTCTTTCAATACCAAAGCCAATCAACACGCCATTATACCCCATTAGCCTGATGCTCACTACTACGACCCCGACAACATGCGCACCGAACAATGAGAAGCCTTCTACGCACGATATCACACTCACGCCTCTGATCCCTTTAACTTTCAGGAAGAAATGTTAAAGTATTGTTGTTCCGAAGTGGACATTTTATGGAACACGGAGGGACTGACCTTTTGAAAGAAGCCTGCACCATTGCCAAAACGTGTTCTTAGTGTACCGCCAACGATTCATGCCCGAAAACACCCTGGCTGTCATCTGCAATCAAACGACGAACTATGCCAAACATCAATACTCGGTCAAAGCCCTATGCTGGCTACATTACTTGTGCGACAAGTGAGACAAATGAATCAATCATGTCCGAAACGGAGGAGGCGAAAAGACTATCGGAATGTATTCGGTGGATTGCTAGGACTTAAGAAACCCCAAGATCGTGTACGACTTTAACGGTTGCATATTTCTCGGCTGTCCCATCTACTACCCTCAACGTGACACTAAAAACCCAGTTTTTACAACATACCAAGGAATACTTGTATGAGGCCACTTGTCAGCGGTGCTGGAAGTTAGAAAGAAAAGGATACCAACTGGTGGAGATATTGTAACACGAGTACGATCACCGTTTGAAAACCGATCCCGAGTTTAAACGCTTAGTGGAAAGTTGCAAGTTTACGGATCCTCTGAACCCACGGAACAGTTTATACGGGGGACGGACGAATGCCACCTATTTGCTGTACCAATCCGACGAGGAGAAAGGAGAAGAAACCATATACTTGGATGTTTGTTTGCAACATCCATACGTGTACAAATATTGTCACTTTCCCGCTGGGCATCCGTAATTGCTGCCAGAACACATCGATCTTGACAACATGGGACAAAACTAAAGGATTGAGCAAGTGCAAAGTCTTGCCTCCAACGGACTTGTACCATCCCGTTATACCTCACCATTGCCAATTAAAAATGATGTTTCCTTTGTGCCGTACTTGTGACGCAACGTGTAACAAAGACCGACCTTGTCAACACACCCAGGAAGATCGCACCTTGACGGGAACGATGGTCAGTATGAAATTGTTCAAAGCTCTGGACCTTGGATACCAACTGTTAGAAGTGTACGAAATTTACCACATTCCCAAGACAAAACAGTACCACAAAGTCAACTAGACACAGAAAGGCATTTTCGCTGACTGCGTGGATGCGCTTTTGAAACTGAAGCTAGAAGCAGCGGCTATACGTCCTGGTGGCACAGTCCCGAAGACCAAAATAAATTCAAAGAGAAGTACTTTGAGCAGGAAGCCATCTAGTACGTGAAACACGTGGAGGTCCATCGTGAAGACATGATCTGCTTGCCCGATAAGTGTACCTATCACGATGGACATAACAACAGATTTATGAATGAAAGGGAGTACGTGATGGGAAACATTTATTCTGAGACACAAATTGTACCTGACCAGATTTTAAACCACGTGTGTGACGGATATAGAGAGAAACATGAACTTTATCCTATTTGATTGTTTGTTACTTGTTTTCCCTTTTTCTTAAAAATGAACATTTAATGTAGCGTGAAAGAAAATGTCATTCTTTTATGAATTGTAAATGCGTCGTATTATGAAGTGTTTTTTTGAAGGCATGAACTTTAAAATAAACCAAGAAATAATTAACTTGTAAATAGATTTGTTTCGTGACCAAATATTTATGTATTAAATGGATAGACCCTAGCCAAGGCCAAATACACAATGTGCACAATTACATAAATGTTTGTTTTACCCATACAACACACTTTTCTTATTGGTGTCTCTTAAATCTGTCCTTTATCTGTGTGTATGGATGTGTATTTATTTGTTTGTCTATGTTTATGTTTGTCCTCTTCATCTTCTTGTCCCTACAAACACATTTCACACTATAAAAAGTTTTGATCCAATAAACCCCATGACGCCACCCAATGTTCAATTCCCATTGACCTCCAGGTGACATTCCTATATTGAATTCCCAATGACGCCAATTTTGATATACCATTTTGACGTTAAGGTCCCATTGATGCTAAAGCAGCCCCATACACTACAACCACTTGTTGGTAGTACGGCACATCATCTGAAGTAAAGGTGGCTTCTGATATCTGAATGACTGGATCAATGTTTAGATCACTCGCAAGACGTTATCAATAGTCTGAAGTTAGAAAGTGGTCTACAACAGACATGCACATTCCAAATAGAGACGTTCCAAGTAAAGCAGTCGTCCTGGCCTCTGTTTAGCTTTGTATGTGGCATAGGTCTTTGCTGCCTCTTCCCCATAAGGTTCGCAGGCTGCTTTGCTAGTGTTGATGCGTTGGGTGTGGACAATCATGGTGCAATATTCGAGCCGTATTTCCATGATGTAGACCGCTCTGTTGGCATTGTGGTTAGAGCGTCCGCCACGGATGCATTAGGTCGCGGGTTAGAACTCCGGGCGAGTCATACCAAAGACTTATAAAAACGTACTTTTTGGTTATATCAATAAATTTGGTCTGAAACTAAACAACGTCTCGAAAGAACCTGTAAAGGCTGAACGTTTTTCTGTATCGCCAAAGTCTCCGCAAACACAGTGTTTTGCGTATCTATTGAAACAAAGTTCTTTTGGTAATATCATCCTTCCAGAATTGGTGCTGGTTTTCATAGCTAATGTTGTACCGACCAATCTTTCAGTATAGCTACTGGCTCTAAAGCAGGTGACCTACCCTAAATAATTATACCTTTTCAGCTCCCCGAGAGATTTCTTTCAACATAGGATGACATACCATTTCAGTTTCACTTGTGGGAACAACCCAAACTAACAAGCCTATAGCCGTTGACGTTCCCGATAGGTATTATAAAATAAGGACGTTCAAAAATGTGATGCAAGCTGACCCAAACTTTCAACTCTGTCGAGGGTCTCTTCACCTCTTTGGATTCAAAGACTTACTTTAATTTTACGGGGCTGGTACGTGCACGGCATCCAGTACCTTAGCGTTTACCAAATTCCTGTGGCTTCGTGCCAATGTGCAACAAATAAACTTTAGTGGAAATATTATTAATGTAAAAGACAGAATCCTGCTGCATGGTATTGATGTTTCCAATGGTTAGTCGCAAACTGTTTACTGCGGAGTGTAGAATGGGTTATGGCGGCATCTGGAAGCTCTTGATACGCATCTTAAACGGATAATATTCGCCATTAAATGTGCTGAAGTCCATTATTCTCATAAAAATTAACCGAAAAGTGCGAGAAAAATACGACCATATTATAAGTCTACCTGGTCTTCACTGTTTTTGGTAATGCCTTCGGATCATCGCCACCGTTTAATGCCGCCTGCTGAAACTCTAATCTAGCACGGCCAATGCATACAGATGCACTGGTGCTGTCTTAAAGGTCGCGTACTTAACAGGTGCAGCATTTTCATTTATTAACCTGCATTTAAATCCTGCTGGTGAAATATTGGTGATGATTTGTTTACGTGTAAAAACGGACACATACTGACAGAAGTAATCGGTCTGCTTTCACACGAAAGCTTTAAAAATTACCTTGCCTACATGCCAATCAGACACCATTATATGTGAAGGCTTAAAGGTCAATCAAAAGCGTCAGGATTTCGCGCCAAATACAGAAAAGAGACACAAATCACAATTGATGAGAATGTTGAAGTATTGGCGTATCTGGCACAAAAGGTGCATGATATAAACCCGGAATACAAACCTCTGGTGCGAGAGTATTTGTACCAATTTAGGGTTAGCACGTATAAGTTCAAATTGAGGTGGAAAAAAACATAAAAGAACTAGATGGACATCGAGCACTGCGACCACGAAGAGCATGGTAAGCCAGCCAGCAAAGAGCTAGAGTTATTTTCGATTTTGTTGTGGGAACAGCAGTCCATATCACGTCCATCTCAGGGGATTATTGTTGGCAACGTGGTATTTAACGACACGACACGAAGTGGAGATAATATTTCATTCCTAGCGCACCTCAGGTAAAAGATGAGATTTCTTAATAACCCGCCAACACTGCCTTTACTTCGGGCCATACAAATGTGCATTTTGCTGTTACCAATGGTACACAATATACACCTGTCTCCATTCTTTCTTGTTAGAATTCATAGTGTTTAACGATGTATGATGCACTAATTGCAAGATATTGCTTTGGTATCTCATCATACGGCAAAGTTGGTAATTAAGCGGACATGTGATAGAGAGTACATCAGTAAATATTGTGACAGTTTTGGGTTTTCTTGGAACCAGACGAATTAAGAAGTACAGAGACAGAAAAAACCCATTTTAAGCCGACTTCAATGGATTGCTCAGTGGGTATAAAATCATGTTTTTGCCTTCGCCGCAGTGGATAAATGATAACGACTAGTATCGCACCATTATGTTAAGCTCTGAGACTTAAAGGCTTTCAAACCATGACCAAACAAGGGACTATTTGTTTATGATAATAAATAAGCGTGTGATCAAGTCAACATGTTACTTAATCTTAGGCACAAATGTAAATTTAGCCTTGCAAATAGATGCCTTTAATGAGCTATGTGAGACAATCAAACTTGACAACTTGTCTATTTAGAGCCTTTTAATTATTCGCTACACGCTACTTGACAGCGCAATATATTGCCAAATTTTTGCTGGAATCAAAATAAGGACAATACAAGATAATTCTTTGAATGTCACCAGTCTGTCTGTCATGGGCAATATTTTCTTTATCTTTTTCTTTATAAAAGAAAACAGAAAATAGAGACTCTTTGGGAACTATGGCAAGGCATTTTAATAACTCAAAGTTGTTGACGGGGGAGTGTTCTTAAAGGGTTTTGGTAGGCTCGTAGCTCGTAATCTCTTACCATACAGTATGTTCGCTTACCCTGCCGCTAGTATAGTAATTTAATCTAGGTGCTTCTATCGCGTACCTTTTAGTACTGGAAAAGCATTCGATCCTATTCGACCATTTGGGTCTCGCGAGATCCGATGCCGCAAAAAAATAATCGATGTGATAAATGCACCCAGATCTATTGCTGTACAGTATATAACCTGTATTTCTTCAGAACGTATAGTAACTTAATGATGTCGGAGGGTCTGTAGATAATTTTGCATCGAATGTCGCATTTGTTTTGTCCTCTAAATGTAATCCAGATCTAGCAGATTTTTGTTTTGATTTTAGAGAGGTACTGACAAGTTATTAGGACTACGTCATCAAAATCTGATGATAATACAAATGATACCTCTCTCTCTCTCTCTCTCTCTGACACACACAAACAGTGGTATGTACACAGTACAATTTCACTGTACGGGACGTATGGAAATTCCCGACGAATGTTGTTCATATGAACAACATGTTTTCAACATTCATGCCGAAAAAATCAGTTTTAAAAATTATGATCTTAGTACATAACGGTTAAATCTGTCGTAAATTCATGGTGAATTACAAACGTAAGTATTTTTATGGTCCTTTAATCATATGTTTGACATGTGTCACGTATGACAACGTGGAATTTCTGAAATATATTTGGCCAAACCCAACGTTCAGAAAAATATCGTGTTAAATGAAACAACCAAATAAATTTGTGTGTGTGTATATATATATATATATATATATATATATATATATATATATATATATATTCAGAAGCCGATTTGATTTCTCTCTCTGCTAAAGTACATCATTTCTTCAGTCCACTAAACATTTTCTCATTTGCAGAGTAAATGTGTTTTATGTTTAAAGGCCCTTTGTGATAAATATTTTGCCGGGTGTTGGCATCTCACTCAATGTTTTCCTGCGTACAATGGCAGTAGTGAAGCTAGAAAATTGCAATAGTTTAAGCTTAATCATCCCTCTTCAATTAAACAAAAAGTGTCACGCACCTGCACCAGAACATTGAATTGTTAGCCCAAAATACACTTGTGGTGTATCATTTAAAGTGTGGCTACGGGAAGAATTATCACTGAAAGTGTGGCCACTGGAAGAGAAATGTTCTGCAACTGGAACATATTATTTGTCATCCAGTCAGATATGTAAAGATTGATCCTTTTATGTAACTCTTCAGTTTCTCCGACATACTGAAGGATACAGATCTTACATATGATAAGATGAATTACATTCTCCGTTTGGACCATGTATGTTCAGTTTTACACTAGTCTCGGTGCCACAAAATATGCTGGACAGGTAATGTCATCAGACTTAGTTTCAGGACCCGTGATAGTTGGGATAGGACTTGTCTTTACCCATCAATGGTATTCACTTATTACCAGGCAATGACCTACCTGGATATAAGCTTGTTGTTAACCCACTTGTAACTTGGATCAGAACGTCGATCCTATTGAGAAAGTAATCCCTTTTTTTATTTAGCTTGTGCAGCTACTAGAGCTATGGAAAAGAAAGGCATTGAGAATGACATTGATCGGGAATTCAGTTTGCTGACACATGAACTGGTCAGGCTTTTGATGAAGTCACTTTTATTCCTCGCTTGGATCAATGAAATGGTACTGATCACATTGATCATGTTTTAACTAATCATTCTTTTTATTCCAATCAGCGTGAGAAACAAAAATCAACATATCGATGCTGAGGTATCCCGTTTGTTCCAGAGGGCCATTAGTAGTACCTGTTTATTATTTTGTTAACATTTGGATCCGTATGAGAAACTGGAGACCACCACAGGTGCCAGCTGGTGACGAGTAGTCGGTGAACTCTCAAGTTGTCGTGCCAAAGAGTTATAGACAGGATATTCTAAGTTTGGCACATTAATCTATCAGTAAGTCTTATCACAAGATCTCAAACAAATTTCAGAAACAAATTTAATCAACCAAAACGTAAAGCGCCTACTACGCGAGCGTACATGATTGGTGCTGTCGTCTGCTTCAATTGTTTGTTTACAATAGAAAGTAGTTCTTTTATGCGCGTGAATGCAATATGAAGGTGTGCAATATCGTAAAATATTGAACGATTCTGACAATGTAAAGTTAACGGAGAATAAAATGAGCATATAATAATATTTTTTTGTTACGGGAAAAGATTGGGATGAAGACATTCATTTTCTACTGTTTGCTGTAAGGGAATCATTTCAAGAATCTTTAAGATCCAGTCCTTTTGAACTAGTTTTTGGAGATAGTGTGTGTGGACCATTGAAGTTGTAAAAAGAGAAACTTCTTTCTAATGAAGGTACAAAAATTAATCTTCTCGACTGTTTCCAATTTTCAGTATAAGTTGTCCAAAGCTTGTGAACGTGCAAGAACTAATATGCAATCTACTCAGTCAAAAAGGGAAACAAGGTATGATTAAAATACAAAGGAAATGAGTTTTCAGCCTGCTGACAGAATTCCTGCCTGCTAACAGAATTGCCTGCACCAAAAAAATAATCCTCTTCTGGCTAAGTATTGTAGACCTTACACAGTTGAAAAGAAATTATATCTTCAAGATATAAAGTGAAGATTTAAACGATGGAATGCAAACGGACAGTATCAACTTCGGAGTAACAAACCTTCACATCTGCAGCAACAAGAAAAGAATGAAAAGACTGGGACGAAGGTGTACATTTACTGTTGTTTGCTGTTAGGGAATAGTTCAAGAATCTTTAGCATTTAGTCCCTTTGAACAAGGATTAGGAACACTGTGCGGTGACCTCTGAAGCTGTTAAAAGAGAAACTTCTTTCAAATGCAGATAAAAAATTAATCATCTCGATTATGTTGCCAATTTTAAACACAAGTTTTCAATTATGACAAAAACACAAAGGGAATTTATTTTTAGCACTGTGATAAGAATTCTGGCTCTCTCGCCCAAACAACAAAAACCTTTTCAGGCTAAGTGATATGGTCCTTACACAGTTGAAAAGAAAGTAAGTGATTTAAATTATATCGTCAATACTCCTGAGAGGCTAAAACAAAACCAACTTTCTCATATCAATATGTTAAAAAGTACGTTGATAGAAATAGCCAGGTTAATTGTGCTATCAAGTTAGATGGACCTGTCCACAAAGTGAGAATTTAAGCGATGGAATTTCAGTCTGACTGTAGTGACTGTAGTGACTTTGAATTTATGAAAATTATGAATAATCTGGACAAGAAACTTTGACATCTGAAGCAGCAAAAAAGAATGAACTGAAACGGCTGATACTTGAATATTATAGATGCTAAGGCCAAGGCTATCTCTGAATTATTTGTGCCTATCAATATAAAGCAACTGATGCGCTTTTTGGGTATATCTGGGTGTTTTCTTGTCATTTTTTCATTATTGCTAAACCGCTGACAAATTTGTCGAGCAACAAAACAAATGTCAGGAAACTTGTTATAAGTTAAATACCATACTTAAGAGTGCATGCATTCTTTCAGTCCAAATTTCAGTCAATCATTCGAAATGTCTGTTGATGCAAGTGACGTTGGGGTTGGTGCCGTATTGAGTCAAGAAAACAAAAATGGTTTAGATCATCCAGTGTGTTATATTTTTCAAAGATTATTAAGGAATGTTTGACTTTGATATTGGCTTTGCAACACTATTAAGTCTATATTAGTTCAGCACCATCTCAGATTATTGTGCATAGTGATCACAATTGCCTTATTTTTATTGGTAAGATGAAAAACAAAATTAGTGATCATTAAGCTTGAGTTTGTTGTTGCAGGAATAGTTTTAGCATTAGGCACGTTACAGGAAAATACAATTTCATAACAGATGCACTTTCATGAGTATGACAATATTATATTTTTACATGTATACTTTGTGTAACTCACATGATTTCATCTTATGTAATTATTTTAATCACATGTATAGCTGACTACTAGTAAACAGAAAGCAAAAATGTTTGTTTTTTTAAATCTTTTTGGCGGAAGTCTTATGTATATTTAATTTGTATTGTTTGTTAGTGTGTTTTATAATTTAATTATATGCTATTAAAATGTTGCATTGTATGTTGGGCTTAAACGTGTCCACAATCAAGTTTATTTTCTACTTGACCTGAATTATTTATTGTTTGATTCTGTAAACAACTAACTCACATGTGTATTGATAGAAGTAAACATGTTTATTTGTGTCTGGTTCTAGGTTATTGGCATACCGTATTTTTTAAAATAGAAAATGTTAATTGTGAACTGAGTTCAAGTACAGCACTTTATAATCAGCGTCAGCATCACGTTTAAGCAAACTAATTGAAACATCGAAATTTCAAACTTTTATTCCTGTATAAATAGTCATGCACAATTTTGTAACCTCAACGCTTTTTCTGTATTTTTTTTTGGTTGTCTTCTCTCTGTTTACCCTTGAGAAAGACTAATTTAGAGTAAAAAGCCCTTGGGATAATTAGGAACTAGTTTTGCTCTGTTTGTTGGCAGAATGTTGCATTTATCTTAATCAATCGACGGACGCCATCCCATATATATCTTCCACAGAACTTCTCTTTCAAGTTATCGTTACGGTTACATCGAGATTGCTTATAATTGCTCTCTTTCTTCTCGTCTATTTATGAGACCTGCTCGTGTCCTTGGCGAGTTCTTTTTATGATCACCTTTCGCCGATTCTCTATTCCACGTGCCCTTTACTAATTTGACCTAGTAAAATTCGAGGAAGAATTCATTTAATTCCAGTACTCTGTTCTGGTAAATATGTCAGACCTAGCTGCAATATATCCAATTACAGAGGACGCTCAAAGCTTAATACTGAATTGACCGTTCATTTTGGAATTTAAATTCGCCACCAGTGTCCTTCTCAGTTTGAGATGCACTAACCTCAGTCTGACTATTTCGGAAATTGATTATTTAAGGCATTAAAGATACCATAAAATGTCATGAATTTGCTAAGGCTTCGTTACCATGGGATATTATGTATAATGACTAGATGATGTGATGGTATCAAATAATGAATGTACATTAGGAGCCATGGACACACACACACACACACACACACACACACACACACACACACATTTCTGGAGAGATTCAACTGTACAAGTACTGTCTCAGATACTTTTCACAATATATTTATACAGCGCATATTTTCTATAAAAATGATTCTTTACCTATTTTGTTGCATCTCAACTACAGGAAATTGTCTGAATCTCATTCTGCTCTCTCTGGTTTTAATTTGTATATGGATCTTTTCTTCACAGATGCAAATTATATTCTGCACACAAAACATGTTACATCAATGAAGACATACTATTCTATACACAATACGTCTGTTACATTAATGAAGAAAATAAACGTACATAGAGGAACGACTTCGAATGCGTTGCATCGTGAAATAAGAGAAACAACTGCAAAACATAATTTTATGCCATTAGTTTTATTAATTTTCTTGCATGATTTTATACTGATTGGACATGTACAGCTTGTAACGTATGATGGGCAAGCTAAAAATTGGTTCAATATATCGATGTAAATTTATAAACTGCCTGACAAACACCTATTAATGAATACAATGTTTTCATCCATTCAGTTCAAAACCTCATGCAAAATGTACGATAATGTAATTGCTTTAGAGCGAATCACTTTTAAATAATAACGCAAAAAGACCAATAGTCTTTTTTGTGTATCGTAATGTCGCACCTTTGTTTCTGTACAAGCCATAATGTGTGCTACTTTTAATTTAATTATAATCTTTAATTAAATTAAGTTATTTTTTAATACGCAGCTCAATCAATAAGTAGTGTATTTAATGGTCTATATACAACACTCCTAACAACAAATTTAAAAAGGTTTCAAACATAGTTACCGAATTTCTGTGAAGGTCGTTTTATATGCCGTTCACACATTAGACTTAGTGTGATATCAGTTTCTTGACAGACTTCACAGCAACATCGCTATAAGTGTTTATGTCTATATAAAGCTGAAGTCAAATCAAAACAATAATGTCTGCAAACTGTACAAATGTAAAGACAAAGATTTGCAAAAATTTGCTTGAAACAAAAACCTCTCAAACAAAACGTAAATATTTAGTAACGCAAGATGAAATATATCAGGTAAAAATAAACAATTCTTTTAAAGGGATATAAACGAAAATATGAGGATTCTTGGTTCCTTGTAAATGTGACCGTTGAAAAACTATGTTATATGTAATGACCGATTATTTCCTTCTTAGTGATCTGAAGTAGACAGTATTGATTCCTTATGACAATCGTTATTAATATGTACTACAACGTGGGTAGAAATGATGCTTTCTCACTGCGGACTCAATATATTTTGAACGCACAATTTCTTTATGTCTCTCGGGGGATGACTTTCATCACCATCTCACGGTTACGATATTCCAATACCAGAAAATAAAATGGGCATCAACGTCCTTTCCACGAGTTCTCACAAATTTCCGACAAATTAAATGGGAAATCGAATGAAGCCATCCAAGAACCGATAAATCTATCCATACGCATATATTTTACTTACATATATACGTGATCGCTCCGGTGGCCTAGTGGTTAGAGCGTCCGCTTCAGATGCGGGGGGTCGTGGGTTCGATACCAAGCCGAGTCATACCTAAGACTTACAAAAATGGTACTAACAGTTGCCTCGCTTGGCGCTCAGCCTTAAGATGTTAGTGTTAGGACTGGTCGGCCTGGTGTCATGATCATGTGACTGGGTGGGACATCATGCTACATGTCTGCGGCATGATGCCCAAGTGCTAGATATCACTATAAACTGTCACACTGCAGACATCGTAGCGATATGGCTGAAAAATTGTTAAAGCTACGTACAAAATGCATGCATGCAAACATACATACATGCCATGCATGCATGCATGCATCCATGCATGCATGCATGCATACATACATACATACATACATACATACATATATGCACACATCCGTACATACGTACATACATACATGCATAGCTCTACCTTGTACATAGCTTTCTTATTTTTAACTAAGTGTATCAACAACTCTTTATAGCTTGTACAGAATAACAACAAAAGAGTTGATGAGGGTCACAGTGATATTTATTAAGCAAATATATTTTACAAATATAACATCAATTCATCTTGCTTTCTACGCATTTCAATCTTTGTCATATCCTCTTTTAGTATTATCCTTTGCTCTTCCTATGACCATGACCCTGATCAGCAATTACAGTGTTTCAGCTTCTAATCGTATTGTATCTGGGGTTGAAATTTTGAATCTGAAGACATGGATGGTTGGGTGGTGGTAGTTTTGTTGTGGGAAGTAGTTGATGCTTGAATCATAGAACATTGAAAAATGAAACTATCTCCAGAATTTTCCAGTATGTAAGCATTCCTGATCAGCACCACGTGCCCATTTACATACAATCACGTTTGAAAATCCAGTCAATTTATAAAAATTGCAATTACATGCAGACGGACATACAAATATACATGTGAACATTGATTTAAACCTGCTTCATACTTGCATGTACTTGCCTACTTATTGACTTGCAAGTATCATCCAATTTACTTACGTATGTACTCAGTTATTATTGATGAGTTTAATGTCTCTCAAGTTTGCATACTATACTAATCTCTCCTTTCATTACAGGAATCTACCTTGGACAAGTATTCCACAGTCTTTAGCGTGAGTGCACAGTCACATACAAATCAGCATTTCGGTTTGATATTTACTTAAAGGAACTCTGAATCAATAAGGATATTCTAAAGCTTGTACAGTGAAATGATATCTAACACCACGCACAGCCTTACGGCTGACAATGTGACGGCTTCTCCGGAAACTGAACAGAATGCCCTCTGTGATAGTGAGATAGATTGCATTTACCTCGTTGTAGTCCCTGTCATATCGTTATTTGGCATCGTGGGAAACCTCTTCTCATTGAAAGTCTTTCTCTTCACAAACTTCCGGAAGCAGCCATCCTGTGTGTATTTGATAGCTTTGAGCATATCCGATACCGGATTTCTGTTGGCACTATTCGCTAGCTGGTTAGGAGGACGAAGATTCGAACTGGGTTTGGCTGGTTCATTGTTCTACTGCTATTTTGTTCTGTATACTACGTACGTGTGCAGCTTTTTATCAGTCTGGTATATAGTTTTTATTATGATTGATAGATACATAGTTGTTTGCCACCCTCTAAAGGTCCAGTTATGGTGTACAAGATCACGATGTATAAAATCTGCTCTTTATTTAGCCCTAATCGCCGTCTTACTCTATTCCTTTTCATTCTTTACTTCGGATGTCGTGAATGGAACGTGTTCTATAAAAAACGAAGCCATGAACGCAATCATTATTTTCACGTACATCGACACGGCGATCACTTTCTTGGTACCAATTTTAATGGTATTGGTGCTGAACGTCATAGTCATCGTTTCAATCAAAAAATTCAGACGACAGCAGATTTTAACTTCATTTCAAGAAGAAACACTTGTTAGACCTCAGAACAATGTGCTCTCTGCAGCTCAGTTTCGCGTAACTACCATGTTAGTTGTTGTCTCGTTTGTCTTTCTTTTCACAAATCTCCCCAGCCATGCAATTAGAGTCTATATAATGATCAACGATCTTTTAAAGAAAGATCCTGTCATTGTAGTATACAATGTTCAACAAATTAGTAATCTCCTGTACTTTGCAAACTTCTCAATTAATTTCCTCGTGTATAGCACGTCGAGTAGAGTCTTCAGGAAATACTTATGCCTTGGTGGTAAATATGGTGTGATACCCTGTCGTTCAGGTCAAGCTAATAAAACCTCTTATTATAAGTCCACTTTGAAAAAAAGTCGGATTGTACATATCTATGTCAAGAACAACATTGTACAGCTCTAATATAACTAAACTTTATATTAGTTTACCACTAGATGGTGAGAGTGTAAGTCCAGAATAAATTGTCTAACTCAAATATAACTAACCATCTTGTTCATTTGCAAGACTGATGTTAAACACATTGTCAATCTTCAATATAACTAATCCTTCATGTTCGTTTTAGAAAGCGTTGCTCACTAACAAGAGTTATGTCTCAGGAAAGCATAATGACGATAGGACACGAAAGCCATCAGAAGTAATATTTAGGTGGATTTTATTTGTTTTAATTAGGTTCCATAAATCGACTCACTGGAAACAAATCTTAAGAATGTTATTGGTTTTTCTTCTTTCCAATCCAGAAAACTATGAAGACAATTGTTCATCTCTTTCTTCGATTCTATTTATGAGACCTGCTTCATACACACACTAAAGTTCAAATCCAATGTTCAAAAGTTATATTTCTAAAAGTGCAGAGTTTTAATATCATTTTGCACGCTTTCTTTCTTGGTTACCTATTTGAATATGCATCTATTAAGTTTACTCCTTTTTCACAAATAATATATTGAGAGAATTAAAAGACTAAATAATAAGACTATCAGGAAGTTAAAGAAATATAATAAATATTATTACAAAAGCTTGTATTTAGACTTTATTTATTTGTTTTGTATTATTTCATTATTTCTATAACTTTTTTAAAATGAGATTCTATTATTTTCAAAAGGTGGCTACGTTTTTGAATATGCTAGCATTAATAATCAATCACTTCTAAAGAAAACAAAGAATCAAATATAACAAAGCAAAAAAAATTCCATCGTTGAGGCGCTGTATGAAATGTTCAGCCTTTTAGCAATATAAACCAACAACACTACTATATCAGCTTCTTTGGGTACACACGAATAACACTACCATTTCAGCTTCTTTGCAATATAAAACAACAACACTACTATGTTAGCTTCTTTGGGATACACATAAATAACACTACTATTTCAGCTTCTTTGGGATACACATAAATAACACAACTAGTTCAGTTTTGTTTTGGGATACACATAAATAACACTACTATTTCAGCTTCTTTGGGTAAACACGAAAAACGCTACTATTTCAGCTTCTTTGGTATACACATAAATAACTCTACCATTTTAGCTTCTTTGGGATGCACATAAATAACACTAATATTTCAGCTTCTTTGGGTACACACGAATAACACTACTACTTCAGCGTCTTTGGGATACAAATAAATAACACTACTATTTCAGCTTCTTTGGGCAAATACGAAAAACACCAATATCTCAGCTTCTTTCCAATATAAACCAACAACACTACTATTTCAGTTTCTTTGGGATGTACATAAATAACACTACTATTTTAGCTTCTTTGGGTAAACACGAAAAACGCTACAATTTCAGCTTCTTTGGGATACAAATAAATAACTCTACCATTTTAGCTTCTTTGGGATGCACATAAATAACACTACTATTTCAGCGTCTTTGGGATACACATAAATAACACTATTATTTCAGCTTCTTTGGGTAAACATGAAAAACACTACTATTTCAGCTTCTTTGTGATACATATAAATAAGTCTACCATTTTAGCTTCTTTGGGAAACATATAAATAACACTACTATTTCATTTTTTGGGGGATACACGTAAATAACACTACTATTTCAGCTTCTTTGGGTGCACACGAATAACTATTATTTCAGCGTCTTTGGGATACACATAAATAACTCTACCGTTTTAGCTTCTTTGGGATGCACATAAATAACACTACTATTTCAGCGTCTTTGGGATACACATAAATAACACTATTATTTCAGCTTCTTTGGGTAAACATGAAAAACACTACTATTTCAGCTTCTTTGTGATACATATAAATAAGTCTACTATTTTAGATTCTTTGGGAAACATATAAATAACACTACTATTTCATTTTTTTGCGGATGCACGTAAATAACACTACTATTTCAGCTTCTTTGGGTGCACACGAATAACTATTATTTCAGCGTCTTTGGGATACACATAAATAACACTACTATTTCAGCTTCTTTGGGTAAACACAAAAAACACTACTATTTCAGCTTCTTTGGGATACACAAAAATAACTCTACTGTTTTAGCATATTTGGAATGCACATAAATAACACTACTATTTCAGCTTCTTTGGGTACACACGAATAACACTACTATTTCAGCGTCATTGGGATACACATAAATAACACTACTACTTCTGCTTCTTTGGATAAACACGAAAAACACTACTATTTCAGCTTCTTTGCAATATAAACCAACAACACCACTATTTCAGTTTCTTTGGGATGCACATAAATAACACTACTATTTCAGCGTCTCTGGGATACACATAAATAACACAACTATTTCAGCTTCTTTGGGTAACCACGAAAAACACTACTATATCAGCTTATTTGGGATACACATAAATAACTCTACCATTTTAGCTTCTTTGGGATGCACATAAACAACACAACTATTTCTGCTTCTTTGGGTACACACGAATAACACTACTATTTCAGCGTCTTTGGGATGCACATCAATAACACTACCATTTCAGCTTCTTAGGGCAAACACGAAAAACACTACTATTTCAGCTTCTTTGCAATATAAACCAACAACACTACAATTTCAGTTTCCTTGGGATGCACATAAATAACACTACAATTTCAGCGTCATTGGGATACAAATAAATAACACTACTATTTCCGCTTCTTTGGGTAAACAAGAGAAACGTTACTATTTCACCTCCTTTGGGATCCACATAAATAACTCTACCATTTTAGCTTCCTTGGGATGCACATAAATAACACTACTATTTCAGCTTCTTTGGGTACACACGAATAACACTACTATTTTAGCGTATTTGGGATACACATAAATAACACTACTGTTTCAGCTTCTTTGGGAAAACACGAAAAACACTATTATTTCAGCTTCCGTGTGATACACATGAATAAGTCTACTATTTTAGCTTCTTTGGGATACATATAAGGAACATTACTTTTCAGCTTCTTTGGGAAACACATAAATAACACTACTATTTTATTTTATGCGGATACACGTAAATAACACTACTATTTCAGCTTCTTTTGGTACACACGAATCACTATTATTTCAGCGTCTTCGGGATAGACATAAATAACACTACTATTTCAGCTTCTTTGGGTAAACACAAAAACAACTCTACTTTTTCAGCTTCTTTGGGATACATATAAATAACTATACCATTTTAGCTTATCTGTAATGCACATAAATAACAATACTATTTCATCTTCTTTGGGTACACACGAATAACACTACTATTTCAGCTTCTTTGGGATACACATAATAACACTACTGTTTCAGCTTCTTTGGGTACACACGAATAACACTACCATTTCAGCGTGTTTGGGATACACATAAATAACACCACCATTTCAGCTTCTTTGGTTAACACGAAAAGCACAACTAATTCGGCTTCTTTGTAATATAGACCAACAACACTACTATTTCAGTTTCTTTGGGATGCACATAAACAACACTACTATTTCAGCGTCTTTGGGATACACATAAATAACACTATTATTTCAGCTTCTTTGGGTGAACACGAAAAACGCTACTGTTTCAGCTTCTTTGGGATACACGTAAATAACTCTACCATTTTAGCTTCTTTGGGATGCACATAAATAATACTACTATTTCAGCTTCTTTGGGTACACACGAATAACATTACTATTTCAGGGTCTTTGGGATACACATAAATAATACTACTATTTCAGCTTCTTTGAGCAAACACGAAAAACACCACTATTTCAACTTCTTTGCAATATAAACCAACAACATTACTATTTCAGTTTCTTTGGGATACACATAAATAACACTACTATTTCAGCGTCTTTGGGATACACATAAATAACACCACTATTTCAGCTCATTTGGGTAAACACGAAAAACGCTACCATTTCAGCTTCTTTGGGATACACATAAACAACTCTACCATTTTAGCTTGTTTGGGATGCACATAAATAACTCTACTATTTCAGCTTCTTTGGGTACACACGAATAACACAACTATTTCAGCGTCTTTGGGATACACATAAATAACACTATTATTGCAGCTTCTTTGGGTAAACACGAAAAACACTACTATTACAGCTTCTTTGTGATACACATAAATAAGTCTACTATTATAGCTTCTTTGGGATACACGTAAACAACATTACATTTCAGCTTCTTTCGAAAACACATAAATAACTCTACTATTTCATTTTTTGGGGATACACGTAAATAACACTACTACTTCAGCTTCTTTAAGTACACACGAATAACTATTATTTCAGCGTCTTTGGGATACACATAAATAACACTACTATTTCAGCTTCCTCGGGTAAACACAATAAACACTACTATTTCAGCTTCTTTGGGACACACATAAATAACTCAACTATTTAAGATTATTTGGAATGCACATAAATAACACTACTATTTCAGCATCTTTGGGTACAGAAGAATAACACTACTATTTCAGATTCTTTGCGATACACATAATAACACTACTATTTCGGCTTCTTTGGGTACACACGAGCAACACTACACTTTCAGCTTCTTTGGGTCAACACGAGAAACGCTACTATTTCAGCCTCTTTTGGATACACATAAATAACTCTCCCATTTTATCTTCGTTGGGATGCACATACATAACACTACTATTTCAGCTTCTTTGTGTACACACGAATAACACTTCTATTACAGCATCTTTGGCATGCACATAAATAACACTACTATTTCTGCATCTTTTGGTAAACACGAACAAACTACTATTTCAGCTTCTTTGCTATATAAACCAACAACACTACTCTTTCAGTTTCTTTGGGATGCACATAAATGACACTACTATTTCAGCGTCTTTGGGATACACATACACAACACTACTGTTTCAGCTTCTTTGGGTAAACACGAAAATCACTGCTATTTCAGCTTATTTGGGATACACGAAAATAACTCTACCATTTCAGCATCTTTCGGATGCACATAAATAACACTACTATTTCAGCTTTTTGAGTTAAACACTAAAAGCACTACTATATCAGCTTCTTTGCCGTACAAGTCAACAGCACTACTATTTCAGTTTCTTTGGGATGCACATAAATAACACTACTTTTTCAGCTTCTTTGGGATACACATAAATAACACTACTATTTCAGCTTCTTTGGGTAAACACGAAAAACGCTACTATTTCAGCTTCTTTTGATACACATAAATAATTCTACCATTTTAGCTTCTTTGGGACGCACATAAATAACACTACTATTTCAGCTCCTTTCGGTACACACGAATAACACAACTATTTCAGCATCTTTGGGATACACATAAATAACACTACTATTTCAGCGTCTTTGGGATACATATAAATAACACAACTATTTCAGCTTCTTTGGGTAAACACGAAAAACACTATTATTTCAGTTTCTTTGTGATGCACATGAATAAGTGTACTATTTTAGCTTCTTTGAGATACACATAGACAACATTACTTTTTAGCCTCCTTGGAAAACACATAAATAACACGACTATTTCATTTTTTGAGGGATACACGTAAATAAAACTACTATTTCAGCTTCTTTGGGTACACACAAATAACTACTATTTCTTCGTCTTTGGAATACACATAAATGACACTACTATTTCAGCTTCTTTGAGTAAACACAAAAAACACTACTATTTCAGCTTGTTTGGGATACACATAATAACACTTCTATTTGAGCTTCTTTGTGTACAGACGAATACCACTACTATTTGAGAATCTTTGGGATACATATAAATAACACTACTATTTCAGCTTCTTTAGGCATACACGAATAACACTACTATTTCAGAATCTTTGGGATACAGATAATAACACTACTATTTGAGCTTCTTTGGGTATACACGAATAACACTATTATTTCAGAATCTTTGGGATACATATAAATAACACTACTATTTCAGCTTCTTTAGGTATACACGAATAACACTACTATTTCAGCGTCTTTGGGATACACATACATAACACTACTATTTCAACTGCTTTGGGATACACATAAATAACACTGCTATTTCAGCTTCTTTGGGTAAACACGGAAAACGCTACTATTTCAGCTTCTTTGGGATACACATAAATAACACAACTATTTCAGCTTCTTTGGGTACACACGAATAACACTACTATTTCAGCTTCTTTGCACCAACAGCACTAATATTTGAGTTCTTTTGAAATGCACATAAATGACACTACTTTTTCAGCTTCTTTAGGTAAACACGAAAAACGCTACTATTTCGTCTTCTTTGGGAAACACATAAATAACTCTACCATTTTAGCTTCTTTGGGTTGCACATAAATAACACTACAATTTCTGCATCTTTTGGTAAACACGAAAAAACTACTATTTCAGCTTCTTTGCTATATAAACCAACAACACTACTCTTTCAGTTTCTTTGGGATGCACATAAATGACACTACTATTTCAGCGTCTTTGGGATACACATACACAACACTACTGTTTCAGCTTCTTTGGGTAAACACGAAAATCACTGCTATTTCAGCTTATTTGGGATACACGAAAATAACTCTACCATTTCAGCATCTTTCGGATGCACATAAATAACATTACTATTTCAGCTTTTTGAGTTAAACACTAAAAACACTACTATATCAGCTTCTTTGTCGTACAAGTCAACAGCACTACTATTTCAGTTTCTTTGGGATGCACATAAATAACACTACTTTTTCAGCTTCTTTGGGATACACATAAATAACACTACTATTTCAGCTTCTTTGGGTAAACACGAAAAACGCTACTATTTCAGCTTCTTTTGATACACATAAATAATTCTACCATTTTAGCTTCTTTGGGACGAACATAACTAACACTACTATTTCAGCTCCTTTCGGTACACACGAATAACACAACTATTTCAGCCTCTTTGGGATACACATAAATAACACTACTATTTCAGCGTCTTTGGGATACACATAAATAACACAACTATTTGAGCTTCTTTGGGTAAACACGAAAAACACTATTATTTCAGTTTCTTTGTGATGCACATGAATAAGTGTACTATTTTAGCTTCTTTGGGATACACATAGACAACATTACTTTTTAGCCTCTTTGGAAAACACATAAATAACACTACTATTTCATTTTTTGAGGGATACACGTAAATAAAACTACTATTTCAGCTTCTTTGGGTACACACAAATAACACTATTATTTGAGAATCTTTGGGATACATATAAATAACATTACTCTTTCAGCTTCTTTAGGCATACACGAATAACACTATTATTTCAGAATCTTTGGGATACATATAAATAACACTACTATTTCAGCTTCTTTAGGTATACACGAATAACACTACTATTTCAGCGTCTTTGGGATACACATAAATAACACTACTATTTCAGCTGCTTTGGGATACACATAAATCACACTGCTATTTCAGCTTCTTTCGGTAAACACGGAAAACGCTACTATTTCAGTTTCTTTGGGATACACATAAATAACACAACTATTTCAGCTTCTTTGGATACACACGAATAACATTACCATTTCAGCTTCTTTGCACCAACAGCACTACTATTTGAGTTCTTTTGAAATGCACATAAATGACACTATTTTTTCAGCTTCTTTAGGTAAACACGAAAAACGCTACTATTTCCTCTTCTTTGGGATACACATAAATAACTCTACCATTTTAGCTTCTTTGGGATGCACATAAATAACACTAATATTTCAGCTTCTTTGGGTACACACGAATAACACTACTACTTCAGCGTCTTTGGGATACAAATAAATAACACTACTATTTCAGCTTCTTTGGGCAAATACGAAAAACACCAATATCTCAGCTTCTTTCCAATATAAACCAACAACACTACTATTTCAGTTTCTTTGGGATGTACATAAATAACACTACTATTTTAGCTTCTTTGGGTAAACACGATAAACGCTACTAATTCAGCTTCTTTGGGATGCACATAAATAACACTACTATTTCATGGTCTTTGGGATACACATAAATAACACTACTATTTCAGCTTCTTTAGGTATACACGAATAACACTACTATTTCAGCGTCTTTGGGATACACATAAATAACACTACTATTACAGCTGCTTTGGGATACACATAAATAACACTGCTATTTCAGCTTCTTTGGGTAAACACGGAAAACGCTACTATTTCAGCTTCTTTGTGATACATATAAATAAGTCTACTATTTTAGCTTCTTTGGGAAACATATAAACAACACCACTATTTCATTTTTTTGGGGATACACGTAAATAACACTACTATTTCAGCTTCTTTGGGTGCACACGAATAACTACTATTTCCTCTTCTTTGGGATACACATAAATAACTCTGCCATTTTAGCTTCTTTGGGATGCACATAAATACCACTACTATTTCAGCTTCTTTGGGTAAACACGAAAAACGCTACTATTTCAGCTTCTTTTGATACACATAAATAATTCTACCATTTTAGCTTCTTTGGGACGAACATAACTAACACTACTATTTCAGCTCCTTTCGGTACACACGAATAACACAACTATTTCAGCCTCTTTGGGATACACATAAATAACACTACTATTTCAGCGTCTTTGGGATACACATAAATAACACAACTATTTGAGCTTCTTTGGGTAAACACGAAAAAACTATTATTTTAGTTTCTTTGTGATGCACATGAATAAGTGTACTATTTTAGCTTCTTTGGGATACACATAGACAACATTACTTTTTAGCCTCTTTGGAAAACACATAAATAACACTACTATTTCATTTTATGAGGGATACACGTAAATAAAACTACTATTTCAGCTTCTTTGGGTACACACAAATAACACTATTATTTGAGAATCTTTGGGATACATATAAATAACATTACTCTTTCAGCTTCTTTAGGCATACACGAATAACACTATTATTTCAGAATCTTTGGGATACATATAAATAACACTACTATTTCAGCTTCTTTAGGTATACACGAATAACACTACTATTTCAGCGTCTTTGGGATACACATAAATAACACTACTATTTCAGCTGCTTTGGGATACACATAAATCACACTGCTATTTCAGCTTCTTTCGGTAAACACGGAAAACGCTACTATTTCAGCTTCTTTGGGATACACATAAATAACACAACTATTTCAGCTTCTTTGGATACACACGAATAACACTACTATTTCAGCTTCTTTGCACCAACAGCACTAATATTTGAGTTCTTTTGAAATGCACATAAATGACACTACTTTTTCAGCTTCTTTAGGTAAACACGAAAAACGCTACTATTTCCTCTTCTTTGGGATACACATAAATAACTCTACCATTTTAGCTTGTTTGGGATGCACATAAATAACACTAATATTTCAGCTTCTTTCGGTACACACGAATAATACTTCTACTTCAGCGTCTTTGGGATACAAATAAATAACACTACTATTTCAGCTTCTTTGGGCAAATACAAAAAACACCAATATCTCAGCTTCTTTCCAATATAAACCAACAACACTACTATTTCAGTTTCTTTGGGATGTACATAAATAACACTACTATTTTAGCTTCTTTGGGTAAACACGATAAACGCTACTAATTCAGCTTCTTTGGGATACACATAAATAACTCTACCATTTTAGCTTCTTTGGGGTGCACATAAATAACACTACTATTTCAGCGTCTTTGGGATACACATAAATAACACTATTATTTCAGCTTCTTTGGGTAAACATGAAAATCACTACTATTTCAGCTTCTTTGTGATAAATATAAATAAGTCTACTATTTTAGCTTCTTTGGGAAACATATAAATAACACTACTATTTCATTTTTTGGGGGATACACGTAAATAACACTACTATTTCAGCTTCTTTGGGTGCACACGAATAACTATTATTTCAGCGTCTTTGGGATACACATAAATAACTCTGCCATTTTAGCTTCTCTGGGATGCACATAAATAACACTACTATTTCAGCGTCTTTGGGATACACATAAATAACACTATTATTTCAGCTTCTTTGGGTAAACATGAAAAACACTACTATTTCAGCTTCTTTGTGATACATATAAATAAGTCTACCATTTTAGATTCTTTGGGAAACATATAAATAACACTACTATTTCATTTTTTTGGGGATGCACGTAAATAACACTACTATTTCAGCTTCTTTGGGTGCACACGAATAACTATCATTTCAGCGTCTTTGGGATACACATAAATAACACTACTATTTCAGCTTCTTTGGGTAAACACAAAAAACACTACTATTTCAGCTTCTTTGGGATACACAAAAATAACTCTACTGTTTTAGCATATTTGGAATGCACATAAATAACACTACTATTTCAGCTTCTTTGGGTACACACGAATAACACTACTATTTCAGCGTCATTGGGATACACATAAATAACACTACTACTTCTGCTTCTTTGGATAAACGCGAAAAACACTACTATTTCAGCTTCTTTGCAATATAAACCAACAACACCACTATTTCAGTTTCTTTGGGATGCACATAAATAACACTACTATTTCAGCGTCTCTGGGATACACATAAATAAAACAACTATTTCAGCTTCTTTGGGTAACCACGAAAAACACTACTATTTCAGCTTATTTGGGATACACATAAATAACTCTACCATTTTAGCTTCTTTGGGATGCACATAAACATCACAACTATTTCAGCTTCTTTGGGTACACACGAATAACACTACTATTTCAGCGTCTTTGTGATGCACATCAATAACACTACTATTTCAGCTTCTTCGGGCAAACACGAAAAACACTACTATTTCAGCTTCTTTGCAATATAAACCAACAACACTACAATTTCAGTTTCCTTGGGATGCACATAAATAACACTACAATTTCAGCGTCATTGGGATACAAATAAATAACACTACTATTTCCGCTTCTTTGGGTAAACAAGAGAAAAGTTACTATTTCACCTCCTTTGGGATCCACATAAATAACTCTACCATTTTAGCTTCCTTGGGATGCACATAAATAACACTACTATTTCAGCTTCTTTGGGTACACACGAATAACACTACTATTTTAGCGTATTTGGGATACACATAAATAACACTACTGTTTCAGCTTCTTTGGGAAAACACGAAAAACACTATTATTTCAGCTTCCGTGTGATACACATGAATAAGTCTACTATTTTAGCTTCTTTGGGATACATATAAACAACATTACTTTTCAGCTTCTTTGGGAAACACATAAATAACACTACTATTTTATTTTATGCGGATGCACGTAAATAACACTACTATTTCAGCTTCTTTTGGTACACACGAATCACTATTATTTCAGCGTCTTCGGGATAGACATAAATAACACTACTATTTCAGCTTCTTTGGGTAAACACAAAAAAAACTCTACTTTTTCAGCTTCTTTGGGATACATATAAATAACTCTACCATTTTAGCTTATCTGTAATGCACATAAATAACAATACTATTTCATCTTCTTTGGGTACACACGAATAACACTACTATTTCAGCTTCTTTGGGATACACATAATAACACTACTGTTTCAGCTTCTTTGGGTACACACGAATAACACTACCATTTCAGCGTGTTTGGGATACACATAAATAACACCACCATTTCAGCTTCTTTGGTTAACACGAAAAGCACAACTAATTCGGCTTCTTTGTAATATAGACCAACAACACTACTATTTCAGTTTCTTTGGGATGCACATAAACAACACTACTATTTCAGCGTCTTTGGGATACACATAAATAACACTATTATTTCAGCTTCTTTGGGTGAACACGAAAAACGCTACTGTTTCAGCTTCTTTGGGATACACATAAATAACTCTACCATTTTAGCTTCTTTGGGATGCACATAAATAATACTACTATTTCAGCTTCTTTGGGTACACACGAATAACACAACTATTTCAGCGTCTTTGGGATACACATAAATAATACTACTATTTCAGCTTCTTTGAGCAAACACGAAAAACACCACTATTTCAACTTCTTTGCAATATAAACCAACAACATTACTATTTCAGTTTCTTTGGGATACACATAAATAACACTACTATTTCAGCGTCTTTGGGATACACATAAATAACACCACTATTTCAGCTCCTTTGGGTAAACACGAAAAACGCTACCATTTCAGCTTCTTTGGGATACACATAAACAACTCTACCATTTTAGCTTGTTTGGGATGCACATAAATAACTCTACTATTTCAGCTTCTTTGGGTACACACGAATAACACAACTATTTCAGCGTCTTTGGGATACACATAAATAACACTATTATTGCAGCTTCTTTGGGTAAACACGAAAAACACTACTATTACAGCTTCTTTGTGATACACATAAATAAGTCTACTATTATAGCTTCTTTGGGATACACGTAAACAACATTACATTTCAGCTTCTTTCGAAAACACATAAATAACTCTACTATTTCATTTTTTGGGGATACACATAAATAACACTACTATTTCAGCTTCTTTAAGTACACACGAATAACTATTATTTCAGCGTCTTTGGGATACACATAAATAACACTACTATTTCAGCTTCCTCGGGTAAACACAATAAACACTACTATTTCAGCTTCTTTGGGACACACATAAATAACTCAACTATTTAAGATTATTTGGAATGCACATAAATAACACTACTATTTCAGCATCTTTGGGTACAGAAGAATAACACTACTATTTCAGATTCTTTGCGATACACATAATAACACTACTATTTCGGCTTCTTTGGGTACACACGAGCAACACTACACTTTCAGCTTCTTTGGGTCAACACGAGAAACGCTGCTATTTCAGCCTCTTTTGGATACACATAAATAACTCTCCCATTTTATCTTCGTTGGGATGCACATACATAACACTACTATTTCAGCTTCTTTGTGTACACACGAATAACACTTCTATTACAGCATCTTTGGCATGCACATAAATAACACTACTATTTCTGCATCTTTTGGTAAACACGAACAAACTACTATTTCAGCTTCTTTGCTATATAAACCAACAACACTACTCTTTCAGTTTCTTTGGGATGCACATAAATGACACTGCTATTTCAGCGTCTTTGGGATACACATACACAACACTACTGTTTCAGCTTCTTTGGGTAAACACGAAAATCACTGCTATTTCAGCTTATTTGGGATACACGAAAATAACTCTACCATTTCAGCATCTTTCGGATGCACATAAATAACACTACTGTTTCAGCTTTTTGAGTTAAACACTAAAAACACTACTATATCAGCTTCTTTGCCGTACAAGTCAACAGCACTACTATTTCAGTTTCTTTGGGATGCACATAAATAACACTACTTTTTCAGCTTCTTTGGGATACACATAAATAACACTACTATTTCAGCTTCTTTGGGTAAACACGAAAAACGCTACTATTTCAGCTTCTTTTGATACACATAAATAATTCTACCATTTCAGCTTCTTTGGGACGCACATAAATAACACTACTATTTCAGCTCCTTTCGGTACACACGAATAACACAACTATTTCAGCATCTTTGGGATACACATAAATAACACTACTATTTCAGCGTCTTTGGGATACATATAAATAACACAACTATTTGAGCTTCTTTGCGTAAACACGAAAAACACTATTATTTCAGTTTCTTTGTGATGCACATAAAGATGTCTACTATTATAGCTTCTTTAGGATACACATAAACAACATTACTTTTCAGCTTCTTTGGGAAACACATAAATAACACTACTATTACTTTTTTGGGGGGATACACGTAAATAAAACTACTATTTCAGCTTCTTTGGGTACACACGAATAGCTATTATTTCAGCGTCTTTGGGATACACATAAATAACACTACTATTTCAGCTTCTTTGGGTCAACACGAAAAACGCTACTATTTCAGCTTCTTTGGGATACACATAAATAACTCTACCACTTTAGCTTCTTTGGGTTGCACATAAATAACACTACTGTTTCAGCTTCTTTAGGTACACACGAATAACACTACTATTTCAGCATCTTTGAGATGCACATAAATGACACTACTCTTTCAGCATCTTTGGATACAGAAGAATAACACTACTATTTCAGATTCTTTGCGATACACATAATAACACTACTATTTCTGCTTCTTTGGGTAAACACGAGAAAAACTACTATTTCAGCTTCTTTGCAATATAAACCAAGAACACTACTCTTTCAATTTCTTTGGGATGCACATAGATAACACTACTGTTTCAGCTTCTTTGGGTAAACACGAAAAACGCTACTATTTCAGCTTCTTTTGATTCACATAAATAATTCTACCATTTTAGCTTCTTTGGGACGCACATAAATAACACTACTATTTCAGCTCCTTTCGGTACACACGAATAACACAACTATTTCAGCATGTTTGGGATACACATAAATAACACTACTATTTCAGCGTCTTTGGGATACATATAAATAACACAACTATTTCAGCTTCTTTGGGTAAACACGAAAAACACTACTATTTCAGCTTCTTTGCAATATAAACCAAGAACACTACTCTTTCAATTTCTTTGGGATGCACATAGAAAACACTACTGTTTCAGCTTCTTTGGGTAAACACGAAAAACGCTACTATTTCAGCTTCTTTATGATACACGTAAATAACTCTACCATTTTAGCTTCGTTGGGATGCACATAAACAACACTACTATTTCAGCTTCTTTGGGTACACAAGAATAACACTACTATTTAGCATCTTTGGGATACACATAAATAACACTACTATTTCTGCTTCTTTGGGTAAACACGAAAAGAACTACTATTTCAGCTTCTTTGCAATATAAACCAACAACACTACTATTTCAGCTTCTTTTGGAGACACATAAATAACTCTACCATTTCAGCGTCTTTGGGATGAACATAAATAACACTACTCTTTCAATCTCTTTGGGTACACACGAATAACACTGCTATTTCAGCGTCTTTGGGATGACCATAAAGAACACTACTATTTCAGCGTCTTTGGGATACACATAAATAACACTAATATTTCAGGTTCTTTGGGCAAACACGAAAACACTACTATTTCAGCTTCTTTGTAATATAAACCAACAACACTACTATTTCAGTTTCTTTGGGATGCACATAAATAACACTACTATTTCAGCGTCTTTGGGATACATATAAATAACACTTCTATTTCAGGTTCGTTGGGTAAACATGAAAAACGCTACTATTTCAGCTTCTTTGGGATACACATAAATAACTGTACCATTTTAGCTTCTTTGGGATGCACATGAATAACACTATTATTTCAGCTTGTTTGGGTACACACGAAGAACACTACTATTTCAGCTTGTTTGGGATACACATAATAACAGTACTATTTCAGCTTCTTTGGGTACACACGAATAACACTACTATTTCAGCGTCTTTGGGATACACATAAATAACACTACTATTTCAGCGTCTTTGGGATACACATAAATAACACTACTATTTCAGCTTCTTTGGGTAAACACGAAAAACACTACTATTTCAGTTTCGTTGTGATACACATAAATACGTCTACTATTTTAGCTTCTTTGGGATACACATAAACATCATTACTTTTCAGCTTATTTGGGAAACACATAAATAACACTACTATTTCATTTTTTTGGGAATACACGTAAATAACACTACTATTTCAGCTTCTTTGGGTAAACACGAAAAACACTACTATTTCAGTTTCTTTGTGATACACATAAATAGCACTACTATTTCAGCTTCTTTGGGTAAACACAAAAAACACTACTATTTCAGCTTCTTTGGGATACACATAAATAACTCTACTATTTTAGCTTATTTGGAATGCACATAAATAACACTACTATTTGAGCTTCTTTGGGTACACACGAATAACACTACTTTTTCAGCTTCTTTGGGTAAACACGAAAAACAGTACTATTTCAGCTTCTTTGCAATATTAACCAACAAAACTACTATGTTAGCGTCTTTGGGATACACATAAATAACACTACTATTACAGCTTCTTTGGGTAAACACGAAAAACACTACTATTTCAGTCTGTTTGGGATACACATAAATAAGTCTACTAATTTAGCTTCTTTGGGATGCACATAAATAACACTACTATTTCAGCTTCTTTGGGTACACACGAATAACACTTGTGTTTCAGCTTCTTAGGGATTCACATAAATAACACTACTATTTCATCTTCTTTGGGATACACATAAACAACATTACTTTTCAGCTTCTTTGGGTTACACAAAACAACACTACCTTTCTGCTTCTTTGGGTTACACATTCTGTGGGATGCAAACTATTGCACCATTAATTAATCGTAATTATGACAAATATTTTATAGACGCACACAATTTAAAAAAAAATAAAAATGTTCAGTTGTGGAGGAAATTAAAATCAATTAAAGAATTTTTATTTCACTGTTTTGTAATTTTAAAAAAAATCTAAGGAATTTAAACAACAGAGTTCCAGTAAACTTGATTAAGTCCAAAACATCCTTCAAAGCAACCATGTCTTACGAATCTGACATAGAAACAGAAACAAATGTCTAGCGGATTTACAGGAAAACATGTGAATATTTGTAGACCCAGCGCAAAAATAATATCTGTATAGCCGTGTCCTTCGTATTGAGTTTCTTGAAGAGTCCTGATGTATATCTCAAAACCGCATGTTCGCATGTTATCTTGTTTGATGGGCACACATTTAGTTATCGATGGATGGACGGATATATAGCTAGCTAGCTTGATAAATATATAAGACAGATAGATGGATTGAAAACTAATTACTAAATTAGCTGCATCATTATTTGAAATATTTATTTCGTAGAAATCTTATGGTTCGTTTTTTTTTTTTTGTGACTTTCATGAGATTTTTCAGGAATGAGTAGGCTATACAAGCATATTTGGTCGATCAAAATCTCGGGAAGAACCACCACCTATCGGAAACTCCTTGTAGGCTTTCTCACCTATCCAAGTTGTCCGAGCCGAGACTCGATCCCACGCAGAGTAATACGTAAAAGCGAGCGCATTCGACCAATTGGCCACCCGAAACATCATGGAAATTCCTACAATGGCCCTTCTCCCACGTACTTGTTATGTTAAACTTAACTTTGTGCATAACTCTTTCAGATTGCTGAGTTAATTATCAGCTTTCTGAGTTAAGATACAATTTAGACCGTTTCTTATTTGTGAATATTGCTGTTGTTGCATTTAAAAATACATTACTTGGAGCTAATAGCTCGGAAATATATCAAAATAGAGCTGTCAAAGTCATTATCCAGAGCTTGGTTTAAATGACCTTGGAAATATTCGTGAAATGTACCTTTTATGCTTAATTTATATTTCATAGCATTTTTTTTAAAATACCTAATACTTAAATGCACATTTCAATTACACTATTGAAGGGTTTATTCTATTTGGCTTGGTTTGAAGAATTGCCTTAAAGGCTTGCTTAATCGGTAAACACTACACCAACACTAATGACTGAGTCACATGAGTTTCAACATATTAAGTTATATCATATATGCAAATAGCAATACCTATCTTCCCATAGTAGTCTATGCTTATAATGAGTCCACGTTACAGTCCCTTTCATGACGAGATAAAAAGAGAACTGTCACAAAATACTCCAATCAAATTAAGGCCGATTAGCTAGTAAATACCAGTTACCTGATACTTAGTGTTTCAAAAGGTGTATCACAGCGTCGTGTATAAATCATGTAAAACAACTATATGCAGGCCAGTTGGAAATATATTACTTAATGTGCCTGATAACTACCCACATGCCAGTCAGTTGGAAATATATTACTTAATGTGCCTGATAACTACCCACATGCAGGTCAGTTGGAAATATGAAGATCTCTGCTCTAAAACTTGCTCCCAAATCCAATAGCAGAAAAAATTCCTAAAGAACATGTGAATTCTAACGAGAGTAATATCTTTACAACTCACTTAAAAAACCAAAGAAAAACACATAAGACTAGCGCACTAGAGCAGGATAAAATGCTCTCACCAGAACACTCGTATTCAACAACTACTCTAAATTTTAAATAAATCACTAGCGCAGTAAGAACATGTCACACACAATTAACATTTACATGCAATAGAGTCATATCGTGCTATTTAAAATCTTGATAAAATAAACGGAGATGATACAATGCTATAAATGTGGCAATTAAAAAAACAACAGACATTGATAATATCATCGATTTATTGTTCTGCGCATTGTTTATCGCAGCTACATTGCCTTGGGCTTTACAATTAAATATTACATCAAAATATAACTTTTATGTAAAGCATAGATCATATCATTTACTATAGTATTAGTAAAAGGATAAACTTGGTCTTGGTGTATTGCACATGTTTTACATTTTGCAAAGTCTGCAGTTGGTTCTTTCCAGAGGTAAATTTGTGTTGCTTTATGAATTGGTCATACATACTTTCTGATATCTATTCTCCGTCAAAATTAACAGTATAATTTGCAACTGACTCATGGGAGAATGACATGAGGTTGCTTCCAAGAACACGAGTTGATATTGCTGTAGGTTACAGGGCATGTACCCAATTACTCTCTGGAAAGGTTTCACTATGCCTACTTTCACAGCTCCCGACTTTAGTTTCTACATACGGATCCAACGAGTGTAAGTACAATAGGCTGATCTGACACACGAAACACATGAAGACAATCATTTCAGGATCCCTTAAGAAAAACGATAAATTCTGCCCTATAAGTCGGACCGGTCGCCCGAAAACTACAGACATGACTGCTTCCAGTGATAGACAGAAAGGAAATATCTGACGGGCTTCTGCAGAAATTTATAATGTGGAAAAAAAGTTAAATATAAACGAGAAATCACACATGTGGAAAATGATCCCCCAAAAAATCGAAATACAATTTGTATAGACACAATCACTCCTTTGACAAATGTCAAGTAAAAATAGAGACTTTTGGAAGCGTGAAAATGAGTCGGACATGCCTGTAAGTGTTTTGGTATTTTTGTTACAATTTTTCAACACTCTTACATTAAGCCAGTTAGAATAAATAGACAAGAGTGAAAGACATGTTCGCATATTAACAATATTTCAATATGGTGTTCCGAAGGACTACAATGATACAAAGTATTAGCAAGTTTTGACAATTTTTTCTCGATATTAACATCATAGAGATAAAAAAAACATCACATACATACATACATACATACATACATACATACATACATACATACATACATCTGCCATAGTGCTTGAATTATTGCTTACCACCAGAAACAATTATCAGAATAGTAAAACTTTATGTCATAATGATGATGATATTCCTGAAGAAGATAGGTTTTAAAATTTAAAACTGTACATGTAAAATCTTCAGTATGGTAATTATTAACAAGCCAGATCAGTCAACATGAGAAATAACCAAAAGTTTATTGATAAACAGATGCTTTAACGTATTTCAAAAGTTGTGTAGCAAGCTTTTAGAAGCAGCAAATCATATATTATTATATGCTCACTTTTTTCGCCATTAACTTTACATTGTCAGGATCGTTCAGTATTTTCGATACTGAACACCTTAATACTACACAACACGTATAAAATAGTAAAGTATAGTGTATTAGGAACTGCTTTATAAACAAAACATGTACACTCATTTAGTAGATGCATTAGGTTTTAGTTTATTAGATATTTTTGTGATGTACTAAATAAGCTATTTCGTCTATCTGAGAGTGGAGTTTGACAAAGTGAACAATATGAATGAGTTTACTGATTCATAAATGAAACTTTCAAAGAAGCAAATGAATGATCATAATATTCACAACGTCCATAATACATGTGCGAGACACGGTATTGAAAATACCATTTTGATTATTAAAACAGCTAGTTAGGAAAAATATTCGTAACTTTTCGGGAATTGAATGGTTCAGATTCGTCCAGTGCTCTCTGGGATATATAAAAATTACAGAAAAGAATATTAAAGCAAAGGGCTATCGCATATATATATATCAAAGACATACTATTTTTTAAGTCAAAGTACTAAATTCGAGAAAAAAAATGGAACTGAAGGTTTTGATAGAAAGTAAGAGCTTCCGAGTCAATAAGCCAAGACGACGAATAATTCTTAATTACGCTGGTTGAAAGGATTGTCACATTCCAGCTACTTTGCAATTTTCCATGTTAATATTTTAGACACAATGTTTCGAATTTAAGCTAGCGATAGACGCCATACAGGTCGTGGCATAGCATGCAAGTGACGAGGCATATACATATCTTTTTTAGCTGGTAATAAAAATGGCCAAATATATACATTACATATTTGCATCTTGAATTTATTATTCAAAAAGTGTTTTTTTTTAGTTCTTCATTGGGTCTAAAACTTAACTATACAAAGCGAGAAAGTAGTATCATTTCAACTACATTTCAAACTGCCATTCTCCTTATTGTACTCAAAATGAAAATGACCTGATACTCCATAACTGCTTTGATAAGTTCATTTGAAAGATTTCATATTGTTGCCCACATTATGATTCCCAACATTCAATGACAAAACAGAAACACACATGCGATCGAGTCACGGCTGGGATTTCACTCTTCAAATCACATGTACTTCGCGTGAATCGACCCAACTAATAAATCCCGACCATAACAATCAGAATTGAGTCGAATCGACCCAAAAAATCCATCCGTTCCAGACCAAATGGAAAAGATGTTCCAATGCACATTAATTCATAATATGACTCTAAATACGTGCTTCTCCTACATATAATGTAGCTTAAAAACATCGTCCCTTCCGCAAGATATGGTGATATCTTTAATCAGCTTTCTACCTTAGATGTTTACCATTACAATACACGCGTCTCCTTTTACCTTCATGTCAGGCGACCAAAGGAAACTATCTGATGAAATCAATATGTTTCAACGTAGCTCTGGAGTAACGATATACATTGCTGATTGTAGTATGTGTGATACAATGATGTATTGGACAGAGGTATTTAACTCCTTGTGGTATTGTGTCCTGCTTGTAAGGAGCTATGTAGTTACATGTGCTGCCATATATATGTAGCTACATGCTACAAAATATTGGTGGAACATACACTGTATCACTCATATCAAGTACAGTGAATATGTGACGTTATTTTACTTGATTATTAAAAGCTTGTTACAAATCACTGAGTTTAAACTGTGTTTCAAGCAATGTCTTGCTACGCTGAAAGATTCATTGAGATGATTACATCAGGATGATGTAAAGGCATACACATCATCCAGGTAGTTTAAATTATGAGTCACAATATCTTATACTCTCACTCTTTATTTAGGTAAGCCAAAGTTTTTGCTCTGCTTTCATTTGTCTGTGATATTTTGGTATGTTCGTGACTAGACCAATAACTATGTCTCCATAAAGATATCTATATACTGGTGGTCGTTCCTGGGGACAGATATGAGTACATATGGTCGTAGTTGGAGAGGCAAAAATAAATCTGGTATACAAAGTGTTCCGAGTGATTTCACACCAGTATTGCTCGAAGATTATTCTCAGAGCGCAGTCTTAAGATTAACTATTTTTCCTTTCATCTTAAGATTAGCCGTTTTTCCTTTCATCTTAAGATTAGCCGTTTTTCCTTTCATCCGTTTCGAGTCGAGAAGAAAATTACAACTTATGCTCCTCGAGATTTATTGCCAATACAACTCGATCAACTAACTATGACAGTAAATCCGTCCTTTTTATCTCTTCAATTCAGGGAACAGCCAATCAAATTGCAGGAATTCCTGGTGCAGTATAACAACGGTATTTGCTATAAATATACACAGACACGGTAACTACTGAATTCGTATTACCCGCCATAAGTTGTAAGGTCATAATACTTCTTGTTTTAATGAATCAGTAGACTTATTTTTATGTGTTAGTTTATATTTTCACTATTCAAGTTAGTCTGTAAATTAAAATAATATAAATATATTCTTAACTAATTGTAAACAGGGACATAATTCAAATTAAAAAATATGTAAAAATTGATTAATGAATGTATATAGAATTTTGGAATTGAGACTTTCTGGATATACCGTCTTATGAATTAAATACTTTTTCTTCATCAGACGTTCCATCTCAGAATCAGCAATAACAACAGGTTGAAAGGAGAAATCTTGCGAAATATGGGAACTGTTGTTAAAAAGTACGGCAACATGAGATCGAAAATGATTGATCGATATAATTTTTTATGTCTGATATGTTGGTTCATACGTTTAGATATTTGTAGACTGGTTTGTCCAATATATTGGATGCCACATTTTTTGCATGTTATAAAAAAATAACATTTGATGTCGCACAGTTAGTATCACGATGCATATAAAATGTTTCTTTCGTATTATTACTATTGCAAGAAGTATTTTCAGTAATAAAAGAACAGTGTGAACATCGAGGGATTACAATTAATTGATGATCCCTTTTTATATGATGTTGTTCTAGTTTAGAATTAATTAGGAAATCTTTAAGATTTTTAGTCCTTTTAAAAGCAAGTGTAGGTTTGCTTTCGTGTAGCTATTTACCACTTGCTTTACATGATAATTTAAAAACAAAACAATATCTATTGATAATTTTACATATATTAGACAAACTTGGGTTATATTCAATACCAAAGGGAATTATATCTTCATTTCTATTTTTGACTTTACATTGTAAATATTCAAGTTGTGTCAGAGAAGATACTTTTTGGAAAGCAGTATTAATGATGTCAATAGAGTAATTTCAATTTTAAAAAATTCTGACCATAGACATCTCTGTCAAAGATGATTTTAAAAAATGTCTCATCCCACATAATTCTTATATATCTTTTTGCTTGACTATATCGTATCCCGCTTTTACATGATTTAGGTGACATGAAAAATATTCAACATATTGATGAATATTCGTGTTGATAAGATGAACCATGGTAATGATATATATATATATATATATATATATATATATATATATATATATATATATATATATATATATATATATATATATATATATATATATATATATATATATATATATATATAAGTACTAAGTGATATCCATGGGCGGTTGTATGTATATATGGGTATTTATGTTTGTTACTTAACACAAGAACTTGACTTTTACATACAAAAGGCCAACGCATTCAAGTCTTTGTATAAAAATCCCTCTAATGACCATTTACAGAGCCGGGGACGGGGATGGCGCTGGGGGAGTCCAGGTTTTTCGGAACCCCACAAGCTAAGCAAAACGTGCACACACACACACGCAATGCAGTCACTAGTCACTCGAAATTTGACCATCCTTTTATTCTTGCGCAAGTTTATTTGCAATCATGCACAGTTTGAGTAAAGTCAGAGCTCTTTTGAAATTTTGGACCACCCCTACCCCCACCTCTTGACCTGCTCCAGCCCTGATTAAAAAAGTTTCAATATGTTCGAGTATTTGCTATTGAATCTATATTTATTACAATAGCAATTGGGCCTATGGACACATTCCTTTATGCAAGACAGTCGTTTTATGTAGGTTGTCACTAGTACACGTACATCTAAATATAAATGTATGTATGTATGTATGTATGTATGTATGTATGTATGTATGTAACATGAGTTATTGAATAGCCCCATCAAGAACTGCGTGGCAAACATTAAATAACTACGCAAATTGCTCAACATTTTCATAAAAAAGGCAGAAAAAGTGCATAGTATTCGACATTTGATCCTAATAGTTAGCATCGTAAAATGTTCTATAGTACAGGAATGTGTGTTGGACAATAGAATGTTAGACAGAGATGTAATAAACCAACATCGGTCAGGAATGTTGACAACTCCGTGGGTTTATTTGGGGGAAAGCTAACATTGATGCTATGTACATCATTACTTTGGCTGAGGCAGTTGAACTAAGCTGCAACTAAGCAAATTTAGAAACGTGACTAACCAGTTCTGCTATTTTACTGTAAACTGGTCTGACGTCAATGCAAGAAATTAATTTATAATGTTTATTAACATTTTTGTCATTCATCGAAAACAAAATCACTGTTATTTATCTACTACTTGCATTATTAATATTTATTGTTTTGTTTTTACTGTTGTTGGTGTTACATTACTTCAGTTTGCTATTTTATTACAGTGAGTGTACTATTCCTATCCACACGTAATTTTTTGAGGTAGATAATTAATTAATCTGCAAATTAATGCCGAACTGCCTGCGCTGTTAAACGCCGTGGTAACTGGAATTGAAATGGCAGTTTTAATATCATATCTCTATAACAGTGCGGTAAAAAAAGAAGTACCCACATCAATGAAACTGTAAACTAATTACTAACCTATTCAAATTAGTTCAGCATAAAGTGTAAAATATTCATAAGCCTAATAATTTTACTACTGGGAAACACAATGTGCCTAATCGAAGAACAATAGGCAATATTGGTACCCGAAAGGCTCCTCCTGGAATTCTTTAATCATTATGTCGAAAGGTTTTTCCTTTGGTGAGGCCAACAACACATTAACCATCCCTTACATTGTCTCTGAAAATATGAAATGAAATCACATTAGAATATACTTATACATTTCAGTATGATGACTATGTATGTATGTATGTATGTATGTATGTATGTATGACTCTTACAATACTGGCATAAGCTGCAAAATGGAATACTTGATGCGTATATTCTCATTATAAAGTCTATATATACGCATCAACTCAACATATTCTAATTTACTAAATGATTCTCATTAATACCAAAGTAGTCTTTTAATCCATAAAGTCAACGGGGACATTCGTAATTCCAATGAATAATTTAAATGAATAAATCTTGTCAAATTATATCGGAACACAACTTAAAATGATTCCACATACTTAACTTCAAATAGCAATGAATAATTGTTTGCCTCGACCTATATATAGAGAGTCACTTGAGCCGTGCCACAACAAAATGCCTTTGATGTGGGTCATTCCTAATGGTAAATTTCACTAATTCGTAAACTATTATATATTGGAGACCTCCATCCATGAAAGTGTGTAAAGCTTTTCCACCAGTGAATGAATATAAGGAAATATTTGCTCTTATGTTTCTTGCTTTAGCATTATCTTGCTTATTTAAAGTCACCCATCCCCCCTGCGCCAAGGTCAAGATGAAAACAAGAGATAATGTTAATCAATGTTCTTATTTCTAATCCAGGCCTTCGATTTTTAATTTTTCAGACATCTTTTCGTAGACTTTATCCAGGTTCACGACTAACAAAGAAAAAAAAGACAGTTATGTGAGTAGCTCAAGTGTCTAGGTTATTATTAAGGAAAAGAATGCGAGATGAACCTATCATGTGCCGTCTGCGGTACTTTGTCATCCGCATGGTTCATGTTCCAACGAATCGTTTTATTTCAAAAGATCAAAGTTGTGATGTTCTTAATGCTGCTATTTCTGTAATCTTCATCGGTCTTCTACACAAAAGACATTCGTTCAGTTGCACGCTGTTTACATCTGGTTCAACACTCTTAAACGAGTCATGACCTCGTTTCTATTTCACAGGTAAATACTTCTCACTTTTGATTCTTTTGATGCACAAAATCCTTTCAAATTCAAATATGTCATATTGTTTGTTAAACAGAGATAACAGTTTCACCTAAAAGAACTTGTACCATTTTAAAATAATAAAGTTAGAAAGTGGCACTTTTAAAAATAATGGATTTTGAAGTTCTGACTGTTTGGCCAGTTGAATTTAGGTGATAAATATGTATAAACTGCCAAATTGATTCACACTTTTGATATGCTTTCTTCCCTGCTTCATCCAACCGGGATAATGTATTTTGTTCTTTGATGAATGTTAGTATATCTCCCAAGAATTCTGTTACGCACCTCCAATATAAAAACATTTTTGGTGTGAGTAGCTCGATGGGTTATCAATGGTTTCAATTATGGACAATCTTTAAGGTTGCTGAGAAGCCGTTTAATTCTTTAAACAGCATCTTTCAAGATTTTCGAAGATTTCTATAAAATCATAATGTATATAATTTTCTTTCTTCCCTTTAACTTTCTCAATCTAACCATATGTTTAAGACATATATCAATGTCAATATATATTTATATCCATCGTTGTATTTTTCGTATGTTTACGTGTCAATTATGTTTGCCTACCACTAATCAGTCCCTTGACTAACTTAACTCTTTCTGCACGAAAACTTTTTTACTCGCCTATTTTGTACAGATTGTTCGGTTATCCGTTTCTTTTAATTTACTTCATTTTAATTTCTATGTCCTTCATTTCATTTGCTCTCATTAATTTTGAAACAAGTGAGATTTAGGGCCGTCGCAAAGATGACTTGAAATAATGTTCTTTTTCAGTCAGTTAAAACGGTGTAAGAAAACCTCCAGATAATACCGACCGCAGCTGTCTTTCGGTCTCATCAACAATACAACACGTAGAAGTGTGATCTTTCAAAGCAAAACATTGTCCTTCAATAATTCTTTATTAAATTGTATATTGTCTTTATAAAGTTTACGAGCACTACAAATATTGCTCTAAATATAGCTCTTTACAAATTTGCGTACTTGCCTGCATCAAATACTTTTTCTTCTTCTTGCAAATTTTTTGGATACATGCCTCTGAATTCAATGTTATCATCATTGAAAGTAATATGGAAATCTTTTCTAAATCCTTGGCGTGTATCATTTCCTATTTAAAGCCTATCAATTTACGACTTTTTTTTGTTGAACATTATTCTTCAGCTCGACTTGCTTTGACAGCTATGTATTATTAGACCTCTCTGAAAACGTTTAGATTTAATACATCGTACCATTATTTATGGTTTATCAACATTCTGAGTTTACTATTTTGGGTTCTTTTATTCAGGGTGTGTATACGTGGAGAAATAAACACATACAATATATAATAAGTAACCACTCTGACAACCATGTATTATCGCACATAAAATATTAATGACATTCTAACATGCATTTCTTAGTTTTCATAATGATCTGTCTTTTGTTCATATCGTATTTCTGTTCGGAACAGGTTATGCCGAAACAAATCGAAATGTCTGCGTTCTAATGCTTATAATAAAATAACAGCAACCTGGCAGATTAGTAAATATTGGTTATTTTACCCTTCTCTTCTGTGTGGATAGTGTAGTGTGTGTTTGTATGCGTGCGCTAGCGTTTTTGGATAGTATATATTGGAGTTTTTGATGGTAAATATTTTGGTATTTTCGATACTGATATTGTTTCTTTACCATTCCCTTCTGTGTGGATAGTGGAGTGTGTATTTGTATGCTTACGTACGTTGTGTGGATAATATATATTGAGGTTTTCGAAAGCAAATATTGGAGTATTTGTGATAGTATGTATTGGGGTTTTTTTACCCTTCCCATCTGTGTGGATAGTAGAGTGTGTTTCTTCTTTTCCTCTTTCCCTATGTGGAGAGTAGAAAATGGGTTTGTTTTCTTTCCTCTTTCCGTGTGTGAATAGCAGATTTGGGGTTTGTCTTTTGCTCCTTCCCGACTGTGGATAGTATATTTGGGTTTACTTTTTCTTCTTTTTTCTGTGTGGTGGTGGTGGTGGTGGTGTGTGTGTGTGTGTCCACCCACACGTAAGTTTGTGTGTATGTGTTCGTGTGCACGCGTTTGTCTGGTTTGTGTGTTTGTGTGTATGTGTGCGCGCGTACTTTTGTTTATGTGTATGTATTGGGCTTTGTTTGTCCCTATAAAACTCCGTTTATCCTATAAAATTAATTTCAGCTACCTACATACAGTAGCGCGTATTCAGGTCAGTCACAGGCAACGCTGTTGCCATTATTCCCCATATGTCTAGTCCAGTACAGTGACGTCACTGAAGCTGGAAATTTCGAGGCTATAAATATAAACTTGGGATTTTCCACATGTTATAGCTATAAATATATACTAGGGTTTTGAAACAGGAACGTCATACAAGTTGAGGTTATAAATAGACAGTGGGGTTCTCCAAAGGAATTTCCCACATGTTGTAGCTAAAATAGATAGTGGGATTTCTTAGGAATTTCAACAAGTTATAGCTATAAATAGATACAAGGGTGTTTATCCAAGATCGTCACACAAGTTGAGACTATAAATAGTTACTAGGTTTATCCATGTTAGACTAAACTTATGTAATCTAATTCGGGATTATGTTTAGTTTTCTGTAAATTCTGGGACAATGTCGTCCTTTTTGCGTTACTTTTAGTCACATCCATTTTGGCGTTGGTCTTTTCCTTTATTATGTATATTTATAGAATCCCTAAAATTATGTAAATTTATGAACACTGACAACATAATTTCAGGTCTAGGTAATGCTTTATATATAAATCTCGGGCTTGTATTAGCATATGTCTCTGTTGTGTTTGGCCTTCTACTATCCTTGTCGTTTGACAGGCCCTATACAATTTCCCCATTGTCCCTATACAGTCCCCATTTGTTAATCTTTCCCTTGTCCTGCTATAGCCCCGCTATAGACACCACCCATGTTAAATTCCTAGGGTGTTTTTCCTTAGGATCTCATTTGCACTACGGTATGTGTTATATATGTATATGTCTTTATCTCTCCCTAGAGTATCGCGTGTTCAAATCAAACCCTTGGTACATTGTTACCAATGTTCAGTACCGTTAGTCAGCTCACTTGTTCCATTCCTGTTATCGCTATACAACAACCCACTTTCCCTTGGCGCTATTCAGGCCCAATATTCCCCATGTTTAATGTTCAATTCCCCATGATGCTAAATATGCCCAGGTTGATCTCAAAAGTCTTGATGCTATACAGGCCCAAGGGAAGTCTGTAATGTATTTTCCATTAACGCTATATCGCCCCCATTAACTACTGACGTATGTCTTGATATGTTAAACAACTATGGGGTTTTTGTATGTATTACGTTGTTGCTTACTGTTAGTTTGTTTCTGTTTGTTTTAGATACCTTTGATGTTATGGTGTTATTACCAATATAAACAATTCACTTTTATATTACGGTATAATTTGAAGTGTTGAGTTCAAAACACGCAAACATTTCACTATAATTTGTCCTGGACAATAACATTTCATAAAGAGAAATAAATTATATCAATACGATGGGATGGGGAGAGGAGGGTTGGTGACACCAATATGGGCTTTGCTGCATTATAAGTCGGTCTGTTTTGGATAAACACGCATTCAGATGACAAAATAAAATATTCTAATAATTAGAAATGAAAAGTTTTGTTTAAAACTAACGTTTTCTGCTTTATTTTTGAAAAGATCTTTGTTTTCTGTAACTTTGTTTCTTCCTAACTCTCTAGATTCTTCTGCGATAAAGAAAGACTACAGACGCATTCTTCTTAATAATATCAAGGCGAATGAGAATGATATGGTGTATTTTAATAGATTGCTAAGTCTTGTTTGTCCCGTGCAGGTCCCCAGCAGAATAACTAAATTATGCACAACAATCATAATGTGTCTCTACATCACTGGCGAATACAAAATAAATTTCGAGACATTTCTGATACTAAGGGTGAACTATGTCAGTTTTCATATAACAGTCGTACATAAGGCCACATTAGTCCTATATTTTACAACACTACCACAGAAGTGCTTACGCTATGACAGAAATAAATGTTGTACTCTTATTCTGACCGCATATGGGGGTGGGGTGGTGATCAATTCGCAAATCGTAAAACCTTTAATAAAATATAGATTTAAAAATTCTTCCACCTCTTAGCACAGACATAAAATTCCGTAAGGCTCAGAAATTGAAAGGTTTTACCGTCCATGACAATTTCGCGTCATAATAATATTTGCGGTGATGCTTAAGATTTCAACCACTCTGTTTTATGATAACAAAACATTTCGCTAATAGAAAAAATAGTATTGATAGAGATTATTATAAAAGTACCAGGCGGCTAGAAAACGAGCATTGCCACGAATACAATTATAATGGGAAAATATAATAGGAGGTAATAACTCCTTCCATCATGTACTACTACTGTTTTTGTCTTTACTGTCACATAAAATTTAGATTGACACCTAATTACTACTGTTATTTATCCTTAATATCACATAAAATTTAGATTGAAACCTACTACTACTTTTGTTTATCTTTACTGTCACATAAAATTTAGATTGACACCTAATAATAATGTTATTTATCTTTTCTGTCAAATAAAATTTAGATTGACACCTACTACTACTGTTGTTTATCTTTAGTGTCACATATAATATAGATGGGCGTTATTACTGTTTATATCATTACTGCCCATGAGCAATAGTTTTAATACCGTCCTCTCAATATCGGTTGTCATCAAAATTGCATAGCCCCAGTTTGTTAATGACATCAGTTTTGACCTTGAGACAATTTGATCTGATCGTGATCATCTCAAAATGGCTAACAGATTATCCTAAAGCAGGTTCACAATCTTTGAACGACATCATCTAAATATTAATATCTTTTAACAGCCTTTGCAGCTATTTTATCTCTTCCATTAGCTAGTGTCATAGTGCACATTTTACTTCGAAGTCCGATCACCTCAACAAAGGGTTAAAATTAGTTTAATCTTTAAACATTCCTATCATTTTGTTGTTGTCGTCGCAATGGAATGCACTGCCCTTAGGATGATGAGAAAGATCGAAAGGTTCCTTATTATCATAGAATTCCTTGTATAGGTCCTCCGTATAAATCAAGTACATTAGCGAATCTGTGTTGGTGAACAACGGCTCAGCACCTTTTCTTAACAATATCATAGTGAAACCACTACATTAACCACTTTGATAATTCCAGCACAGAAAAACCAAAACAGATTCGTTTATTAAGTTTTAGTTTTGTCTTCTGTTTGTGCATTACTAAGAGGTTCTCGTTTAAGACTTTCACGCTGACAAAACTATCATCAGCAACAACTTTATCTCGTCGTTTAGCGTTATTTATAATCTCAACGTTAGCATGCTTTCGATTGCTTTTCATTGTCTTGCAGAAGACACTGTTGTTCATCAGTTAATTTTTTCCCCCGCCAAATCTGTTTGTGCAGCTTCTCTACGCTGGATATTAACATCAATATAGCCTTTCATCCAGGGTGATTATTTGAATTTTAGTACTCGGTAAACTTTTTTAGTAAAAGACAATAGTCTAACGCTTGCATTAAGTTTTTGTAGTTCATATCCAATAAAGAGAGGTCACTTTTTGAAATGTTACACCATAATTCACTTCCATAAAACATTGAAGGGAAAATTCCCTTTTTAATTACATTTGCACAACCAAAGGCTTTAAACCATTCGGTTTAATGCCAATACCAAACAGACCGTGAAAAGATTTTTTTTCCTTTCTTGCATGCATCGAGTATTACGTCATGCGACGTCAGCTTTGAGTTAATCCGGTGACCCAGATGTGTTGCCGAATCAGTAACCGGCAAACATGACGGGCCAAGATAAAATTTTATATTGATATAATTCTTGTATTGGGGACCGAAAATGATAATGTATAACTTTGTGTCACTAAGCTCCAATCGCCACTTATTAGTGTTGTCGTATGCTATATCTAACGGCTTTTGTAGATTGCTAGGATATATAGCCAAAAGTGAAATATCATCAGCTAGGGTTGGATTTCCCATAGTTAAGGATCCAATCTTTGCTCCAAATCCACTATTTTCTAACTGTAGCAGCAAGTCGTTTATAAATATTGTGTACATCAAGGTTGACAAAACACCCCCTTGTCTCACTCCTTGGCCAATTGAGAATCAATCTGAAAATTGCCCATTGACAAGAACTTTACTCTGTAAATTTGTATACATGTTAAAAATATCAAAAGGGATTTACCCGTAATTCCCAACATGAATAATTTAAAAAGTAGTCCTTTGTGCCACACGGTTTAAGGACGGCGCTGTGATCCTGGTAATGTTAGTCCTAGGCAGATACGGAGCATTCGGAAGAAGACTGCCAGCCACTCCAGCCAGCAGTAGGCCAATATACATCGGCCCTTCATAGTCTTTGTGTAACGCTTACATCCCGGTTTGTCTTTGGTTTTGTCTTTGCTGGAGACTTCTTTTCTTCTGGCAGCGTTTATGTTAATAGTTATAAAACAATTCCTATACTCTGCGGTAGGCTCAATCATTAAACAATATAGTTTGCTTCATAACATCACCTGATACAGGTTTTTGTTGTACCGAATATTCACGGATGCTGCTGCAATTCCAAGTGTTATCAGCACAGGTAATATGTTAGGCAAAAGAGCTTTTGCCATGACAGCTAATGCTGGCCCGAGTGAACCACCAAGTTTAGCCATACCAGTAGTCTGTGCTTTGGAAAGATTTAGTACAAATGCTTTTCCCTTTCCGATTCTATTTTGTTATGTTATTTTTACCATTAGTTTTGTTGGCACTTTACCAGCTTAAAAATCTTTTAAAGTGAAACTTTTTTAAATGAATTTCAGATAAAAGTACTTCTTGTAAAATGTACATGTTTATGTTTTACCTGTTAGACAGAATTTACACCTGTACAGTCATTCAGTTCTTAACAGCATAATGTGTATTTTATATATATATATATATATATATATATATATATATATATATATATATATATATATATATATATATATATATATATATATATATATATATATATATATATCGGACGTTATCAACGCATAGGTGAAAAGTCAGCAACTGGCACTCCTACTAGTGTACAGAGAATCTCAATGTCAGCGTGGTAGTTTCTCTGATAGGGATTACATTACTCTCCGCATATAACTAGCAGTATCGGGAATTGCTTGCCTATAAACTTTGTTTTCCTCAAAGTGAATCAGTCTTGTAAAAGCTTCTAGAGATTCCTCTAGTTCTAGCTGCAAGATGTTGGAACCACCTTCGTAATCCACAATGTCAAGTGCCGCATAACACACTGTCCATTAGTACCACCTACCCTAAATACTATGTTGTTGTTATTGGCTCTGTTCAGAATTTCAGTATGCTTAATACTACGAAAAACCTTATTAACATCACGAGAAATCCAAACCATACTACTTAGTGGTAAACACATTGTAACCTGAGCACTGCTACCAGTAAGAGTTCTTCATTTAGCATAAACTTCGTTATATGTGATTTTCCTGGCTTTTGGTAATGCCGTTATTATTGCAATAATAACATTCGTTGATCCTGCAGCGTTTGCTGTCATATCTTGAATTTTTGATTGGTCAGCTCCAGAAGATGTAAATATTCATCTTTTACCGATACCACTGTCATCAGCATTACCCTGCCGAAATTCAGCTGAAACAGCTGCATCTGTTGCTGTGCCCTTGAACCAGAGCATATTTATCACAGTTGATCTCGAGCAATCCTCGCTGAAAGAAACGATGTTCAAGATCGTGCTAGCGACTGGTAGATGTTCAGCGATGTCTTCTATTATTTGGTTATTTTTGTGGCCAGCTCTAGCCCATGCTCAAAAACTTTTGAAAACATACAGACAACGATATAGAGCAATTCATCGTGATCAGGCAATCGTTGAGCAATTTAGTCGATCGCTTGCTGAGCAACTGTTTGGATAGAAGCATGCGCAGGAAATTTCCTTGAATAAATTTCAGGCGGAAAAGAGATCTCGTGAATGAGTTGCAAGAATACCAAGTGTGATAAATGCGTTAAATAATGAAATTACTCATGTAATTTATACGAAACTGATTAATGCAATCACAAGAAACATGTACCAGTACAAAGCCATTACTCTTTTTCAAAACAACTAAATTTATCAAATTAAACCAGCGTAAAATCACTGTACAAAAAAAATTCTTACTAATACCCAAGAATTTGCAAGATTTTCTACTTAGAACTAAACAGACAGAAAATAAAAACGACAAATTTCGTCATCTAAATGTAACAGACAGTAGCGCTAATACAAAAGAGGTATTTTCTCCACGTGATAAAACTAACTTCATATCAACTGATGTTATTTATTTCATAACCGGTAAATAATGTTCCACAAACACTTCAAAAAGTTTCTAAGATAATTAACAATCATCTCTTTCATATAAAACTTACAGAGATCCTCCGTTTTCCTCTAATATTTCAACACACTTTAACACTAATATCCACTCTCTGAATGTTAACCATACATAAGCCGCGTCATCGTCACGAAATTCATTCCTGTTTTCACTGATACGTTTACTTCGTTGAATCGTCTAGAGCTCGGCAAGTTGGGGGTTATTCTGTCAAGATCGAATCTAGTTTGAGAACGCTTGAACTCAGATAATCTTGCAAATTCTTCAATCTTAAAGTTACGGCAAATTTATATTTAAATTAAACTTTGATATATAAGATACAATGATTCAAGCAAAACCTCATTGTAAGTGGTTGATGATTGGATCTATAACCCCTTGTAAATCGGGTCTGTGTAACAGATTTCTGTGGATATCATGCGCAAAGTGTGTGACGAAGATGTCATAGAATGAAACCATGTTTAAAATGTAACAAAGGAGTCCGGGCAAAATCGCAGTTGTGTATAGACTGTGGAGGCGGATAATACAGAGATTTGACATTGTACTATGATAAAAAATTAATGCTAATGAATCTCCGATAATAAAAAAAAAAAAACGATGAAGACCATCTCGCTAGATTTTCACGCTAACACCTCACATTTTTAGTAATAAAAATACAATTTAGGCAAATAATATTTATTATATAAATGGAGCAAGGAGAATTTGTAAAACATCCTATCGTTAAAAAGTATGAAGCATCACGTGATGGTAGCTTCAAAAACAGTAAACTAAAAAACAGTCGGTTCGAGTTGATAATACGGGTTATCTTAGATTGATTGTTGGGAAAATAGATCTCCGCCACAGGTTTGTATATGAATGTTTTCATGGACTGATCAAAGATGGACTTGTGATTGATCATATTAATTCAGATCCAAAAAATAATTTTTTGAAAAATTTCCAGACTATTGCACAGAATCAGAATTGTATATTTGGAAAAACTGGCAATAATAAAAATAAAAATACTTCAAGACCTGTTTTATCTGTAGATACATAGACATGGGAAGAAATACAATTTCAATCGATATATGCAGCTGCCAAATATTTTAATATTTTTCCATCTTGGATATAACGTCTCACAGACAAAATATACAGATCAACATTTTCAAATAAATACAAACATAACATTATATTTAATTTTGCCGCCACTTCCAAAGTAGAACAGAAAAAATACTGAAATGGAACAAGACATACTTAAGTAAAATATTAAAATATTCTTTAGTTGTGTTTAGGTATTTTGCACTGAGTTTTTGAAGACAGAAAAATACTTTTGAATTTCAATGAAGGGAGATATCTCTTCTAGTGGAGAGATTAAAGAGTAAGCTTGCTTGTATTTTTATAAATACTTCCACTTATGAAAGACTTATTTTTGGAGTTGGATTTTGTGGGGCTTTAAAAAAAAACATTATCCTTTTCTCTGACATTGCCTGGTTATTTGCTCATGCCAGACTTTATCAGGGATAACAGTTAAGAAAAGATAGAAAAACAGACAAAAATTAAGCCACGCTCCCCCGATAAGCTATTTCTGGATTTCCAAGTATTGGTCACTATATAGGAGATATAGTTCCAGCAAACAACTGTAAATATGTAATTATGTAAATAATGTAAATATGTAAATAATGTAAATATGTAAATACAGTGATGTAATATGTAAATATGCCTCATGAAGCAGACAGAGATAATTTTAACATGTAAGTGAGAACCTGACAAAGGGCATCCAAAAAAATCTCATAAAGCAGTGGTCCTGTTCTAACGATCATTGGCCATTGAGAAATTTAGCACTGTCAGTGTTAAGGTTGGTGTATTGCATTCTCACAATTATGGATGCTAGAATATATACATTCCGAAATATGTTCTTAGAGTTAAGATTTTATATGCTGTAAACATTATAAATAATATGTGTATTGTGTCGACCTTAGATTTAAAATGTATATAATGTAAAGAATATACATATTATGTGTATTGTGCTGTCCTCGCATTTAAACCTATATTAGGAATGCAAATATTTTATTATTTGATATGAAACAAGATGGCCGCTATCGCTTAACCGGCTTGAAGCAGCTGTTCCGTTTTTTAGTGCCGTTTTCGCGATATTTATGCTTCTTGCCTGTTTTCGTCTAAGTTATAGTGTTCATTATGTATTGGCGGTTAAATTCTTGTGTTTCTTCAACTCCTTGTTTTGGAAATGAGAACAATTAGACTTTTTCTCAGCTGTCTTGCTCCACTGTTTTTGAACAAACCGCCATCACGTAATACTCGCCAGTGAACCCGTTTATGCTACAATGGACCCTCATTAATTGCTTTAAATGATCACTCCTTGGCTCTCCAAACTACATTGTGCTCTAGACTAAACGAACTAGGACTACATTCATCATTACCTGAATGTAAACAGAAGCGGAAAAAGAAACGTTGTTTCAAAGCTGGCCGGCGTACAACAGGAAGAAGAATTCCAGTTATCTCCCTTCTTTCGGCTCAACAATTTAAAAAAAGTTCGACCGTTAATTTAGATAACCTAATTCAAATCCCAATTAATTCGTCAACCTTTTGTGTCAACTGTCCAAGAGATACCTCTGCGTATTGCATTATTCAGTGCCCATTCAGTAGGACACCGGAAAAGCGCACAGAAATAGTAAATTTTATCAACGACCAGAATATTGACATCTTTTTCCTGACAGAAACATGGCTAAAAACATCAGGCGATGAGCCCAAGTCACTACAACATTCTATTTCGACACACATCGTTTGATCTAGTCACCCTGGAGCAAAGGTCAGTCCATTTTTTCTGCCTATACCGCCCTCCTCCTAGTAGAAAAAACAAGCTGGCTGACTCTCTCTTTTTTGGAACAGTTTCCGAATCTCCTGGACAATGGAAATTCGATATTCTTGGAGATTTCAACTTTCATTTTGGCTGTCCCGGAAACTCAAATACATCAAAACTCATAGATTCCATTAATGTTTTCAACCTCAAACAGTCAGTTAACCAACCCGCCCATAAACATGGTCACATTTTAGACTGGATTCTTCATAGACCTGATGATAACATTCTACGGTCCTCCCTGGTATCCCATGACCTTGCATCAGATCACCTCTGCATTATATGCCATCTTGACGTATCAGTCCCTATACTACTAAGAGAAATCTCCGTATGATAAATAGAACCAAACTAATGCACGACATCCAGGCTAACCTAACAACTTGCTTACCTCCTACAGCAGAACAACTTGATAACTGCCTGCGTTCATTGCTTTACAAACATGCCCTAGCTACCAAGTGCAGAGTATCAATTCAAAAGTGTTTTCCATGGTACAGCAGTAATATTGACCAGCTTCGCACAGCTAAAAGAGACCGCCGTAAAGCTCAGAGGCTTTGGCTTTCCACCAGACTCACTATTCATAAGCAAATATATGAGGCCGTTAAGAAGACATAAAGTCCTTGCAGCGAAATCAGTCCACTATACTACTAAGATCATGGAAAGTTCCAGTTGCAAAGAGCTCTTCGAGATTACTAACAAGCCAATGTCAAGGAACAAATCTACACCACTTCCAACTACCTTCTCTCCAGTCGACCTTCCAGACATGTTTGCAAATTTCTTCCTTGACAAAGTGCAAACCATTAGAGATAAGCTTGACATTACAATTTCAATTGACTCGTAGTCACCATACAGTTGGGATACATAATTTGAGCGGCAACCATTAGCAGCATTTGAACATTCGTACGTACAATCCTGATGATGAGTGCACCACAGTCATGTGAACTTGATCCAATTCCAACATCACTGCTGCTTAAGTGCTTAAATCCAGTATTGCCTTTACTAATTGATATTATTAATACCTCTATCTCAGCTGGGCAATTAACATCATTTTTCAAAACTGCCATTGTAAAGCCTCTGCTGAAGATACCAACACTAGACCATAACGATTTAATGAACTACCGCCTAGTTTCTAATCTCCCATTCATAAAATTTTTTTAGAAAAGGTTCTTCTATCCCAACTTGTATCATATCTGAATTTAAACAGTCTTTTTAGCAATGTACAACCTTGCCATAGTACTGAAACTACTCTTCTAAAAGTAGTTAATGACATTCTCTCTGCGTTGGATAGCGGAAAAATTACAGTCCTCACCCTCCTTGATTTGTCTGCAGCATTTGACACAATAGACCATGATATATTACTTCACCGTCTCCAGCAACTATTTGGCATTCATGATACAGCCTTACTGTGGTTCAAGTCCTACTTGGTGAACAGGACACAAATTGTATCTGCAAATGGAATACACTCCTGCCCATTTGATCTATGTTGTCGTGTTCCACAGGGGTCTGTTCTTGGACCTATTCTTTTCATTCTGTACACTCAGTCACTCTCAAGTGTCATAGATCATCATTCAGTGTCTCACCAATTGTACGCTGATGACACCCAAATATACAAATCTAGCCACCCAACTGAAGTTGATGCTACCATCCAAGGTGTAGAGAGGTGCATTTCTGATGTGAAATCATGGATGACATGTAACAAGCTGCAGATGAATGATGATAAAACTGAGGCCATTCTGATCACAACACAAAGATTTTCTCATTCACATCCTTTACCTCAAACAATAAATATCAGCAACACCAACATTAAATTCACACAATCTTTACGAAACCTAGGTGTTATTCTGGACAGTACTCTCACATTGCACCAACCTGTCATGAACATATGCAAGGCTGCATATCTTGAGCTGAGATGCATCAGCTCAATTCGCAAATATCTTTCAGTTGATGCCACTAAAACACTTGTGTGATCATTAGTACGTTCAAGACTGGACTATTGTAACTCCATTCTGTCTGGTTCAGCTCAATATCTACTCCAGAAACTTCAAAAAGTTCAAAACACAGCTGCTCGGATCATACTTTGAGTACCACGATCAGAGCACACCTCCCCATTGCTCTGTACCCTACACTGGCTATCCATTTGATCCAAAATCAAACACAAAATTTGTTCTCTGTGCTACGTTTCACTGTCGGACTCTAGTCCAACATACCTATCCGATCTCACGAATGTGTACACACCAGCAAGAACCTTACGCTCCTCTTCTGACATTCGTATACTCATTATTCCCACTATGAAAACAAAGTCATATAGACAGCGTTCTTTTGCATACCAGGGCACAGCAACGTGGAATGAATTGCCCACTGAACTTAAACACAAAGAGACAGTGATCACATTCAAGAGGGCTCTCAAAACTCACTTATTTCAACTGCAAGAACAAACTTAAAGACCTAATATGTTTCCTACCTTAAATATTCTCAGCATGTTTTTTTTTTATTTTTTTCATGGTTATTGTTTTTTTATGTTATAGGTGTTGTCTTATGTTATAAAGCACTTAGGGCTTCTAAAGATTAGGCGCTATACAAAGTCCTCATTATTATTATTATTATTATTATTATATACATCCGTAACCCAATACCGATTTTAAGTTTTAACATATTCTGGTTCTACATACATATCTCTACCATTATATCTGAACGCGGCAATATGAATTATTCGGTCTGGATTTCTGATTACCTTCCGGCGTAAATTGATTTTTATCTTGGTTTTAGCTTTTGACGGTTCCGCTTGTGTTTGAACTTCAGATTGTGGTAGAGGAAATTGAAAAGGTTGCAGGGGTGGCGGTCTAGTTGCTTGAAGATGGCCAGCAATATCAACAGGTAATTTTCTTGGCTGGTTCAACAATTGGTTTAAATAACTGTTCTGGACCTTCCGTAAATTCCAACCATGACTCCTGACGTGATTCTAGTTGCTGCTTTACAGAATCACGGACGGGGAGATATTTCTTAGTTGCATCTAGTCGCTGTCGGGCTAGTTTAGCTGTATGAGAGTCCATGTTTAACGTTTGTATTGATATAATAATGATCTAATTACGCCACATTTATTTTACGCACATGGTAGCAGATAGGTCGAGCAAAGAAACCACAGACAAGAATGCGCTAACTCAGAAGTCTATTCAGTTTTTTGGAAGCTTTATTTTCACGAAATAAATTGGTATGTTCACTCTTCGTGATTTAGCGTTATTGACGCTTGCCTGTTCATGTTTGTAGGAAGCTTTTTTCACGAAATAACTGCTCTAGAAAGTGCTATGTTCACCCTTCCTGCTGATGTTGGTGGAACGGCAACCCGTTTCTGCTGAGTTTTATATCTGGAGTTTGCATTACATTAACATCAACAAGCAAACAAATAGGACCTAGATTTGAAAACAAAAAACTACTTGTAAGATGGCACTCGTAAAATACAACAAAATACTTAACAAACTCAGAACATATCTCATGTTATCCTGGATCTTATTCACGAATTTAGGGTAAAGGGCGATATGCTGAGCGATTTGATGCCATTCAGACTGACATAATATGAAATATATAATTAATAACAAATGATTAGAACATTTATCAGCCTCTAAGCAAATTTGTGTGACATATTAGTATAATGATAGTAGATGAAATAACAGTTGAATAAACGCAACAGAAAACCCGACCTTTCAGGAAAATTGCACTAAAATTACCGTTGATAACGAACTTAAAAAGGTGTCATATTGGTGAAACAATTGTTTATTACGGAAATTTTATCGAACTGTTAAAACCTGGATGTTTGATCAGCGGTAAGATTAATCTTTTCCTGTACGTAACGAGTGCCATCTTACAAGTAGTTTTATGTTTTCATATCTAGGTCCTATCTTACAGCAAAGTTTGGAGCATAGAGAATTAAATAATATAAATTTTATGTGACAGTAAAGATAAAAAAGTAGTAAGGCCCACCTAAATTTTATCCGACAGTAAAGATAAAAATAGTAGTAATAGGTGTCAATATAAATTTTATCCGACAGTAAAGATAAAAATAGTAGTAATAGGTGTCAATATACATTTTATCCGACAGTAAAGATAAAAATAGTAGTAATAGGTGTCAATATAAATTTTATAACTCATTAAGGATAACAGCACTTGTTGTAAAGGATTGAGTGTTTGTACCTCACATAACAATATCCCGCTTTTAATCGTATTCGCGGAAATGCTCATTTTCTAACCGCCTGACACTTCTATAACAATCTCTATCAATAATATTCTTTCTGTTAGAAAAATGTTTTGTTATTATAAAGCAGGGTGGTGGAAATCTTGAGCATCACCGCGAATATGATTATAACGGGAAATTAGAAGCACCAGAATCGTTGCTACTAAACTATGGGTCAACGCGTTCCATGATTATATCAGTCTTTGGTTCTTAAATTGCATTGTTTGCAAGAGGATGTCCTTAATGTCAAGCAAAGTGTACGTAAACGACATCAAACAACGCAATAATTTATCATCACATAAGCATGACCTTTTCAATTTTATAGCATATATGAAAATAGCTGAGTTGATATTAATATTTTCCCTCACGGATAAAAGAATGTTGTCTTCAAAGTGTCGGAACAGCAGCTCTAGGCAGAATACAAGCTATATTTTGAAATCTAAATGATTAAAATCAAGTCTGCCTTAAGGCTGAACTAATAAATTGCCATAAAATGCATGCAGAAAAAGATTAGTATGGGTTATTTTATTCAGTGCATGTCTTACCTTCATGTAATAATATCTTTTAAAAGGCACCTTTAGTCATATAATCTCATACATCTGACAAACTACTTAGAATACCATCAAATAAATGGTAAAATAAAAATACACAGTCTATATATTTTAACAGAAGAACACTTCCCACTAGAACAGGCAGGTTATCGATATATTATAATGGTAGAGTAAAAATGCCCATGAAAGTCCATTCCAGTGAATTATCAAGAATTATTTTTCTTGGAATATCCGGTAATTCACATTGTAGCATAATATAAAAGTAGGTATTAATGACTAGGAAATGCAAAATTAAAAATGCACAGTCTACATAACAGAACAACACTTTGACTTCCTCTGTGGTTAATGGTTTGATCATTTCATTGGAATTAATTCTACAATTTACTTTTTGATACAACAGGTACGAGTAAATTGAGATAGTTTTAATTATTCATACATTTGAACACGAGTGTCACATTTGCCCAACGATTATTTGCAACGGCTATATAAAATATGAATTTCTCTGAGACTGATTCCCCAGATGATACATTTTCATTAGTATACTGTGGTCAAGAACAGGTTATACGGGTTAAGTCCAGATCTCGTCATCAGAAATATATGAAACTGCAACTGAAAAGAAAATATGTAAGACAGATTCAGTTGAAAATGAGATGACTTATCTTCATCCAATTATTCTGCTGTGTTATGTGTATATTCGCAGAGAATATATCAATACAGAATAATTCTCTTTCCTAATTCAGTGTAAAATATCACATAAAATATTGTAGGAAAAGCTTAAATGTACATTGTGGCATTTGAACTTGATTCGTCTACATGCGAAGAGGCTATACTTAGTAATAGACCAGTAAGAAGTGCGATGTCTTAGCTTCTGTGTGTAAATTCGCACAGAAAAGATCAGTACTAACATAATTATCTTTCCCAATTCAATGTAAATCAACATTTAACACTAGACTTCAAAAGCTTCCTAAATAGCTCCAATTTGTTGGACACAGATCTATCGGTATATATTAATGCGGCAGTGAAAAAATGTCTGGATGTCCACTCCATTGTATTATCAAAATATTATTTCTCTTGGAAAATTTAGCAATTCAAGTTCCAACATAAAATAAAAGCTAGTATTAATCACTGAAAAATTGTAAATGAGCATGCAGCAAATATAAGCAAGTGTCAGTTTTAATTTCTACTTAGCTCTAATAATTTTGTGAATGAACGTGCTCAAAGGTTTTGTTGACAAAACCAACATGAACCCCATCGTCACGAGTGTTCCATCGACCTCAACTAACGTTTCCTTGGGCAACAGATACCTGCTTGAATCCTATCCTAAACCTGAAATTCTATTTGAGTCCGCTCTTTTGGCACGGAACATCATAAGAACAATATTGATAATCTATTAGTACTGGTACATCTTTGTCAAATCTGATACGCACTGGAACGCATTTTGTATTAATGCACAAATATATTTGCCTTGGCGAATTAAACTCTCAGTTCCGTCTAGTGTAGCGCGCTCTCCGCAATAAAATTCACCGTTATGTTACTAGACAGTTTACTGTCTGGCAAAAAATTGCCCCGAGCATTGCTGAGGACAGTTCCCCTCCCCAAGAAAACTTTATTTGTGCAGCTGTAGAAGCATAGATGACTTTACTGAACTTGATCGGTATATCTTCGGTACTTGGCAGTAGTAGACCAATAATGGTCCGACCATTAATGGTACGCAACGATTTTCTCGCTGTATTGGGTCCGTGTTGCCATCGGGAAAATCGCCACGTGGAACTCCTGAAACTAATCTAGATCATCTATTCTGTATCACAGAAAAACCACGCCAGGCGGCAAGCTGCCCTGCAACCCCTCCAGTCTCGTCAGTAACCGGGAAAAACTATACACAATATAACCACTCGTCAATTCTTGTTACTGATGTTGTTGTTGCTGTTGGTAATCTTGAAACTCTGCCTCAAATAAGACAGGTGAAAGCATTACTTCTGTATGGGCTCCAACACACGATAGTCAGATTAAGAGCTAACTACCTCTGGCATTTGAATTACACCATTCCATAGCTACTCTTACACTGTTAAAAGAATACATTGATTTTCCTCATGTTGATGTCGCAGGTGCTTTATATTTGCTTTCTGCTTTCAATATAGACCTGTGTCTTTGTTTCGTGATCATTAACCCAAAACAGTTTTGCAGATCTGTGCAGAATCCATTACCATTTAGATTCCAAATAGTTATATTCCAACGGTTAGTACAGCCGGAAATTGGCGAAAAGAACCATAAATTAATTATTACAAGACAGGAGTCACCACGTTCCCTAGATATGTCAATAGTTTGATCCTGTTAATCAATGTTTACAATTAATCATATTATCTGTATGCAGAGAATGTCCTGAATCTCAACCAAAGTACAACCAACAAAATAGCAATGTCGACTGGTTTCTTATCTTATTTATCTTTAAACATTTTTTTAAGTTCTATAATGCTGTCGGGCCTAATGTTTCCGTCTCCAATATTGAAGCAAAAAGCTTACTGAATTCGACGGATTGACGAAAATAAAATACTGCAATGCTTGCTATTTGGAAAAAGGTCATTGTCACCAGAATATTCTATTCGAACTAATATTAATTTTGGACACATGAATAGTGTATGGGAACGATATAGCCTCACATGACTTCTGTGTTAAATTTGGTTGTTTGCACTATAGCCTTAAGATTTATAGCCTCAAGTTGACTTCTATGATAAAAGAGATGGTTGTTGTTATTGTGTTTAATTATAGTGGCGTGCGCACAATTGTGCATGTGCCACTTTTTTCTGACTGCAGCGCAGCCTGCTAGTTGTTCCTGGGGAAGGGAATGGTGCCACCTCCCCCAGGCTTTTATGGGTTCAAGGAACCCTGATAATTTGGTCTCAATCTCTGGGTCCATAAAGGTCCCTTACAGTTGAATGGTTGGCTGTCATTAGTGGTAAGAAGAGCTCGGGAACGGTCCTGGTTGCTTCAGATCGCTGGTTTCTTGTTGCATATGCCTGGTGGTTTTTGCGTTTTTTTATTTAATTTGTTTCTTTTTTTTTCCTTCAAAATGTTCTAAAAAGGGGGGGGGGAGTTCTATGCTGTTTATAGAGGTTGTTAGTAGAAATCATGTATGAAGAGAGATTTTCAAGGTTATTATGGTATTACTAGTCGAGGTGTTTAGGGTGTGCATCCAACGTTATGTTATTTATAAATTTTCAGATATTGCCTCTTTAAATGTTTTATTTATTAATGTTTTTAGAGATTGAATGTTATTTATACTTTATTTAGCAAGAGACCGGAGTCATTAAGGACATCTAGGACCGAAGTCCTAGCTGATTACTCGGTTCGTTAAGGACATCTAAGACATCCGATTTTGCGGTTTCCTTAGTTTTTGATAGGTGCTTCGTAAGTGAATTATCTATTAATATTTTTATAAAACTGAATGATATGTTATGGGTTTTTATGTGGGGGCTTCTAAATTTATTTAGCTAGTTACTGGGTCTTTTGGTTTTGTGGGGATAGTAATTATATTTTGTTCCTAAGTCCTGCTGAGTCTATGAATTTATTTATATTTTTATATGCTGATTGTTTATTTTTATTAGAGTCCATAAGTAACTCTGGATATGTGTGTGGTGATCCAATCTCTTTTTGGTTTTTGATAAATATTTTCCTAGCGGGTTGATATTTTGGGCATATATTGAATACATGGTGTAGATCTTCGGTGGTGTGGGAGTTAAAGCAGTTAATGGTTGCTGGTTTGGGTCCTATAAACCTTCCAAAACTGCTTGCTAGTTTAGTTTTTCCAGTTATTATCCTGTTTGTGTTTTTCTGTTCTAAGTAGGTACCCTTAGGTAGCTGTATGTTCCTATCTACGTTTTTGGGGTTTCATGGTGCTTTTTCCATTTTGTGGAAGAGTTCCAAAAATATTGCCATTTTTGGTCTATATATGCTTGTGCGAAGCTTTGTGCTTCTGTAGAGCTATAGTTAAGCTTGATAGAGTTTTGATCTTCTAGTCTGGTTTGTGCAACTTTGTCTGCTGTTTCGTTGCCAGAAATTCCAGTGTGCGACGGCATCCACATGAGCTCGACTAATTGATGTGCTGTGGTGATATCGTCGATTAATTGGCCCGCTCTGTCGAGGAATTGTTCCCTAGAGTGTGTATTTCGATTTTGGATCGATTTGATAACGCTTAGGCAATCGCTTATAATGACTGCTTTAGGTATTTGGTTGTCTTTGATCATTGTAGTTATTCAAGTATAGCCCAGAAATCAGTGATGTAAATGGAGCAATAGTCAGGTAATCTGGATCCCGTTTTTATATTGAATTCAGGGATGACTATTGCTGCTGCTGTTCTTGGTAGGCTGTTTGTTTTTTATCCATCGGTATATATTTTAACATAGTCCGGGTATTTTTGGTTGATTTCGTTTACCAGTACAGGTTTTAGTTTTCTTGTCCTTCTTTATTGCCTAATTTGGTAGCTTCAGTGTTAATCCTTGGTGGTTTTTGTAACCATGGTGATTTCTTCTGGTCTGTATTGTTTGTTACCTGTTTTTTTTTAGTAGAGGTATCTTTTCTCTTAGTTCAAGGATTACGTTGCCACTTGGTGTGGTGGGTATGATTTTGGGTTTGAAGACAACTTTACATTTGTTTATAGCTATTTTGGTGGGATGGTTGTCTGGGTGGGTATGGAGCATCAGAGGAGCAGTTCTTGCCTACGTAATTTTAAGGGTAGTTATCCTGTTAGTGTTTGTAGTTCTTCTAATGGTGTTGAGGGGAGTGTTCCTGTGCATAATAGTAAGGCTTTTCTCTGGATAGTGTCAAGTTTTTGTAGTACATGTTGCTTAGCCGAGTTATATGCTTTTCAACCGTAATCCAGTTTTGATCTAATTAGGGTTTTATATATCGTGAGGAGGGTTTCCTGGTTGGATCCCCAGTCAGTCCCTGTGATGTTCCTGAGTAAATTGAGATCTTTGTTACAATTCTGGGTGAGATGTTCAATGTGCTGTTTCCATGTGAGGTGGTTGTCAAAGAACATTCCTAGAAATTTTACTACTGTTACGTATTTGATTAATTGATTTTGTATATAGAAGTTGGGATTGACTAGGTTGTTATTTCGTTTGGGGGTGAATATGATTGCCACAGTTTTTTCATGAGATATTTTGAAACCCCATTTTTCCACCCTTCTCCCTATGTTGTCTAGGCTCTGCTGGATTTCTTTAACTACTGTTTTATTGTCAGGATTTCCATTCCTCCATATGCAACTATCATCTGCAAATTGTGACAAGTTTATTTTTGTGGAGGCTGCATTCAGGTCAAGGTCGTTTACCATTAGATTAAATAGTAGGGGACTTATTACACTGCCTTGCGGTGTTCCATTTTCAAGTGAAAATTCTTCTTAATGGGTATTGCCTATTCTTGTGGTAATTTTCAGGCCTGTGAGGAAATCGCCAATCCAGTTGAACAAGCGTCCAGTTATTCAAAATTGGTTTCCTTTGGCCATTAGTCCATTGGTCCGTACTAGGTCGAACGCTTTTTCTAGGTCTAGAAAAACCGCTATGAGGTTGCGATCGGTTTTCCTATGTGCGTTAAAAGCGAGTTTGCTGTCTGTTTCCAATCTGAGAAGTTGGTCAATGGTGGACCGTTTGTTCCGAAAGCCACATTGATTTATGGAGAGTAGATTATTGGTTTCTAGATGGTGTTTTAACCTATTTGTGATTATTGTCTCCATTATTTTGCAAATATTTTTTTGTAAGGGAGATGGGTCGGTACGAATTTATATTGATGGGATCTTTACCTAGCTTGGTATTACTATGGCCTGTTTCCATTTGGTGGGTAGTTGGCATTTATCCCATATCCTATTAAAGACTTTGATTATGGCTATTGTTAGATTTATAGGTAGTTTTTTTTATAGATAATGTAACCTAACTGATCCTTACCAGTGGATGTTTCGTTTTTGGATCGTAGGGCTAACTCCCATTCATGTACTGTGATGTCACTATTTAGGTGAGATTCGTTTGTTCCTTGGTCTTGAAACATTTGAGGTTGGGTTTTCTCCATTAGTTTTTTGTGTTCTTGAAAGGTTCTGGTGTGGTTATTGTTGCTACTCATGTTCGAAAAATGCTTCGCTAGGAGGTCTGCCTTATCTTTATTTGTTATGGCATTTCTAATTTTGGGGCTGAGGAAGCTGCTTTCTCTTTTTTTGGCTTTTATCTTGTCCCATATTTGTTCTGAGTTTGATTTTAGAGTCAGTTTAGAGCAATTGTTTGCCATATATTAATTTTAGCAGTTTTTATAGTTTGTTTTAGTGCTTTTTATATCTTTATATTGCTAGAAGTAGATAGAATTTTTGGTGCGTTTATATTTATTTAAGGTCCATTTTTTGTCTTTATGTGCTATAGTGCACTGTTTAGTCTACCATGTTGCAGGGTTTTTATTTTGGATATTAGTTGTCTTTGGGATGCATCGGTTAGCTGCCTCTATAATTGTGTCGGTTATGTTATCATAATATATGTCAATATTTGGGCTTTCTAAGTTATCTAAATTTACTCTAGCTAGTACTAATTGGAATTGGTCCCAGTCTGCCTGTTGGTACACAAAATTGCTAGGTGGAATTTCGTTTGGAACGTGTTGAGTTTTTGTTTGAATATTGATTGTGATGGGAAAATGGTCACTTATTAACGTATCTTCTTGATCCACCCACCAGTTTCTAATTTGAGCCAATTTTGGGGTAGTGATGGTTAGGTCTTTTACTGAGAGAGTGCCATCCTCAGGGTTTAATCTAGTGTTCGACCCGTCATTTAGGATGACCAGACTGTTCTCAGTTATCCATTTTTCAACCATTTTCCCTCTTTGGTCTTTATTTTTACCTCCCCATAATTCACTGTGTGCGTTGAAGTCGCCACAGATAATTAGATTGTTGTTGTTGTTATTAGCGATTGGCCTTAGTGAGATTAGGTTGGTAGGGTAGAAGATACCCCCTGGGTCGTATGCATTTATTATTTGAATGTTTGTGGTTCCTATATTTATCATTGCTGACATTATTTCGATGCTATTATTGATGTTTAGGTTAGGGGGTACTTCTATTATTTCATAGTGGATTAGTATATCAATAAAAAAAAATGCTAGTCCACCCCCTTTTTGCCCCTTGGGTCTGTTTTTAAAGATTCCCTGGGCATAGCATTGTAGTTTGGGCAGGCGTTTGTGTTCTTGTGTTATGAGGGTTTCCTGTAGGCAGATTACGTCTGGTTTAACGGCCGTATTATTCAGTTTGTTCTGCAGTTCTGATAGGTTTGTAAAGATTCCTCTGCAGTTCCATTGCCAGATGGTGATTTTATTATTTTTTGTACTATCCATTTTTGACGAAGTCTTTATCTGTTAGTCTTGTGATCCAATCAGCTAGTATGGTGAAAATGGTTTTGAGGGTTCTCATTATGCTACTGAGATCTTGTATTAGGGTTCGTGTTGTTAGGTTCATTACTTCCTGTATTAATTCTGTGTTGGGGTGTGTGTTAGGTTTGGGGATGTTTGGGGTGACAGTTTTGTTTGTATCTGGAGTGTTATCAGGGTGGTCTTGGTTTGTTACAATATGGGTTGTAGTTTTTTTAGTTTTTTTGTTTCCTGATTCGAGGGTAAGTTTTGTGGTACAATTTTTTCCTTCTGATTCTGTGTTGAGAGTTTTGGTGCTCATTGTTTGTTTCAGAGGTAGATTTTGGTGTGTTGGGGTTGTTTTTACAGATAATGTTTTTTGCAGATTGGTAAGTGAGGTGTTTTTCGTTCATTAAGTCCACTATTTGTTTCTCTTTTATTGCAAATCTGCATTCTGCCGATCTAGGATAATGGTTTTCTTTACAGTTAGCACATTTTTGTTTAGTTGTGTGGCATTCTCCTTTGTGTGGACCTCCGCAGTACTTACATCTCGGTTTGAATCTACATCTGAGGGCATAGTGTCCCCAGTGCAGGCATTTGGTGCAAGATCTTGGCCTATTTATGTAGTTTTTCCAGCTTATGGTACACTCCTGACTGTCCTAATTTTATTATTGAGAGTATTGGCTCGGTAGCCCTCTATAACTGCTTTGTTTGTTTCTTGTCCCTTGTGATTTTTAAGACGATATACTTAGGTGGTCTGTGTTCCATTTGCTGTGAGTTTATGAAGTAGGAATTCATTGCTTATGTCCTTGTTGTATCCTTTCAGTGCTATTACTTTTTTAAAGATAGTGGTTTTAGTGGGTTCAGCCAGATTAGTTGAGGTTTCACTGTGTTTGGAGTTCGATGTGACTCGTGTTGTCCTTTGAGTGCTATGGTCTTTATTGGGCCTATAGTTTCAATTTGGATGAATTTTTCCACCTGTTGAATTGTGCTGCATTGGACAATGAGGTAGTTTCGCCTTGGTCTTATCAGTTTGAATTGTCCAGTGTGAATTTTGGCTAGTGCTGTCATAATAATATTGGTACTTAGACTAGTAATTCTGTTGCACCTGCTGCTTATGTATATGGTGTGTTCGATGGAATGATGATTGTGAATTTTGTTTTGGGCGTTCTTTGTTTTATTTCCTGTTTTGAGTTAACCTGACGTGTGTGTGTGTGTGGGGTGGTGGTGTTTGGTTGTTTATGAGTTTTAGCGGGCCCTTGCCTTTACCTAGGTATGTGTTGTTTTTTTTTTTGGGTTGTTTGGGGTCTTTGGGTTGCCTTATTAGTGATGCTGCTGGGTAGTTTGGTAGTGTCTAATTCATTGGATTTGTTCCCATAGGTTGGTGATTCCCCTGGTGTTAATATCCCAGATGGTCCAGGAGTTTGGCTTGAGTGTATAGTTTCTTTCCTAATGTTTTGATTTATTGTTTTTTGCTTGATTTCCTGTTGTTGGTTTGTTTGCATGTTTCTAGGATTGGTTATTTCATTTTTGGTGAATTTTAGGGTGCTGGTTCGTTTGTTCTGTGCACGTCCTTTGTTAACGCCTTGGCGGGTTGCTAATCGTTTCTTCTTCTTAGTATTATTTCTTTGCTCTTGTTTTCCTGTTCCTTTCTTCTATGTTAATTGGTGATGGTGATGGTAGAACTTTTAAAATTATACACCAAGCCGGTTTTATACAGTAAACAAATCAAGCAAATTGATAGATGAGATGAACAAAGAGATGGTTTGTCACCTGAAGGTTAATGAGAATTCAACATGGGTAACGTCATGCGGTCTATAGGGTCAAAACAATTTATAGGCTGAAATGTATTTATAGGGACAAATGGATGATAGGGACAAGCATTAACATACAGAAACAAGCAAATACACATTTAAACACGTAGAAAAGAGGACATCAATGATCGAAAGAAAGACTCACAGACTGAATAGAGACTATAAAAAGAAAAGTCAATTGCATGGGTACAAAACGTTTATACAAATATATAAATGGGCTCTCTGGCCAGTGCTTTGGTCTAAGCATTATCCATTTAATACATACAAATTTAGACATGGAAGAAACCTATTCACAAGTTATATATTTCTTGTTTATAGAAATCTACTTTTAAAAGTTAAAATTCATGCCTTCAAAAACATATACAACATATATGCATTTTTTTAAATGACACTTTTCATGCTACAATTAATATCCATTTATGAGAAAAGGATAAAACAAGAAACAAAAAAAAACAAATAGGACAAAGCTCGTGCTTTTCTTTTTATCGGTCATATACATTGTTTAAATCTGCTCATCTACCATTTGTGTTCCAGCGTTGATGCTTCCTTTCACGTACTCCTTTTCATCTGTAGATATGTTGATTTATCCATGGCGCTTGGTGCAGATCAATTATAGGTCAATGGCGGTTATTGTCTTCTTCCCATGGAGGTACAACGTATGCCACATGAATGGTCACGTTTCCATCTGTGATGTCAAATTTGTTCTCATCGTCTGCACGTTTTCAATAGCCCTCAATAGTTTGGAAGAAGTTAATTCTGCAGGTGTACTAAACCCGAGACATACAGGAGAGTTCAAACTTTTGTGATTCGTAGATAGGTTCAAACGACCTCGATCTTTGACTTGACACTGATGTTTGCGTTCCTATAATAGTGAGTCAAAAATTCCGTGATGAAAATCTGCTCATTCCTCGACCGGAACGTCAAAGGCAAAGTCTTTAAATTTCACCATGTAAGTGTAAGTTTTCGTCCCAAATTTTCTCGAAGTCGCTGTCTGAGTCCTTTGGATGCTATAATATACTTTTAGGTCGGCTGAATCCTTTTTCTTCTTGGACACGCTTTGCTGTGGTGGTATGGTAATGAAAGAATTCAGTGATGTTTGTTCTTTCTCTTTTTTCATCTGCGTAGAGTGATTCATCTTTCTCGGCGTTTGTCAACGCAATGAAGTGTAGTTCGTGGAAGTTGTCCCTTTTTATACTAGGTGATATCAGCGTGTCCATAAGGTAAAGACTTGTAGTGTGGAAGTCCCACTGATTGCACATAGTTTTCCATGACGTTAGAAAATAAAAAACTAAGATTTGGTACTGCATTGGTGATATAATCGTGAGGCACAGCATAACACTCGAGTTTTATCTTGCCTGATACTTGCTGTGTGAAAGGATTCATCTTTCTCGCTTGGCGTTTGTATTCACAATGAAGTATCGGTCTTGGAAGTTTTCCCTTTATATTCTGGCTAATATCGCCGTGTACGTACGGTAAAGTGAAGTGGATGAGAAGGCGTACTCGCCTGATACTTGCTGTGTGAAAGGATTCATCTTTGTCGCTTGGCATTTGTATTTACAATGAAGTATCGGTCTTGGAAGTTTTCCCTTTATATTCTGGCTAATATCGCCGTGTACGTACGGTAAAGTGAACTGGATGAGAAGCCGTACTCCATTCAGATAAACGATTTGATACAGTTTTTTTCCAAGGGATGACTGACGATTTGGTGTATAGGTAAGCATACAATCTTGTCCGGTTGGTAGGTGGTTACTCTAAGACCTCGATCCTCTCCAGATTGCAAAGCTTCTTTCAGCACTCCAAACTTAACGACTTTATTGGTGCAATTATATAAAGCAATCCTTTCACATTACACTCGGTGTGAACTTGTTTGTCCCGGTATTTATGGCCGCAATTTTTGGGACCGCCACTGACAAAAATTGTGTCCGTCCAGGTTACTAAACGGTCACCTTTGATTGTAGACTAACGATGGTCACCAGGACGTTGACTGTAGATGTCACTGACAGTGTCGAAATACAGCACACGATCTTCTAATTGGTGCAACGCTTCGTAAAATTTTAGCCGAGCGTGGTCTGTCACGTCGGCTGCAATGATGACATTTCCAAATTCGTCGGCCTCCACAAAGTCCAGTTCTTCTTCATAATTGACCAGGATCAAGTCCTCACGAAGGACGTCCACATGTTTCAGGTATTTAGTTTTGTCATGAATCATCTGGATGTAGCAGGAAGGATCGGATGAATACTCTCTCATTGTAAACACTTTCGTTGTGTCATTTGTCCCCACAAACAATTCAACATCACTTTGGCAAACGATGGCTTTGTTTCGTATTTCTCGATGTGGACTAAATCGATGCCTTCCTGCTCCAAACCTTCTTCTTGGAATTAGTTTGGTCTTCGGGAGCAATGCACAAGGAATGATAGCCTCTGAATCAATTTCAGTTTCAAAAAGGCATCCACGTAGTCTGCGAAAATGCCTTTCTGAGTCTCATTACCCTTATGGTACTGTTCTGTCTTGGGAAAGTTTTAAATTGCGTACACTTCTAATAATTGGTATCCCAGATCCAGAGCTTTAAACAATTCCACGCTGACCCATGTTCATGCTAAGGCGCGTTCTTCCTGGGTGTACTGACAAGGTCGGTCTTGGTTACACGTTTCAGCACAAGTACGACACAAGAGAAACATCAGTTTTCCTACGCAATGGTGAGGTAAAACGGGATGGTACAAGTTCGTGGGATGCAAGACTTTACATTTAATCAATTATTCGTATTTGCGAATGTTGTCCAGGTCGATGTGTTTCGTCAGCAATTGCGAGTGCCTTTTGGAAAAGTGCCACTTTTTGCACCAGTAAAGATACAGCGAACACACGTCTCGTGTATGCATTCTAAATCGAAAAAAGATGAAATTCCCTTTCTTCTTGTGGTCATCTTCCTGTTGAGATTGGAATTTTTTAATCTAGCATTCGTGTTCCAAGACCCACGAATTGGTGATAAATGTGACATCGTTTCTTTCCTGAGCATATGTGTGCCTTGGCACTGCTGGTGCATATATTTGAATATTTTGTCCACAAGTAGGGCACAATCTCAGCAGCTGACAAGCACTTTTCTTCTATGAACCTTGCGTCTTTAGATGTTGTTGGTAACAGACAGTGCTGACAACACTTCTCTGACAAGTAGGTCAATCTTGTCCTTGCAAGATTCCTGGAGGACGTGAAAAAATATTTTGGGGACCAAACACACTGACCGATTTTGCCCAATGGATTATAAACCCTATCTACATGCAAGTGGGACTAATACGATTTATAGATTCGATGAATTACTTGGCCATGCCATTGAGCCAAATGCTTAAAACGTTTGGAATGACATAAATGGCCAAAGGCTATTTCCTCACATTTTCAATACCGAAGCCAATTAGCACACAATTCTACCCCATTTTCCTGATGCTCACTACTACGAAGAAATGTTAAAGTATTGTCGTTCCGACGTGGACATTTTACGGCATTGCTGTGGAAAATTTCGAAAATTATTCATGGACCACGGAGGGATCGATCTTATGAAAGAAGCATGCACCATTGCCAAAGCGTGTCCTTGGTGTACCGCAAACGATTCATGCCCGAAAACACCCTGGTTGTCATCTGTCTTCAAACGACGATCTTTATCAAACGTATACTCGGTCAAATCCCTACGCTGGCTACATTACATAAGCGATAAGGAAGACAAACGGATCCAACATGCCCGAAACAGCGGAGGCGAAAAGACCTTCGGAACATATTTGGTGGATGGTTGGGACTTCGAAAACCCCAAGATCGTGAAAGAGTTTAACGGTCGCTTATTTCACGGATGTCCTATCTGTTACCATCAACGTGACACCAAAAATGAGTTCTTACAACGTACAATAGAAGAATTGTACGAGGCCACTTGACAGCCGCGATTGAAGTTAGAACAGCGAGGATACCATGTGGTGGAAATGTGTGGAACACGAGTACGATCAACGATTGAAAACCGATCAAGAGTTTAAACGCATTGTGGAAAGTTACAAGTTGGTGGACCCACTGAACCCACGGGACAGTTTGTACGTAGGACGGACGAATGTCACATGTTTTGCTACCGTGCCCACGAACAGAAAGGAGAAGAAATAAAATACTTGGACGACAAGATCATACATTTTGCTAGTGGCAGTCCCAAACATTGTGGCTACGAATACCGGGAAAAACATGGAGAAATACACATCGAGTGTCAAGTGATAGGACTGACTTTAAATCAGTGCACCAGTCAAGTGGTGAAGTTTGGCGTGCTGAAAGAAGCGATGCGATCTAAAGAGGACCTAGTGTTTAGAGTAACCGCCTACGAACTGCACAAGATTGTATGTTTACCCCCACACCAAATCGTCAGTCATCCCTTAGAAAAACTGTACCAAATCGTGTGCCAGAATGGAGTACGGCTTCCCAACCAGTTCACTTTAACGTACGTACACGCCGATATTAGCCAGCATATAAAACGGAAAATTTCCAAGACCGATACTTCATTGTGAATACAAGCGCCAAGCGAGAAAGATGAATCAAGTATCAAGCGAGAGAAAACTGCATTAAAATGATTCAGAGAGCGACTTCGAGAAAATTTGGGACAGCAGCTGCTTACACCTGCACGGTGAAATTTAAAGACTTTGCCTCTGACGTTCCGGCCGGGGAAGGAGCCGATTTCATCATTTTTGACTCACTGTTAAAGAACGCAAACGTCAGTGTCAAGTCAAAGATCAAGGTCGTTTGAACCTATCTATGAATCACAAAAGTTTGAACTCTCCTTCATGTCTCGGGTTCAGCACAACTGCAGAATTAACTTCTTCCAATATATTGAGGGCTATTGAAGACGTGCAGACGATGAGAAGAAAAAAAAAAATTGACATCACCGACGGAAAAGTGACCATTCATATGGCATTCGTTCTACCTCCATGGGAAGAAGGTGATAGCGTAATTGACCTGCCATTGATCTGCACTTAGCACGATGGATATACCAACAGATCTACAAATGAAAAGGAGTACTTGTTGGGATGTATCTACGATGGGACAGAAATTGTATCTGACCAGATTTAAACAACGTATGTAACGGATGAAAAGAAGGCATGAACTTTATTCTATTTGATTATTTGTTTCTTGTTTTAGCTTTTTCTCACAAATTGACATTAATTGTAGTATGAAAAATGTCATTCTTTTATCAAATGCATATATGTTGTATAAGTTTTTTTCTTGAAGATATGAACTTAATTTTCAGAAGTAGTTTTCTACAAACAAGAAATAGATAACCTGTGAATAGGTTTGTTCAATGTCCAAATTTGTATGTATTAAATGGGTAGTGCTTAGACCAAAGCACAACCATAAAGCCCATGTCTATATTTGAAAAATATTTGGAACCTTACAATAGACTTTTCGTTTTTGAATCTCTAATCGATGTGTAAGTTATTCTTTCGAACATCGATGTCCTCTTTTCTGTGTATTTGGATGTGTATATGTTTGTTTCTGTATGTCTATGTTTGTCCCTATCAATCCTTTGTCCCTATAAATACATTTCAACTTATAAATAGTTTTGACCCTATAAACCCTAACATGGGTTCGAGTCTAGGATTCGGCCAATGTGGGTATGTGAGAAAGCTTGCCAGTAGCTTATCGTGGGTCGGTGGTTCTTCCCGGTTTTTTTTTTCGGGTTCTCCACCATTAATACTGGCCGCCATGCATAGCCTATCTTGTGCTGAAAAATGGCGTTAAACCCCACAACAACAACAATAAACCCAATGACGTCACCTATGTTCGATTCCCATTGACCTTCAGGTGACATCCCCATGTTAAATTCCCATTGTTCCCAAAGTGCAAACCACCTGTCTTATTATGGAAGTCTACGTGAGTCATTAAATCCTGTGGCTATAGTGCTAACGACCAAATTTAGCATAGAAGGCTAGGTGAGGCCATAAATCTTGAGGCTATAGTGCAAACGATCAAATTTAACATATAAGTCTGTGAGGCTAAATCACCCCCAATACACTACTCATACGGATGTCTTCCTAATCTGTACACAGCTTTGAAAAGGTATACTGTTTATCCATCGAGCTATAGAAATGAAATACATTACATTGGACTGTTTCTGTCAGCTGTTCAGTAAAGTAATTAGGTCAGGTTTATAGCCAGTTTTACAAAATTCAACGTAACAATGCCAATAAATGGCAAGATATATTAAGCACTCTAAACCGATCTTGCATAAAAATTAGTAAAGTTTTATACAAAATATGCTATTCTGTGGAAGAGAAACAACAATGAGAAAGAATTACTAAAGAATTTAGAAACAGACTATACACCGGGGAATTGCTTAAGAATGCCGTTCTAGCGGCAAGTTGACACGTTGGGAAGCAGACGTGTGGGGTAACATCTTGCAAGACTGGAAACTTGGATTAAGATGCAGAATTTTTTAAGGTATACATTGCCATCTTTTATATAATGTAATTATTTGTATGATTCTATGCATAGTAAATAGGATTTTTTTTGGGTTACAGGTTTAAGAAGGTCGTGTTGACATTTAGAAAACATATTTTCAAATGCCTTTCGAGTTGAAATGTGGGATATTGTTGTACACTTTATGAATATCACTTTTTTTAATTAAGTGATCTTTCTTGATACAAAATGGATTTTTGACACCAAATAGCACGTAATCCAATGTTTACAGAAATGACGTATCGTTGGGCAGAATTAACCGACACGCAGAACTGGCCGATACTGTGGTATATTTCTGTTTATAAACACCAGAACATCGCAGTGGTTAAGTTAAGGTGGAGGTGGAGGGCTTTAAAATCATCGTTTGTACGTACTCAATATGCAGTATGAATGATACAGATGTTGATATTTCATAACGATCTAGAAGATGCCAAACCGTGATAACACTTTTGAGTAGTTTTCATTTTTACGTGGGATTCAGCCTTAAAGATGTTGCAGAATTGTTTAGACTAATTAATTTTAACAGATTTATGTCAAAGTCTAGCCATGCGTAATCATATTAAGTATTATTGTCATGATGGAGGACATTTATTGGTCGACAAACCCTCAGTAAAGAACTACAACGTTACTATTTGCCTGCTTTGAGGGTTTGAAGGCTTATATTCGAGGTGAAACTTCAGCGAAAGTTTCACTAAGCGGACGTCCCACCCAGTCACATTATCCTGACACCAGGCCGACTAGTCCTAATACCAAACTCTCAATGTTGAGCGCCAAGTGAGGCAGATAGATGTACCATATTTATACGTCTTTGGTATGATTTGGCCGGTGCTCGAACTCGCGATCTCATGCATGTCAGACACTCTTACCACTTAGGACACGAATTGGTCCAGGCAAAGATGTAAACATCGAATTAATTAGGCGTTGATGTAATGATCCACTTAATGTGGCATTGATGTAAACATCCAGTTATTGGGGTACTGATGTCAACATCGAGGTAATGGGGCATAAATGTAAACATCCAGTTATTGGGGTGTTGATGTAAAACATCGAGGTAATGGGACATTGATGTAAACATCCAGATAATAGGACATTGATGTAAGCATTTACTTAATTGGGCACTGATGTGAACATCCAATAAATGGGACGTTGATGTAAACATTCACTTGATTGAGCATTGATGTAAACATCCAGTTAATGTGGCATTGATGTAAACATCCAGTTAATCGACATTCACTTGATTGGGCATTGATGTAAACCTTCACTTGATTGGGCATTGATGTAAACCTTCACTTGATTGGGCATTGATGTAAACATCCAGTTAATGTGGCATTGATGTAAACATCCAGTTAATGGGACATTCACTTGATTGAAGCAGCAGAGAGGGCGATCAGGCCACTTTAGGGAATGGTCACCCTTGTTTTTAGACAAAACAAAATAGTGACCCTTCGTAGAGGTCAATACCACGTCTACGATTATTGTTTGTTCCAAACAGAATTGTAGACAAGGCCCTCTCTGCTGCTATGTTATTCTGAATAATCCTGGGAATCTACATCTGAATCCTGGGAATCTTCATCTGAATCCTGGGAATCTTTTGTTCGTTTCAAGTAATATTCAAGTTCTGATGGTGGTTTTTCTATTTTTGGATTTATGTTTTTCTTTTTCTGTAATATATCATTAAACTTCTGTATCGATCTCCACCGCAATTTTTGCAAATCTGATATAATCCTCTAACGCCGTTGCTACATCCAACACAACTTCGTGGACCAGCATGAGGGTTTTTCTTTATAAGATAATTATGTTTTTTGCAATATTCTCCACGGCATTTTTTATCACATTTGTTAGTGGTTCCTTGACGCAGCCACGTACAATTGTTCATTATATTAATGATATCTTTTTAATTCAATTTAATTTTATCATCACCCCTTCTGCTGCTATTAATTAAAAAATTGTTATATTAAAAATAATGGTACATCCAGAATCTCATACTGCAAGAATAGCACGAGAACGATTAGAACAATTAAAAAATTTCTTCCTGTCAGAGACTCATTTAGAAAAAATCTACAGGCGCAGCAAGAAGCACAAGTTGAGTACGAAGAAGAAACTAAAAAACTGTTTAAACCCGTCACTGCAGCTACTGAACAAGTTACAGCTGTCATCAAAGAAGATCTTCTTCCGGTATCAAAACAAACAGCAGAACAAACCGAAAAAATAGCAAGAAGAACTAAACAAACAAAGAAGATTTTACGAGATCTTCCAACTGATATAGCTGCGGCTCAACCTCCACTTGTTGGTGAGGAAATACTTGAAAGTATTGGAAAACTTCGTACTGAAGTCGCCGACGTGAGAAAAGAACATACACCTGAACCCGAACTAGTAGAAAAAAACGTAGAATTGATTGCAAAATTTAGGAAAGGGGTCGTTGAAGAAATTAGAAATACTAAAAAAGAACAATTGCCCGAAGCAATATTAAATATTATATTTAATAAATCTAGTATTTTAAAGCCCCATCATGAAAAAGTAAATGATGATAATCTTATTAAATATATATATATCGTATATTACAACAAAAAAAAGCTTAAGGTCAAGAATACAAAAATCTTGATGAAGAAGTAAAAAGACTTTATAGAGAGAGACTGAAACAACTAGAACAAGAACAACTCTCCCAGCAGAAACTTTCATATCAACTTCCTTCACCTCTGCAACAAATAGAACAACAGCAATTGATGTTAAAACCATCTAGAGAGAAAAGGAAGCAGATGGCAAAGGAAATGAAGCGAAAAGCAGAAGAAAAATGGAAACAAGAAGAAGAAATATTTAGAGATATAGAAACTAAACAACAGGAGAAATTACGTTCACTGGGTAAAGAAAGAGATCCTGACGATGATCCTCCAAGCGCTGTAGGAAGTGGGTTCCTGACTACATCAGAAGGAAATAATTTTATTTGTCCTGATAATATCATTAATGATGTGTCACGGTTAGAAATTCTCATAGGAGGAAAACGAGCTGGAAATAATTCACCAGAAATAATTAATGAAGCATCTGATATTTGTCGGCGATTATTTCAAGGTGGTATCATGGATATCGGAGTTTACCGAGAACTTATCGATGAACTTGTTGATGACTAGTTGTTAAATAAATGGTAAATTAAAAAAGATGATCATACATAATAATCATCGTAAACCCGTGCAGGTCAGAACGGTAAACTCACGATTACCAATCTATAAAGCTACTTACGGAGATGGACTTGGTGATGTTATACAGGGATTATTCACAAGGATGGCTCCAAAAGTAGCACCTGTTGCAAAACAATTATCGATGAAAGCTATCGATGTTGTTCGTGATAAAGCTCCTGGAGCAATTGTCAATGTTGCTGGTAAGGCGTTTTCAGCAATCAAAGAAAGACCAGCACGATTATTGCGACGAAAACAGCAACCACCAGTAAAATTACCAAGTACTGAGGTGATGTCAGCAGATGTCAGTAAAATAATAAATCAGGCTGCAAATCAAAAATTAGCAGAATTATCTGAAGAAGCAGAAAGAAATATAACAGCAAATTTAATAGCAGGAAGCGGTCTTCGTCGACGATAATTTAGATCACCATTTGGATAAATGGTAATTATAATAAAAATGTTCAAGCGTGAATCAGACACAGCATTTGATATGGAAGCACCTGTCCTTAAGTATGAATCGGTACGTGATTATCAGTTTTACTCCTATGACGCAAGACAACCAAATCAGCGGGGGAGAATCGAATTACAGGTTCATGATACAAGTAGATATTTCATGCCCGCTGAGGCGTTTATTGAAGTAGAAGGTGAACTTGTAAAGGGGGATGATACGCCATATGGTGCCAATATGCGTGTCAGTTTTGTCAACAACGGGATTATGGCGTTGTTTGATAGCGCCACATACATGATTGATGGAAAATATATTGAATCAGTTCAGAAGGATGTTGATGTTGCTACAACAATAATTGGTCTAGCGAGATATTCTGACGACTTTACAAGATCAGCCGGTCCAACAATGATGTTTGCTAAAGATATTACCAACAACGCTGATCATATTCAGTATATTAAATTACGGACACCACAAGATACTGCAGTTGCTAATCAGGCAGAAGCTGCCAACCCCGATCGTGAACCAAGACCAGCAGGTGAATTTGAAATCATAAAAAGTGTTAATGCAACTTACAACTTAGGGTTTGCAACACGTCGAGCATCATTGTCAGGAAATAATAGAAATTTTTCATGTGCAATTCCATTATCTCACATCTTTGGATTTTGCAGAAATGTTAGAAAGGTCATCTTTGGAGTTAAATACACAGTTGTGCTCGTAAGAAAAGGTGATGATAATGATGTAATCTGGCGAGGTACTGGTGCTGCTGATGCTGGTAAAGTAAATATAACGAAACTTTCACTGTGGATGCCAGTAATGACTCCATCTATTACTAAAGAACAAAAAATAATATCTTTTATGGATCAAGGCGGTAAATCATTACTATCATGGTTAACAGTAAGTACACATGCTATTCAAAGTAATGTTAATCCCGGTCAGGTCAAAAATGTTTATTCACATGGCATATAGCAGCACAACAAGGTGTTTCTGCACCACGACATATTTTTATTGCGCTACAAAATAATGCTAGGACGAATAATCAAGAACGTTCACATATGATATTTGACAACCTTGGAGTTAATGAAGTTTCCTTGCGGATAAATGGACATCAAGAACCAGCTGAAGATATATTATTAAATTTTGATCAAAATCACGTAGCGCGTGCATATCATCGTTTAATGTCATTCATGGGACGTGATCAAAATATAGATACTGGTTTGCAAATATCACAATTAGATTTTACAGGTCTATATCCGATTTATTATTTTTCACTGGAACATCTTGATTTGTCCAAACAGTCAGTCGTTGATATACACTTTCGAGCTCGTGTTACTAACCCACCAGGTGTTGGTGCCTTCTACAGAGCAATCGCGGTCATACTCAGCGATAAAGTCATGTCACTTGAAGGCGGTAGTGGTCGAATGAGAGTCGTTGATGCACCAGTGGAAAATCTTTAATTATTCAGAAAAATATTATTTATATAAAAATGTCGTATAGTCATGTTAATGTTACTCTGACTCCCGGTCAGGTCAAAAAGCTTCAATCAAAAACCACCAGCAAATGCGGAACTAAAATATCACTAAAACGAGATCAGATGGGTGGTGGTCCAAACAAATTATCGTTGATAAATAATCAGATTAAACTTTTCAATAAAGCCCTAGAATCAAAAACCGGAGTTCAATTACATCTTTCTCCGAGCGCCATCAAAGACATGGTTAAAATAGGTGGTATATTTCCACTTCTCGCGGCTATTCCAGCGTTAATAGCTGCTGCTGCTCCAGCCGTAGCAAAATCAGCCGCGTTAGGTGCTGTTGGAACAGCTGCTAGAATGGCTCTAAAGAAAGCAACTGGAAATGGATACAAAAAAGGGACGCGGTCTAAGATTACCGGGATCTCGCTGGGGAAGAGGTCTGAGGCTTCCACGTTAGATGTTTCAGCATCAAATTTTGATTTACTTGATGCTGCTAAAAAATTAAAAATAAAAGCCTTTAGAGGTGCTTTTATGCGAGATCAATTACCAAAACAACCAAACAAACTCGAAACAGGTATTATTAATCTCGACTCGAATTCAGGACCTGGTACTCATTGGGTATCATATGCGGTTGATCCACGTGGAATCGTTTATTTTGATTCGTACGGGTTAGCTCCACCTGTTGAATTTATCAAGTATGTCGCACCACTTCACGCAAGAACCTCTGGTTGTAAAGTTTGGTATTCAACGCTACTCACACAAACAATGACAGATCCGCCAATATGTGGCCGTGAGGTAATTAATGTACTTAACGCTATATCAAAATCATCCAAACCGCCACATAAAGTTGTGCATGATTATACAAGCAACCGATTCGTTGCGCGTAAAGCGTTTTAAACAGATCTTGGATCCGAAGGATCTTATATAATGGTTGATATTTACGGAAGAAGATCTTCACGCGTTGAGAAAAAATCCGGCGATGTTGATCTGTCGAAGTATGCGACTAAAGATGAACTTGCTGATATCATTAATCTTGCTGGAGTTGACCCAGATGAGGTTGTTATTTTTCAAGATCGATATGGTAAACTAAAAACGAGCAATATCAGATGGAATGATATATTTCGACGAGTACTCGGTGCAGTTACAGATAATATTTCTGTGTTTACTGACGGTGGTAGAATCAAAGATTCAAGTATATCGTTTACAACAATTAGAGATGAAATTGCAAGAAGCGTTGCTAATCTCGTGAAAAATACCGGTGACACAATGACGGGTGAACTCAGCATGAACGGAAATAAAATAGTAGTTTTAAGAGATCCAACATCCGACGAAGATGCAGCAACAAAAAATACGTCGACACCGTAGATGGTAAATTATCCACGCTGCGGGCCGAGTATGACGTTCACGTGGGCGCTTTTGCAAGATTTCGCAGAAACCATCAAAGAACCGCAGAAGAATTATTCGGCACTCCGTTTGTCGTTGACATAAAACTCATTGATATCAAAAGTAACCTAGACACGATCAAACAAACACAGAAAAACGTCGTAGCGGTATCATCGGGATTTGCAACATGTAGCAGAAAAATAAAACCATCAAATATACCGCAACATTCACTGGCGTGTACAGGTTGTCTGTGTTCAGTGCTGCAAAATTTGAAATATTTACAACGTATCCATGGCGTCATTCAACAGATAGGTTTTCCGGGGTTGTATCTGTTATATTAAATAGCGGAACCGAAGAAATATTTATTCTGGAAGCAGATGATAAGAAATTAACCGCAACATCTTACTGGTGGTGTTTGGAATTTGTAGCTGAAACACCTCAATTGGTTACTGCATAAAAATATATGGACGGTGCACAATACAGATACAATCAAGCGCGTGAATGGATCAAGTCGAACAATATACAGTAAAAGTAAAAAATATCGACGACGATTAGTTATCATTGATGTGATTGTTTATTCAGTATCCGCTGTTGTTGCTGGAGCAGGTGTTATATTATCAGCGGTGACAATGATGGCACCAGTAGCCGTAACTATTTGTATTTTAGCAGCAACAACGATTGCAGGTGTGCTCAATATCATCACAAAAAAAATATGTACTTGCATGAATGAAAAATTATCCGATTACATGATAAGATTACACACAACGACGGTAGCATAATCGAAGTTATCCTCGTTATTATCAGCGAGTCTCAGTGATGGAATTATATCTGATTTCGAGTTTTCAATGATGACTAAAATATATGACGAAGGTATCGGTATTAAAGATACAAGTACTAATAATGACAGAATTACTCCAGCAGATCGTGACTAATACAACTCCGTCAAAGATAACGATGATCTCGATAAGTTCATCTGATCCTGAATTTAGTATTAATTTTCCTACTGCAATTCCAGTAAAAGAAATAGCGTTAGCTCAATTACGGGTATATTACAGCTGGCCAAATATCAGATCAAAATCATTTAATGGTGCACCAGCAAATAATTTACATGTATTTGCTAACAAGAACAAACCAGATGGTACTCCTGACTAGATAGATATTGGAATACCCACTGGTAGTTATGAGATCGAACAAATCAATGAGGAATTTCAACGTAGAATAAAATCAATAACAGGAAAAGAAGCAAAAATATCAATTAACGTTCATGAACCGACGCTATCTTCGACGGTTGAGATACATTCTCCCGATTACGTCGTTGATATTTATCAATCCACGATAAGATCCGTACTAGGTTGGCCGGATGTTCCCCCCGTGTATGAAGGACCACCAGAACCAAAAAAATCTGATTTTATATCATCGAAAAGTTTTCATCATAATATTAAAATGAATTATACAAGTTTCTGGTGGAACATAGAAAAACGGGTATGGGATAAACGGGATCAATTTCGTGTCGATAAAACCGGTGAGTACTATTGGCTTTTACACAGCGTTGATGGCGGTAATTCATTTTACGATATAAATATCAATAATGTCATTTATATCATAAATTCAGATCACGAAGAACAACTAGCTAATTTACGTGATAGTTTTCGGGAATATTTGTCTGATTTGACATCTACGTGTGAAGAAATTATTAAACGAGTAGAAATTTTAAATCATGTAGCTGATACTATTGATTTTTTCATAACAGAATCATAAATTTGGTTTTTGAATCACCGAGCGATCATAGAAGATTTTTCGCAACCAAGTACAAAATATCCGAAGCTGACATTGTAACGTTTAAGTTCCCTGATTATAATCCGGATAGATTAAGAAAATCTGTCAATGATGTCATTGATGAATATTTTCCTAAAATACTCGATGCATGGAGAAAACTAGCACCACATCCAACCGTTCTTAGACATGATAATGATCCACATGGCGGCGGCAGACACGTTTCTCCGGGAATCGTTAATATAACCAGCACAATCGTGGTCAATCTGGTTTGTGACGTAGTCGATGGCAGCTATCAAATAGATCTCGGAAAATCAAATCAGGCTCAACAGGGATATATTTTATATACATTTACACTACAAGTATCCCCTGGAAATTTAATCGTGCAAGAACCAACTAATCCTGTGTATCTGCGGTGTCACAGTAATATGTTAACACGAATCAATTTTAAGCTCACAGATCACCTTAATCGCTTAATTGACATACGTGGAGAAGAGCTTGTAATAAATATGTATGTGAAATCTTAATTAATCCAGTAAATATTATATAATGTACCAACACGTGAGGGTTTTTATACATGACAAAGAAGCACTTGAAAACGCCATCAGAACAGTGTTTTCACAAAACACAGAGCAATTTAACGTTAATTTAGTTATTGATGAATACGGAAGCGAGGATTTCTTATTAACACAAGAACAGTTAGATGAACTCCTTCAAAAACATATTATCGAGATCATTTGTGCAGAGATCAGATTCTAAATTGTGCACACTCCTGTATTAAAGTCGATCAACTTAAAAAAATATTTTTAAATAAATAAATATAATCAGTGATGGGATAAATTACACAAATTAATCAATTTTGTATAATCTGAAATAATTTATTATTATTCTGAAATGAATCAATCTGATGGGGTAATTGGTACTGAAAATTATACAAACCAATCAGTTTGCTAATTCTGATGGGGTAATTGGTACTGAAAATTATGCAAATTAATCAGTTTTCCCAACAATACTACAAAAAAATATTTTATTATTATTCTGAAATATTTTATTATTATTCTGAAATATTTTATTTTTATGTAAATTAATTCTGATGTGATATACTTGATGAGGGAAATTATATTACTACTCAGGGTTGCTTTGGTCGTTACCCGCTGACATAATTTTTCTTAAGTATCTTATGCGGGTACTGATTGTTTTTTTCATTTCGTACTCGTTGGATAATCCCGATCTGACCTTTTCTACTGCGACAGAAAGAGGAATAAATTCATTTCTTGATCATCGTTCACCATAGCCAGTGACTGAAACATAGCTGCCTGAATCCGCTTTATGAACTTATATTGAGATGATAGAACATACTTATTTTCATTTTTAAGTTCTTCTAACATTTCAAAATCAGATTATTTTTTCAGGATTTAGTTCATCAGATATATTAATTCCGTTTTCTTCTAGTTTTTTAATAGCAGAAATAATGTCTTTGATAGTTTCATGGTTCATTATATAATATATAAATCTTTAAATAAAAAAAATTATCCCTATAGAACCCCTATCGAGTGGTTAGCGAGTTCGTGGGGATGTTTCAAGGACGGCACAACATATACAATGAATGAAGAGCCCCTATTCGAGTGTCTTAGCGAGCTCAGATTATGAATGGCGAGCCCCTATTCGAGTGTCTTAGCGAACTCAGATTATGGATGATTATGAATGAAAAGCCCCTATTCGAGTGTCTTAGCGAGCTCAGATTATGGATGATTATGGATGACGAGCCCCTATTCGAGTGTCTTAGCGAGCTCAGATCATATGTAATGAATGAAGGACGGCACAACGTATATTATGAAATGAACTTCTATTCGAGTTTTTTTAGCAAGTTCATTAAGTATGAAATGAAATATATACAATGAATGAATGAGATGAAATGAATGAATGAATGAAATGAATGAAGGACAGTACAAACATATACGCTCAGCAAAATCCCACCCACAATAATCAAGCCCGTGGGTGATACGAAAATATGTATCAACCACCAGTTGATATGTGAGTTTTGCTGAGCGGGTGAGGGGGGTTTGGCGGAGCCCCCAATTATTATAAAAATCGCAATTATGCGCACACCACCGACCAGTTGTCAGCCATGGAGATTCGATCCTGGACCGCGAGCGTCACAGTCCAATACGATACCGATTGAGCTATCGAATCTTCTTACAAACATATGTTTCGGAAGTTAAGATATAGCTAATAATCATTGAAAAGGAACTAATTTCAAATATTTTTGCTCAAAATACAATTCTGAATTCAAGAAATACGTTTATACATTACATTCTCACCAAACAAGTTAGATTTATAAAGCTGGATTAAGGAATTTCCTATTTACTATACCACGCCATCTATGATAGAACATCCGGTCCAGATCATCTAACTGCTAGATTTTTTCATCCTTCCTATAACATAACTGCTAGATTTTTTCATCCTTCCTATAACTGTTCAATGGAGAAATATATATTACGAGATTTCACACTCGTAAATCTGTATCCATGAACATGGTCAAGGGAGTATTTAGTTGTTGATATTACTCGATAAATAAATAACCACACATACGTACATAAATACATAATCACACATACGTACACAATCTCGCATTATATTTCAGCACTGAACAAGGAAAATGCAACTGATTTTTAATTCCAAACACTATATACACGTATTTCTGTAATCGAGTAAATACATGCAGGATCCCTGTACTGTTGATCTAAAATTAACCCGCCACGATCGATACAGACTAGACGCTGGATTCTGCACTCAGTAAGCTGGAATATACATGTCGGTTTTCTGTAGTTTAGATGTAATGTATATGCTGTCTATGTGTAGTGCGCTGTTCTAAATATTTCACGAATAGAACAGAAAATACACGAAATGCATATTTTTGTAAGTTAGAAACCGTAGATAATTATGACCATATACCGAGAATCATAAAACTACCTCCCTTTCGTGAGTCAAAAAATAAGTAATGTATGGGGGAAATACTGTGACATAAATTAAAAAAATAATTCGAGGTGGTGATGATAGTTAACAATACTGAAAGGTGATTTTCTGTTTATATTTTTTGAGAAAGCAGATCTGGTTATATTTTCTGCTACTTTTTGTACTGAAGACGGGTGAATATCAAAGTATTTCGCAGCAGAACATATCGAACGAAATATAATTTCTTCGCCAGTTTCTGTGTTTGTAGAATTTACCGCTCTTCTAGAAACTGTCTTACATCTTCCAGTATTACCACGTGCACAGTTTTCGCTATATGTAATAACCTGAAGGTTGGATAAATTATTGTTTTGAGGATCCCCGTCAATATGATCGATTACAAGACCGTCTTTGATCACTCCAAAGAAACATTCGTAGATGAAACGATGACAATGATAATGTTTTCTCTTCCCAAGAGTAAACATTAGATAACCAGCATTAGTAATATAACCAACCGGTTTTTTTAACTTACAGTGTCTAATGACACCATTAATATTTGATTCATAGTTTGTTATGACAGGATGTGGGACAAATATATTTTGCTCCATATATACAATAATATTATTTGTTTAAATCATTGTTTGTCTGAAATCTTGATATATAATCCTCCACGGATTTTATAGCTTTTTCACCATTATTATTTTTTTGTCATAATATCTTTTAAGTTCCTTGAACCGTTTTGCACTGCACTTTCCACATAATTCTGTTTTTCCTTGCACCCCAACACCACATCGCAGACACGGTATTGGTCCTAGACTTCCTCGTCGTATACTTTGTAAGTGCATCCAACAAAATTCCTTTCTGCAGGATTTGTTGCATCGATTTACTGAGCCGATCATGAGCCATCTGCATTGAGACATTGTATATATAATATTCTTTATTTAAATATTTGTTTTAATTATATGAATGAGTTTGAGAGACTATCCCAAACTAGGCCTTCTAAATATAAATTCAACCTCGACAGATTATCTTCTGATTTACCAGTACGAGATCTAGTTGATCCGAAGAATAAAAGTTTGATCAATAAAATTCACGACGCCAAGAAAGAATTTTATGCAGATGGTGCATCTCATACATGGTCAACGTTCAAGATTATACGCAATACTGTCAAGGACGCTACAATGAATGACAAGCGAGCGGCAACTATCATTAACTACATCGCTGAGTATGAGGGCAATCAAAAATATTTCTTCAGAGTAAAATTTATTGTATTAACAGAAACAGGTAGTTGGATTATCCGTGACAAATATGATCCTGTCCTTGGTAATAATAAAATTGCCATATTAAGTAAAAATTCCAGACCGGGTCTGTTGAGGGTATTGACAAACCGTATTATGAGCGACAGTATCCTGAAACAGCGGTTATTTATGGAATCTATGAGATAAATAAAAAACCCAACGTTGATAAACTGACACCCATGAAATTTTCAAGGTTAAATTGTATAGCCGAACGAGTAATAGAACACTTTACAAACGCGATGCCTGGAAACGGATTAACTGATTTAAGACGTGAAAAAATAAACTCGTGGGCTGATTCAGTTAAGGATACCGGTGCTACAATAAAAGATGTTGCTGAGTTAGGAAAAATATTAAAATTTCCAATCACCGTAGCGACAATAACGGGAGAAATACTGTACGAATCGAAATATAAATCGAAAGGAGCTTCAATAAATATTATTGATCATAACGCGCACGCATGGACCAGCGCAGTAACAATATTTCCACGTGATCGAACTGTTAGATTTTACCCCCCAGATATGAGTATGCTTGATTTTATCAACGAAATAAGTACAAACGATCCTGTATCGGTATGGTTATTTAAAAGTAATGAGGAAGGTGGATTTGATCAGTTTGTTAGACCAAACGGTGAAATATATCGAACAGAATATCTCCACGACGAGATGAAAAATCTCGCGGAGAAGTTTTTAGAGTGCAAGCACGCCGAAAAGACTGACAAATTACTAACTAATTGGTTTACCGTTCCATCTGTTGCGGCTCATTTCGCTAGAGAAAAAAATTCATGGAAACCAACACGATTTGATTTACTCGAGGACGTACGCGCAAGTTGCGTCGAATACGGACACTGTGGATTATGGAATACCAAGTATAATTACAATGATGTTATCTCGGTTGATATGGTTGCATGTTATCCGGGAAGTTTTCTAGGATACGGAGATTGTTCTGTGTACTTTAAAAGATTTGGTCACCCTACAAACGAGATGACGCGAGTAGCAATTAATGGACCATTACCTGATTTTAATCTGACTGGATTCGCTTGTGTTGAATCATTCGAGCTTAACGAAAATCTTCACAAGATTTGTTATGTTTGGTTTGGCAGACATTTTTGTGAAAAACGTTGGGCGCCTATAGTTTTATTACAATATATGCTAGATTGTGCGGTACTGACATCGTTGGTTGTCAGTGAGGCAATTATATCATATCATGCGCAGACCGAAGTTTGGTTGCCCATGTTAGATTCTATCAGTATTGATGAAGTTATTAGCGAATTTAAGGAAAAATGTCCTAGTGTTTCCGAAGATGATATTATCAAAGAAGCTCCTAAAATTCTCGAGATCAAACTCAAAACCGCAAAAGATCTAGGTAGAAAAATTATAGGTAAATTTACTCAAGGTGGTGCATATGATCATAAAAGACATCACGCACGATTAATTCTAGATGATGCCGAGTACGATTTTATAATCGCTGATACAACAGCGAAAGATATATTTGTAAATCGAGAAAGTGTTTATTTATCCGACGGAACAAAATTGGGTACGATCGTTAGTTACATAAATGATATCTCCCCACAGTATACTCATCTAAGATCTTCCATTTTCGCTTATGTTTCTATAAATTTATTATCGATGATTAATAGATTTCCTGAGACCGCAGTCAGAGTCGCAACAGATTCGTTTTATATTTCGAGTAAATATTTAGAGTCTGTTATGCAATTCACAAGTAATGATGAACGATGGAGTTCGTGGAGAATAAAAAAGGAAATATTACACAATTATACAGAATCAGCAGATGTTCCAATGAGACATTTTTATCGTAAGGGTAATAAAATATCAGAAATGTCGAAAGCGCCATCGTTGAGTGATCCAATAACTAGATATAAGACAGTATATCTCAATGAACCTGGTGGATGCGGCAAAACAACTCGAGCAATTAATGTTTTTAGAAATTCAGATATGATCGTGCTGACACCCACACATAGACTTGCACGGGAGATGAAACAACGGCAAGTACAATCGTGCACGTATCATAGTTTCTTTCGGTGGCGCGGGGATACATGGACTCCTGAGCGAATGGGAGAAAAATATATACCTAAAATAATTATTTGGGACTAGATATGTACGGTGTCATTGGATACATTAAAAATGTTTCTTGATTGGTTGTTGACGAAAAATACCGCTATAATAATGTGTGGCGATCATGGTCAACCGCCGCCTTTTGTTGGACCATCTCCACATAATTGGTTAAAAAAATTTCGTTGATTATTACGAAGAAATGGATGATGATCATAGAGCTCTCGATGCAAATTTAAAGGAGTTTAAAAAATTAATCAGATTACAATCAAACAAAATTCAGTGTGAAATAATAAGTGAAGTAATCTCAGAGACCTCAATGAGTGATTTTTTAAATTTATGGAGACCCAACGATTTGATAGTAGCAAGCAGAAAAATAATCAGAGACGCTTTACACAGCAGTTATTTCAGCTGCATAAAGAAAAATATTCAGAATTACCCGTACCGTTGTGTTATAGACCATCAGATACACGAAAACAGAATATTAATGTTGATATTCCAGGACAGACTGAGAATCAAAATCTCGTATTAAATGATATTGTCGCTGTTGATATCAGTGTGGTCGAAGATGCATTACGCGCTGACAAATCTCCATGGGTGTTGGGATACGCTATGACGATCCACTCGTCTCAGGGATTAACTATTTCTGACACACGAGTCTGGATTGTAGACGATAGTATCGAGTGGTCAAATTAAGTCTATTTAGCGGTATCAAGGGTCAGAAAAATATCTCAATTACGTAGAATTATAATTCCTGAAATCGTTAATAAATTTAACGTCATTGATGATGATATAATAAGAAAAAAATTAATCGGATACAAACAATCTGATAAAAAAAATAAACGCGACATTGATCTTGATGTTGAATTTATTATTGAGTTAAAACAGCAGCAGAATAATAATTGCGCAAGTTGCAATTGTATAATGCTGTGCAGGTATTCGAGTAATGATTCAAGACAATTTACCGCAGACAGAAAAGATAATAGTCGCGGTCATACACGAGAAAATACCATGTTCACCTGTCTTGAGTGTAATCGACGTCGGGGTGCTGCCACCAGTGCTAGTTAAGTGATCGCGGTGGTAGTTGTGTATCCTCGGGAATTATTTGTAGTTGTTCACGCATAAATCCACGTTGAGGAGCAGCCGAATCTAATCTGTAGATTGCAGGTCTACCTGAGGATCTTGTCACGGTGGATATTTTGTGTGTGGTAACACTCCAAATAGGACCAGTCGCTCTAGCTTTATCACCTTCAAGTTCACCCGGTTCATATAAATATCTAACTGTAACATCACCCAATATTTTTTTGTTTTTCAATATCTTTTCGTTGTGTTGGTATATTTTTTTTTGTAATTGCATTAATGGGTTTCATGCTGGTTGTTCGTGTAACCTCATTATTTAATGCAGCTATCACGCTTGGTAATCTTGCAACCCTTTCGCGAGATCTTTTATATTGAATAAATTCCTTAGCGTATTGATATCCAAATAACCGCTCAGCAAGTGTTCGATTAAATCGCTCAACAATTGCCTGATCACGGTGAATTGCAGTATGACCTCGTCGTATTTTGGTATTATGTTGTTTCATCAACGATGATACTGGACCAAGAAATTCCTTACCAGGATCAACCTGTAGTAGTTGTGGCCATCGCAGACCACCTTGTGGTCCGAGTCCTCGTTGATAAATTCGTTCAAACGCTACTTCAGATGATGTTTTCGTTGATAGCGGCTCTGCCTCTTTATACCTACTTGCAACATCAACTACAGTTAACGCGTATTTGTACGTTTTTCTGCGTACAGTATCATATGGTAAAAACAGAATATCAGCTTGATGAACTTCATTAGGAACACTAACATCGAAATACGCGTACTGAATTCGTTTCGGTGGTGGTAGATAAATTTGCCATATTGCCTGTTTGGATAACCACGCTTTAGCAGTAGAATGTTTAACCGCTGCTGCATCAGCAAGTTTACCAATTGCTGCTTTGCCTCTCCAATATCCTCTTGGTGAATAATAAATTAATTCCATTATATATTACCGGACCCAAACGCTAAGTTACCTTTCATCGCAGATCTTACTAACCAATTAGCTAATGATTCTCTAATATTTTTATTTTTTATAGAATTTAATGCATGAATTAATTTCACATCTGCAATATGCCTGTCTTGTAGATTTTTACTCTTATACGCAACATCATGAACATGACAAGCTTTCTCAATAGCGTTTACTGGTTCCTCGCCTGGTTTTGGTTGATCTTGATTATCAAGTCTGATATCAAGTCGAGTACCAGGACCGCAATAATTATATCCTTGTAGATGTTTTTCTCCTGAGTATTTAGCCCATGGAGTACCTGGAAACCTTGACATCAAATTAGCAATATCACCACCGCGCTTATTAGGTAAAAACGAAAATTTCTTTCTACCACACACAGAACATTTTCCACCATACGCTATTTTTTTATTTTTTGTTATAACCGTAGCTAAATCAGTGGTTGGAGTTTTAACTTTACAGCGTAAACAATATAAATTCATGTTATAATATATATGGATATAATTGATTTCTCAGCAACTCGGCAGCGAGATCCAGTTAAACACCATCCTGCGCTACCGAATTCCATCAGAATGATTATCATAGGACCATCTGGATCGGGTAAGACGCAGTTATTACCTAATCTGATAATGAGATGGTTGAAATGGGATAAGTTGTATTTGGTAGCACCATCAGCTGATGATCAACGATGTTATGAAGTATTAAAAAAATTTAACGAAAATGCAAGATTACTGGACGAAGATAATGATATTATAGAGTTTATAACAGATATTGATGAAGCACCGTCCGTTGATGTTTTAGACGGATTTATTAATAATTTAGTTGTGTATGATGATGTGATGCTAGATAAACAATCAAATCCAGCCAGAATATTTTCTCGCGGCAGACATAAAAATACAGATGTGATCTATGTTACTCAGCGGTATACACAAATACCAAAAGTGATCAGGGACAATTGTAATATTTTGGTTGTGTTTAATGGCGTAGACACACACACACTTAGAAATATTCATCAAACCTGGTGCAGCGGTGACATGGATAATTAAATTCAGAAATTTCTTCTCACGAGCGCAAGCTACTCCGCATGGATTTATAACAATAAATTTGCACGATCCTAGAACAAGATATCGTGTAGGTCTTGATAAAATATTTGGATAGTAGGGGTGATGATAAAATTAAATTGAATTAAACAGATATCATTAATATAATGAACAACTGTGCGTGGCTGCGTCAAGGAACCACTAACAAATGTGATACAAAATGCCGTGGAGAATATTGCAAAAAACTTAATTATCTTATAAAGAAAAACCCTCATGCTGGTCCACGAAGTTGTGTTGGATGTAGCAACGGCGTTAGAGGATTATATCAGATTTGCAAAAATTGCGGTGGAGATCGATACAGAAGTTTAATGATATATTACAGAAAAAGAAAAAACATAAATCCAAAAATAGAAAAACCACCATCAGAACTTGAATATTACTTGAAACGAACAAAAGATTCCCAGGATTCAGATGAAGATTCCCAGGATTCAGATGTAGATTCCCAGGATTATTCAGAATAACATAGCAGCAGAGAGGGCCTTGTCTACAATTCTGTTTGGGACAAACAATAATCGTAGACGTGGTATTGACTTCTATGAAGGGTCACTATTTTTTTTGGTCTAAAAGCAAGGGTGACCATTCCCTAAAGTGGTATGATCGCCCTCTCTGCTGCTATTGAGCATTGATGTAAACATCCAGTTAATGTGACATTGATATAAACATCCAATATTTGCGGCTTCGATGTAAACCTTCACTTGATTGGGCATTGATGTAAACATTCACTTGATGAGGCATTGATGTAAACATTCATTTGATTGGGTGCTGATGTAAACATTTACTTGATTGGGCACTGATGTATATAAGAAAAAGATCCGCACTGAGAGTAGGAAAATAATATTTGAACTGATATTAACATGTAAATTAGACGAGTAATCAGCAAGAATTAATAAATATGAATTAAACAAATATGATTGACTTATGGATTTCTCACCATGAATGATGAATGTTTATAAATTACTAACTTCCTTAATTATTCCCAGCATGTTTTGTGTTGTAAATTTATGGTGTGTATTTTCGTAATCTTGTCGTTGTGTATTTTTTAAATGTATTTTCTAATACTTTAAAGAACTTCGAAAGATTATGCGTTTCACTAAGTTATTATTATTATTACCATTATTATTATTATTATTATTATTATTATTATTTATATAAAAAAACAACAGACAATGATTAATCTACAACTTCGATTGATAAAATATTGAATTCACGCAACTATGATTATGTGATTATTCAACCTTAGTATGGAATTTGCACAAATATGGAAAATATTTGATTCGCAAGTAGGACGTACACAAATATATATCCAATTGTGGCATTTTAGACTAATGCACTGATCAATTTTCCTTAAGAGTTAAAACTCTTCTTGAATGACTACCACAACACTTAGCTGGGTTGCCCTGTCCTAATTAAGTCTGTCAATGTACTTCCTAGAGCAGATAAATTTAGAACTCGTCCCACCCAAATGGGTCATTTTGGGAATTCATGTACTGGGGTCTAACTGCGGCTCGTCACTGCACTCGACCGCAGTACATACCTGATTCAAAACCCCTTTTAAAAGTTGTATGGCATACAAGCCATACTCGTCAGAATCATGATACATCAATATTCATGCCGGGCCAATACACTTTGGTTGATACCTTGTTATCCCTCCTTTTCCTACAAAAGTGACCTATATTACTGGATACATGCGCTGCTAGAAGCAAAGTCTCTGAATGTTCTGGAGGACTACAAACTGAAAGAACGTGTTCCCTCCAACTCTTAGACAAATTAAAACTTGCTCCACTTTTAAATTTTTTACGGAACCCGATATGAATCTCTCTGCTGTAGCAATCAAGTGCGTAACATTCTATTGCTAGAGTAAATATTCATTGTACGAAATATCAGTCACAGCTTCCAATCCTTCAAATTCCATTGCGGCTGTTCACCTTATCGCGTCTGCGGTCTAGTTTCGACCATTTGTATAACGGGAAACCGAAAACCCGACATAGTTAGGAGACTTGTTCTTTTGTCACTCATGGTGGTCAACTCTTATATGTAATTTTCCATGCACATCACTTCAACGGTTCAGTTTCTTTCTGTGATCAATCGTTTGGTCTAACAACATACAGGATGATTTCCAGCCAAGCATTTGGTCATTCCTACCGATGTTCCGCTTTACCTCGACACGCTTACACCCAGAGCCATGTAAAACCATTATTTCTTGTCTTTTGGAGGTAACATCCTCGCCTCGTGGTAAAGACAAGTGCCTATCAGTTGAATAGTTTCACGATTCATCTGCACAGTGTACTCACATTAGTAGAATCATCACGCTGAGAAATCCTCTCTCTCCGCCTATTGACCTTCATCTACCTTTAATAGCAACCGCGATTCTCTGGAGAAAATTTTTTATTTTAGGACAATCGGGCGTGATGTGACCCCATTCCATGTACGTGTAACATTGCCTGTCCTTACGATCTGTGTTCGTGGTAGATTGAAAGCTTCCTCCTTTGTAAGTATCACGTTTTCTTTGTTCTCTGGGTCTCTGGTCTTGAGATTGATTCCCGCCATTATTTTCTATTGAGATCGCATTCTGAGAACCTCTCGGAGCTTTTGCGAAATAATCTTCCTGTGTGGCCATATCATATTATATTCGTGAAGACGTTTCCCTCAGAAATAAGTTCTACTGTTTGACACAAGCTGTCAACAGCTGGTTTCTAAGCACAAAAAAGTCGGTAAGACCCTCAAGCGTTTTTTTTTTGTCCGACTGACTGTGTGAATTTGTCGCCTCTTCGCGTTGCTGTATGTGAACCCGGTCAGAAAGTCACAAGACAAAAGTCACAAATACACTTAGGTCACGGACAAAACGTCGCAATTTTGAATTATCATAGTACTAATGGGCATTTAGGACAAAATGTCACAGGACATAAAATCAAATAAATCATTCCAAAGTAGAAATCATCACGAGCAATACGTGTGTTTCTAAACTTTGCGTTTAAGTTTTCCTGTATTCTAGACACGCATAACGCATGACCAAGCAATGGTTGGAGGTGCTCTCTTAAATCCAGCACTGAGTATATAGTTTCTCCCCAATCTTGCAATACTGAAATCTAATTCCAAGATGTGACATTTACAACAATGAGATTATTTTGTTAGTGTTATGCATACTCGTATTTTGTTACCAATTGTTGTATAATATCTTCAAGTCATATGGCTAATATTGTGTTATTATGTTATTATCTCAAAGAATTAGTTGCAATTAAGTTATGTTGATGAGAAAACAGAAACGAACAATTGCATCATTAAAACATTCAAAGTGTGAAATTATGTCGGCAAGTATTTTTTTCTACATGATGATAGCAAACATTCAAATTGTGACTTTTTGTACTGCGCCTTTCTGTCTCTGACTTTCTGTCCATTAACTTTCCGTCATCATCTCTTTACTCTCTTTACCTTTTAAGAGCACAGGACCTTTCCTTTCAAGTCGTTTCAATCTTGAAAATATGTCTATTTTGAGATCCTACCGATTTTTCAGGCTAGTTACACCCATTCCCCGGCTAGGGCATTCGTCCGTAAAGCTTAATCTTGCATGGTAAAGACTGCAATTACTGTTAAAGTTTCTGATTTGGCAGCCTCATAAGTCCCTCAAGCTATTCGTACCTTTTATAGCTACCTGTCGACTAATAGATGGCTTTGATTAGATTAAGCTGTGATGTGCCAGACAAAAGAAATGTATAAATCATTGTCTAGTGAAATCCAAGATTGTAAGTAATTTATTATGTAGAAAATGGATTGATGTATGCCTAAAGACATACAGCTTTGATATTAGATGAAATAAGCTTTGATTCACCAGTCATAGGTAATGTGAGTGCCAAATTGCCCATGTGGGATAACAGAATTATGAGTTTGTGTTTTATTATATATAATATTAATCTTTTTACATAAGAGGGATTTATTAAGATTATGAAAGATAATGATATATTCCCCTATTCTGCTGATCCATTGTAATTCAAAACTGTACCCACTTTCAGAGTTAGTTTGAGTATATAATCACATCAAAACTCAGTCTTTTAACTCAACTGTCAATTTTTGGAGTGTAAAACAAGTTCACATTCAACAGGTTACATGAATGTGTAAATTTACTTACGCGTATATTTTTTCATGCGCAGGAAACTTTTGTAATGTAAACGTATTTGCACACTTTTGTACATAACATGGTGTGTAAATTTGTATTTTCTCCAGTTTCTTCTGCTGTTTTAATGTGCAAATGTGTAAATTCGCACCTAATTCGAATATTAGCATGCGAAAGCATAGCAAAATATATATCCGGTGTATTTTGATTATTTTGTAAAGTGTGGCAAACTTATATACTAATTACTTTTCCATACGTTTTAGTTTAATTAATAACTTGTGTATGTCTGTCTTTCATATCAAAAATTGGCTAAGGCACGTTAAGGAATGAATAGTTCATTTTTAGACGATGATTTTTTTATTAATTTTGTTTTCTTTGTGGGTTGGGGAAAATATAAGGAAGTAAACACTAAAAATGTTCAGCGATCTAACGTCATGCTAATACAGAATATTTATAAATAAAAACATTGATTTGAAATGGAAGAGAAAATGTTTAAATCAGATAAAGCCAGATCTCAACAAGGTTAATCGAACTTAGCTTGGCTTGTATTAAAATTAATCCTGTCGATTATCATTGAATATCTTTTATACTTTAAATGTAAAAATGACTTATCACAATTAACATGTTATTGGCAAATGTCTAAGTTGAAAGAACCCTTCACTCTAAAATCATTTTGGGTGGCATACATTAAATGTATACCTCACTAATGCCTTCCTTTAAAAGATAATTAGTGTACAGGATGTAAGGACGGATGGACAAATATGTACAGCACTATATTCTCTCCTTAGAATACGACGGCAGACTAAAATCACAGGAGATGAAATGAATATAACCCTAGAATACAGTTTACTTTAGTCTACTTATTCCTGTAAATAGAAATGTCTATTGAGCAGTTTATTTCCCTTTGACAAAGATGACTTTGATAGGCGGGACTGGTTGTTCTTGTATAAATTATCCTCCAGTGAAACATTCATCTGGGAGTGTGGGTTTGACTTTCTGACACATGAGTCACTGCCAGACTGGGGCAGGTCCCGATCATACATAGGCTACCATGGTTATCCCTTGGGCATGGCAGTTTATTCTGCTTGCTTTGGCACAATATAACCATGATGTATTGATATGCTACTAAACACCAAACACAGAGCATATACTATATCGTTGATAGTTACACTTTGCAGAACGAAATATCTGAAGAAATGCAATGTTATAAATGTTTATAATTACTTTTTAAGACCAATGAACACATGGACTGTAAAGCTAATGTCATACAGTGCACAAAGCAATATTTATCAAATGCAGAGTTACTCTTTTACATGGAATTGATCAAAGAATTTGGATGATGACAGTAGGTAATGGGGACGATTTGGGGACAATGGAAATCCCAGTCAAAAAGATCGTGGGAAATTTTGGAGACAAGATTTATAGGGACAATGGAAATCCCAGTTAAAATGGTATTGGGACTGCATAGGGACAATGGGACTTACCATTAATATAGGGACAATAGGAATGGAACAGGTGAGGTGACATCACAATACTGGGGATTGGTAACAATGTAGCAAGGGGCTGACTTCAATCGGACCAAAGAACGGTAAAAAAACTTAGAAAACTTGGCGGGAACAGAACTGACGGGACATAGACATATATAACACATACAACACATATACATAGATTGATGAACACCAAACACATATATAACATAAAGGGAATTGCATATGTCTTCTTCTCTTCCTCAAATTTCTTCTGACTACTGGACCGTAGATGAGGAATTGCTTCAGACAGCCTTGTCTGTCCACATAAATTTCTTTTCTAAACGCTTGTATCAGTGATCCGGATATTTCTCCATGATGATTTTACATACATGGATAAGTCTGTGCGGAACAGCATTGACGATGCGAGGGTAGATGAGTCAACGTTAGTCCACACCTTGTGACGAGAACAGGTGGACATAGAACACAATTAATTTTACTATATGTTCTCTACATTTGTTTCTCAGTACTGACTGTGTGACAATCGATGCAAATCATATGTTAATCTAAAATACCTTCAGAGATGACTTCACGGTGAAGTTCTTGTCAAATGTTGACCTGCTCTTTTTTGAGATGCTGGACTGTCAACATAGCAGCATGTCAACAGAACACAGATTTCACTTCCGGATCATCACCAAGGCCTTATTACTCACTGTGCACTGTCGCCGAAATACACACAGACAACAACACCCTGAGCTCATCTTATCAACAATAAACAGTTACCTTTAAATCCCTACCAAAAATGCATAAATAAAACTCTTCTGTCACCACCAAAATGAGAGAGGAAAAAAATGTTCTAAAAATAGTCTAGAACTACATTCCTGGGTACTGAACTGGAAGTACTAATTGTGGGCTAATTCCAGGTGAAGGGAATGCAGTGAACTGCGGTTATTTATAGTGGAAGAGCTGATCGAAACGGATTGAGTTCTTTCACCAATCCTAACACGCGTTACAAAATTCAGTCACAGCGCTGAGTCTGTCTTCCAATCCGAAGAGAGCGGCGTGTGACGTCACATTCCCTATATAGTTACGCTAGCGTCTGTGCGCAGTGAATCCATGCGACAGAGCTTTTAAACATGACGGAAACTAAGAAGACGATGAATTGGGTGTACCGGCCGTGGAGACGAGAAGCGATAGTGTGGCATCGGCTACCAAAGGCAACACAATGTTTCTTCCAAAAGAGACCGATTTTAATTGGAATTTAGTCGATTTTCTTTCTTCTTCGCATGAATTTGTTCCGGTACCGGTACCAGTACCAGTACCTTCGCCACCTTCTCCTTCTTTACCACACGTCAAGGATTTTAAACAGAGACAGAAAAAAGAATTGGAGAAATTTTTACAACTGCAGAATGAAGCAGAACAAGCGTTTCTTCTTCAACAGCAACAGTGAGAAGAAGAAGATACAAGAAGGAAACGACAGTAAGAAGCAGCAGAGAAGAAAAAGGGTCTAAGAGAGAAGAAGGACCGTGAATATCAAATGGTAACGGTATTCTTAAATATTTTTACAGAGTTAAGGAGTCTGAAACAAATGTATGAGATTTCTTTATTACGACCCAAGAGAAAAAGACCTTCCCAAGTCAAACAGTCTAACCCTGTTACTACGCCTAGTGATTTCTGCCAAATCATTGACATGAGCAAGTCCAGAAGCAGGCCTTGGCCGTTGCCAAGGCTTAAGGCAGTTAAAGCGGATTACGTCCCGTACCTGAGTTTGTTTTATTAAAAACAAACACCCAACGGTTGTTGTCAGGGCCACCTACTTCTCTCGAAAAGAGATAGTATTCATTTTGACAAAATCAATTAAAACTCAAAATCCTTTTTTTGCTCCATGATGTAAATGTGTGAGTGTAGGTCATATTTCTAAAAATTCAAAACCAAGAGACACTTTTCTGTTTGATCTATTCTGGTACAAATTTTACAATCCAATTCACAAGACAACACTTTAAAAAGCTCATATACTTCTGTGTGTTTGTTCAATCATTTTTGAATTTCTTCAGTTTCACAGGTTTTTCCTCTTCTTCCTCACATTCTCATCGTTTTGTTTTCTTCTCTTTTTTTCCATTTCTGGACATGTCTGGGTTCTTCCTTTTGGGAGCGTATCTCTTCTTCTTGTTCGTAACCCCTCTCTTCCTCTTGCTGTTCTTGTTATATTAGGGCATTCTGAAGACCAGTGTCTGTTCTCTTCACATTGAGAACAGGTATCTTGACTATTGTCCCTTCTGACACCTGTCTTGCTTTTTTGACGGTCTGGACACTCCTTAGCCCAGTGACCTTTCTTCTTGCAGATATAGCAAGTACCATGACTTTTATCTCGAAAGGAAGATGAGTAGTCCGTCGGCTTGTTTGAAGAAAACTTCCGTATGACACCTCGCAAAGTTCTGATCAGAAGTTCGATCTGTGTGGGCTCTACCATCGTTCTGGTCGGTTTGAGAGTAAAATGAATACCGGAAGGGAAGACACTGACCCATTATATAGGGATGACCTTGGTTTGACATGGATATAGAGACCCATGGAGTTTACAATGTATTCGATTGACCTTTTGTAGTCAAGATGAAACGATCGCATCATTTTATGGAGAAAGGTGAAGAAAGTAAGAGGCAGAAACGTGATTTATCGCCTCGCACGGTAGCTGAAGTCTTGGCTCAAATGCATGCCAACGATTTTGAAGATGATATGAATGAGGAAGAATCCAGACCCAGACAGTCTACACTCATTCAAAGTTCACCACCGCCACAAGTAAACCCTGAAATTCGAGAGACGGAAAATTTAGAACTACGGCTTACACGACCACAGTGAAGTTTAAAGATTTCAAGTCCGATGTACCATTGGAGAAAGCAGAGGGGTTCATCACCGAGATGAATTATTTGTTAAGTATACTGTAATGATAATGTGACGCTAAAAAAGACTATCGCTTGAGACTTTCCATTCATCACGACAGTTTGAAATTCCCCGTTTGGATTGAGTTTAGCAGCCCAGAAGAATTGATACCTTCCAAAGTCATCGACAAGATTCAACAATCCAGCCACATGTTTCACATCACCGATGAAAAGGCGACGCTGTTCATGACCCACGTGTCTCTTCCCAGAGGATCCGGACAACGCTAAAAGGTGTTATTGGTGGACGACCTTCGCAGCACCAGAAAGTGCCTCGTTCAAATTGACAACACTCAAGACCAGATGTGTTTAGCTCATGCCATCGTGGTGAGATCAACGTATGCGGACAAGAATATTACGGCATGATGGAAAAGAGCCTGGGCGAACATTCAAATGTCGAACCGAGCCAAACAACAAAGAGAAGTAGAACTCTTGTTACAGCAAGCAGCTCTATTCAAAAATACACCCTCTGGCATTCATGAAATGCAAAAATTGCAAGATGTATTGGCTCCACGCTACACCTAGAAAGTGCACCCTCATGAAGTGCGCGGACCTCTGTTGTTTCGAGGCAAAGATTTCAAAGACGGAATATACATTCACGTCTATCATCACGATGAACATTTCGATGCCATTACCAGTATCGCCCCATTCCGGGATACGGTTGTTATTGTGAGAAACATGACTATGGCTATAACAATCGATAGCAACAAAGGAATTGTGGATTGAAATGTGAGGAATTTGTGACCTATAAGCCCTGTCTGGACGAAGGACAAGAACGAGTGCATTGCCCTGCATGTCAGTGCACTTTTGTCAGCCCTGCCTGTTACCAACAACATCTGAAGATACAAGGTTCACATAGAAAAGTACTTGTCAGCTGCTGAGATTGTGCCCTACTTGTGAACAAGGCATACGTAACACCAGTGCCAAGGCACACGTATGTTCAGGAAAGAAATGATGTCACATTGGTCGCCAAATCGTGGACACTAATGCTTCATTCAAAAATACCATCTTTAGTAAGTGCTCTCACTGCCGCAAGATTCCTGGAGGACGTGAAAAATCTTTTGGGGACCACACACGATGACCTAATAGATCTTAAATTCCATCGAAGAGACGTTTTATTGACAATCTTAACCTCCATCCCAGCATATATAGCTGGTTAGAACTTTAGAGTTTTTCTAAAAGTGTGTTTTGGTGTTGGTTTCCCCTGTCTCCCTTGGAGGTCTGTAAGTGTTATTGTTCAGAAAACAATAATGCGATATAGAGTTTTGCAGGGTTAATTTCTTTTCTATCCATCGAGTTCTTAGAGTTTTTTTTTATTTATCCCATAAGGAAGCATTATCGGTATACTTTCTTCCCCTTGTCCGGGCTGACAGTGGGCCTGATTTCTACCAATTTAGCTTTGGATTTTAGGGTTGTACTATTACCCCAAAGGCTGTTTAGTCCTGGGCTAATTTCCTTCCTTTACCCTTGTGTTGTATGTTATTTTTTTAAGTGACTTTGCCAGAGTCATATGTCCGTTTTTGTGATGTATTTTATATTTTTATTGAGAGATGTGTCTTGTGTGTTTGTTTGATGTCGGACAGCATAAATATTTCAAATTTACAAGTTTTGTTTCTATCTAATGTATCCCAAGAATAATAAATGTTTGAGTTTGTATTCTTGTTTTTTGAGTGTATGTGGTGCGTCTGTATATGCCTTAGCATATAAAGGGTTGAAGAAAAAAAATATTTTTTCCACACACAGTGGTGGAAAGGTATTCTGTTGTTTTGGTTTTAATTGATTGTGCCTTAGCACTTGATGTTTGTCAAATGAGGATAAAAATCCTTCATTATGAAAGCATAGATGAAGAATTCCATGTTTATTAGGATTCAATTGGTTATGCCGTAGCATATGGTTGAAATAATTACGTTTGAATTCTTTTTTGCATGGATGTGATGGGTTTGGATTTATAAAATCGGAGCTTACGGTGGAGATTCCAAAAGCAGATCCGTTATAGGGAGTCAAATTTTGACCTTCCGCTTGCAATCCCCACCATATTCTGCTTATTGGGTAGTCATTTGTCCATAATAGAGCTTGATAAGAAAAACGGATTGAAATCATTGTGAGCGCGGACGTGATTGAAAACATTCAACCACGCGTTGTGTTTCTTCTTCTTCTTTTTGTATTCTTTATTCATTTTAATCATTTTTGGCATAGTTTCGGCAAATTGAAATCTATACCATGTAATTTTCCATAAATACACTTGTAAGTTGTTAATAGACATGGTTGTGTCTTAGTACCTTACAATATGAATTGGGTTCGTTATAAGATTTCTGTTATTTAGCGTCATAGCGCTATGCCGACCATGGGATGTTTCCTTGTTTTTGATTGGTGGATTTGAATCTATTGTTTTTACATTCAAATTGCGATGGTTTGAAGGCAAGATGTACATTCATATTGTTGGACAAAATATGTCAAGTGGCTTTGTTTGAAATTTTTAATTAAATATTGAATTTTTAATATTTATACTATGATGGAAGGTCCAAGAACAGAATCTTTAATAATATTCTCTGCTTGAAATCTCCATCATATTTTTAATAGTTCTTATTTCTTGCTCTATGTTTCTTAATAGCCAAAGGTAATTTTTTTTCCATATATTAAAATATACTTTATCACTTGTGTTGTTTTAGATTTCATTGCCCGAAGTTTTCTATGAAGGTGGGTGAGCCACACTCATGAACAAATGTTCACGAGTGTGGCTCACCTTTACGTTATAAAAGGGATTGAAAATTTCCATCACGCGGACGTGATGGAAACATCCTTGATTTGGTGTTGATTTTAGTGTGTTATTATAACGGAGGGAAGGAATCCGGATCCTCTTGTAGGAGTCATAATTGACCTTCTTTTTCCATCCCGCCGCTATTTTGAAATTGCTCTATTTAGCATTAATTGGGATTATAATATTTCTTTATAATGGTCGAGAGGTTCATGCTAGGTTTCTTTTGAATGTCAGAGATGACCTTCCTATGCACTTAGTCCCTCCACCATACTGTTTGACCACTGTGTCATTTATTTTAATGAAAATTGGAGGGAGGGTGAAATTTGTAGGAGGTGTTATAGATCATGTCAGAGTATATTAGAGTCCAGGTAATAGTGGAGAGATCTCATGCTGGGGTCCATTAGGAAGCCACAAGTGACCTCCCCTGCATGATGCCCCTCCACCATTTAAAGTTTGTAATTTATCAAGGGAAGATTTGGTTTTTGAGTATATGAAAGTCTAAGAAATAGTAGAGAAATCTCATGTCGGGGTCCATTCGGAAGTCACTAAGTGACCTTCCCTTCATGATATCCCTCCACCATTAATGTTTATAAAGTATTACATGAAAAGTTTGTTTTGGGATGAATCACTTCATGGTACAGGAATTATATATTACTTTAAGTTCATGACTATACCTTTTGAGTTATGAAAACAGTGTAGAGATCGCACAAAGGGATCCATTTGAAAGTCATTAAGTGACTCCCATAGGAAGTCGGTAAACGACCTCCCCAAATGCGACCTCTCGCACTGATTGTGATATTTATCAGTCAGATGTGTTATGGTTATTGATATTTAAAAATTTGAATATATGTATGTGTTAAACATACATTTATAGACCATTGCAGCGGTGGATGAGACTATCCACAGATTCAGACGTCTAGTATGAGCAGAAGAAAAATAGGTTTGTATATGTTACGCGTTTCAAGTGACCAGCTGATCAATCAATTAAAGGATTTAAGTCGCCTACGTAACTAGTGCTTTCGCCACTGATTAAGTCTCGAAGGTCGATATTTTCAATTGATCGGGACTGTAGGAATGGAGCCACTACAGTCCCGCTTTAATGTGCGAATGTCGCACTTTTTAATTCATGAACATGTCCGGCCGAGGAAAGGAGACAAGGGGCCCGCGGGACTCAAGTCCAGTTGTACTAGTGGACAGAAATCTATTCCAATGGTGTGTAAGCCACTCGTGTAATTTTCCTAATCCTTTGAGTTGTGTAATTTCATTACTATTTTGAATTAAAGTTGGAATTTGGTGTACGTGGTGTACATTTGATTTTCCGAAATGTTGTCAATCAGCTGGGTGTCAGGCACCCTATACATGTTTGGGTCACGCTGTGTTTACTTTCGGTTTTCATTTTGTTGGTGGTATACAAAGGATAGAGTTACAGTTGTGGGGATAGAGCTTGTATCGAAAGAGGTCTTCAATAGCCGAAGGAAGAACCTCATATAAATTAGCAATTTGAAAGTTGATGTCCGTTTTCTTCTTTACTCCTTCTTCATTCTGTAATACCCTCTTTCTTTCTTCTTCGTGCTGTTGTAGTGTTTCGCTGTTTTGCTAGAGTTTGCTGTTCTGTTTCGACTCGACATCCATTGCCTTAGATCTTGATTTTGCGACTGGTCTTTTATCGCCACGATTCTTTGCTTAATAGCTATAGTGAATTTAGAAGGTACATGTATATTGTGCCCCTTTTTGTTGTATAAATTAGAATGTTTGGTCTGAGTATCGGTGTTGGATTTACATGTCGTGTTAATAATTGGAGCCTGAGTTGTTGTTGTTGTTTATTTAGTTCCGCATTGCGTGTGTGTGTGTGTGTGTGTGTGTGTGTGTGCTTGTGTGTGTTGTATGAGTTAGCGTACGTTTGGATAGCAGATATTGAGGTTTTCGATATTATATTTTAGGTTTGCATGCGTTTGTGTACGTTTGTGTGGATAGTAGATATTGTGGTTTTTGATCGTATATTTTGGGGTTTGTATGTGTTCGCGTACGTTTGTGTGGATAGTACATATTGTAGTTTTTATGCGTTTGTGTACCATTGTGTGGATAGTAAATATTGGGGTTTTTGATAGTTTATTTTGCGGTTTGTATGCGTTTGCGTACGTTTGTGTGGATAGTAGATAATAGGTGAAGTGAATGTGTAAGGGATGTTTTCCTTCACGTCCGTGTTTGACGTAAAATCTCTCCGTTCTGCACATAATAAATCAAGATAGCAACTAACTACCTTGACAAAATTATGAAGCTGCAAGATGTTCTGGACAATTTGGGGGTGTAAGAGGAAATGTTAGTCAAACTGAATGACAGTTTTTATTCTTACAGTCGCCTTCAGGTCAAGATGGAAATAAATAACTTGAGAAAGTGAAAAGACACGTCAAAGGAGATGATAAAAGAAGAAAAGGAGGAGACGGAGGATGAAGATAATAAAAGAAGAATGAGGATAACGAATGAAAAGATAGAAAAGGAAGAGGAGACTGATAAGAGGAAGGAAGAGGAGACGGAAAAACATATGGAGGAAAAAATGTGAAGAAGAAGACAGAAAGTGCAGGACAGAAAATAGGAGGTTGGTGGAGGAAAAGAAGACATTTGAACAAGAAAACCAAAGACTCTTGTCAGGGCCACTCATATGCCTCGAAAAAATATTTATTCTCTTTGCCAATTATGTGTTTGATGTTCATCAATCTATGTTGTTGTATGTGTTATATATGTCTATGTCCCGTCAGTCCCATTCCCACCAAGCGTTCTAGGTTCTTTCCCGTTGTTTGGTCCTATTGAAATCAGCCCTTTTCTAAATTGTTACCAATCTCCAGTACCGTGACATCACCTCGCCTGTTCCATTCCTATTGTCCCTATATTAATGGTAAGTCCCATTGTCCCTATGGAGTCCCAAGCCGTTTTTGACTGGGATATCCATTGTCCCTATAAATCTTGTCCCCAAAGGGCGCCACGATCTTTTTGACTGGGATTTCCATTGTCCCCAAATCGTCCATATTATCTACTGCTGACAAAATAGTCATTTCTAGAAAAAGTCGCGAAATTTGAGACCCGAATAATAACCTATTTGACTATTATTTCTTCGTATTATTCTGATGGTAAGAATTAGGTGGAGAAATAATGCATTTCTCCTCATTTAGTCATCTTTTCTCCATATTTGGTATTATTCCTAGAGACAAATGTGCCTGTACAGCAGTTTATTGTATTATGAGTAGAGTGTTTAGTCGACCAACTCTTCACAGTCAAAAATAAGAACTCTGAAACTAATCACAAACAAATGAATTTTATTTCAGTATGTGTCTATTTAATAATGAACTATGAACTGACTCTGCACAAAAATTTAGTTAAATTTTGAGTTAAGAATGTGCTTGATGGAAAATGGAAAGGTTTTATTTCTAAATATCTTGCTTTTTTTTCTTGAAACAGCAGATGATAATTTAATTATAATTTTTAGCTTAACCAAGCAGATTATGTTACTACAAAGTCATTCCATGCAAGTAATACAAGACTAAGTTGTCATTTGCTAAAGTGAAGGCTTTTAAATTGGTACAATGCTAAACTGTTTAAAGTACTACATTTTAGGTATTTTTTAGGTTTTTGTTTTTACTCGTTTAAGTACACTGGTCTATAGCCAAAATGCTTCCAAATAAATGTAGTCAAACTTTACTAAATCTGGGTCACTGAGAACGAAAATGATGCTTAGAATTGTTGATGGGATCTAGTTTTAAAGATATATTATTCGGTCAGTATATACGACCATTGACTTGGAAATGGCGGACGATAAGTTAGTTATAAACGTAAGTGATCTCAATTTAAACCAGACATGACTAAAATATATATTTTGCTGGATCTGTGACCAAATCTATGACTGGTTTTGGACAGTACTTGCCTTTTAGACAAAACAATGAATGATGCAATATGAAACCAAAGTGAGCAGAGATGCCTCGTATTTGTGTGAACAATGCAGATAACTTCTGCCATGTTTGTGGTGAAGTGCCTTTTGCATCACAAAAGAACAGTATGACCACTATGGTTATGAAAACCTATCACCTTTATTTTGGCTGCAAAATTGGTCATCAGAACAAGAGGTGGACCCTACACAGATGCTGCACAATTTGTGCAACAAATCTTCGCCAGTGGTTGAACAGGCAAATGATATATATGCCTGTTTCAGTCCCGCTGATTTGGAGAAAGCCAACAGATCATAGCAGCATAGTTACTCCAGTTGGGAAAGGTGTGTCAAAGAAGAAAATGTGGACTGTGCATTATCCAAACATTTCCTCAGCTATACGCCCAGTACCACACGGAGAAGGACTACAGGTTTCTGATGCACCAGAATTATTCTCACTTGAGTCAGACGAGAAAAAGGAAGAAGATAAAACTTCTAGTCCTGTACCATCAATGTCACAATACCCTTATTTTCTCCTATGCTCCACCTCTGAACTTCAACTAATAACACAGGGTGAACTGAATGACTTGTCAGGGATTTGTAACTATCCAAGAGTAAGATAGATCTGTTGGGCTCCAGACTACAGCAGTGGAATCTCATGGCAGGTGATGTTAGGGTTTGTATGTTTTGTGACCGTCAAAAGGATGTTGTCCCATTCTTCTTCATGGAAGGTGATCTTGTAGCCTGCAACAACATCAATGCTGTGATGGAAGCCCTCAACGAATTTGTATGATCCAGATGAATGGTGACTGTTAATTAATTCATCAAAGACGAGTCTTAAATCTGTTTTACTGAAGAATGGCGATGTTGTAAAATCAATTCCGGTTGGTCTTGCAGTCCATATGAAGGAAACCTATGAAAATATGAAACAACTTTTGAGGTGCATAAACTATGACCAACATCAGTGACAGCTTTGCAGCGATTTGAAGGTTCTTGCCCTCTTGCTTTGTCTCCAGACTGGATACACAAAGTATTGCTGTTTTATCTGCGAATGGGATAGTCATGCTGAAGATTCCATCTACATCAAGAGAGATTGGCTACTTCGACAGTCATTGGAGCTTGGGAGGAAAAATGTTTAGCATCCACCTTTTGTAAAATCAAGGAAGATTTTTTTTTACCACCATTGCACATTAAGCTGGGTCTGTTGAATAACTTTGTTAAGTCCATTGACAAAACAGAAGCAGCTTTCGTGTACTTCCGTGGAAAATTTCCAAGGTTAAGGGAAGTTAAGATAAAGAAGGGTGTCTTTGTTGGACCTCAGATTCGTGAACTTCTTCGAGATGTTGCCTTTGACCGTGCACTGCCTGGCAAGGAAAAGACGGCATGGAAAGCCTTCCAGTTAGTGGCAATACATTGTCAAGGAAATAATAAGACAACTACAGGAAGTTGGTGGAAAACCTCCTCAATGCATAAAAAGCCTTGGTTCCAATATCTCACGAAAGATTCATATTTTGTACTCTCATCTAGATGTTTTCCACCGAACTGCGGAGCAATGGGCGACGAGCACGGCGTGCAATTTCACCAGAACATTGCAACAATGGAGAAACGATATCAGGGCAAATAGAGCCCATCTATATTTGCAGACTATTGCTGGACAGTGACAAGAGATGCTCCATTTAATGAATACAAGAGACGAGTCAAGAAGCGCCGAGTGGACATTGAATAAGGACTAAACTATGTACTTAGATATTAATAATAGTTTTATGCATTTTGTTTCATAATACATTTTATTTATATAACCCTTTTGCTGTTTATTAAAGTGTTACAAGAAATGTGAAATATTATCATGTAAACCAATCATAAAGACATGAAAAGACCTAGGTTTACAATTTATTATTAAAACTCTACTATCTACCCAATGGACATAGACGTGAAATCTAAAAACTTAAATATCTTGGAAATATAAGCCAATCAGTTGTTTTAATAGTCGTATTTGAATTCAGCACATCATAATCAATAATAAATAGCACATTTTATCTCTGAATCAGGCGAGTTCTAAAACATTGTAAACAAGTGTTATGTGAGGTGGGTACTGGAAATATAATCATCAAACCGAACAATTAACTAATTACTAGGAGCAAACGTCACGGAATGAAGTGTTAGTGAGACTTCATGAGGTCATAGTTTACCTTTGGTGAATTCAGGTCACAGCCGCATGAGTGTCCCCGTCGCTCAGATGTCTCTATTAAAATATATTTTTGTAAATTGATGGTGAGACTCCAGATGAAGTATGTTTGGTTGGAGAATGGTAAATTATACAATGTAATAAACGAGAAAGGACTGTTCGTTGTTAGCAAGTACCTTTTGTTGTTGCCATGGTGGTAAATATGGTGGAGAATTACAGGCGAAATGTGGCTTAAAATCATGATTTGACTGGCCTAGGATGGCGTAGTGAAAATAGTTCCTTGTATAAGATGGTTGAGTTGTATAGTTTCACGGCGTGAAATACTGGCGGTACGTTAAGAAATGTTAATGAGGGGTAACCATGCAGTTGATAGGTTGACAGGGAAATGGGAAGTTGTGAGATTTCTGATCACGTATTAATTACAAAAATAATAAATTAATCAAACAACTGGAAATTCCAAGGAAGTTTAGAAATATTAAAGAATTAGTTTTTAAATATAGGGATAAAAAAGAGCTTTGGGAAAAGGAGGAAATTTTAACATATAATTGGGTAAGAGAGGAGGTAACAAAAAATATCAAGAGCACCGTAGAAAAAGAAAATATATACGTTGACTGGGATAGGACATGGCGAAATTGGACAAAACTAGGATCTTTGAAAATTCAAAGCCTCTGCTTCAAATACATGCATAATGCGTGGTTAACAGGAGAGGCTGTAGTGAGACGGCGTAAGAGTACCGACGAGATGTCCACTGTGCAAAACAGGACCATTTTCAAAATTTCATGTTATAACGCAATGTTCAAAAACACATATTGACCATTTAAAAGTCATAAATGAAATTAGGAAAACCCATCCCTATAAAAACCAAAATGTACTATTTTTAAATAGGAATTTCACAAAAAAGACACTATATGAAATTAGCAGCTTTAAGATGGCAGAAAAGTCAAACTGGTCCTATATGTCAGAGTAAGACTTGAAGCACCGAATACTGCTTATATTTGATTTATTTTTCATGGAATTAAATATTAAATTTCATAATCAACTTCACGATTACGGTTGTTTTTGCTCTCCTTGATATAATTTTATATACTTCATTTTCGTTCTTCCTTTCCAAACTCATTTATTTTTAATTTAACCTAATTGCATTATGATGTTTTGGAAGGACGTGTTTTATATTCACCACAGTGTCTGTGTAATTAGAAACAGAGATCACTTTCGCATTTTGGCAGCGTATAAGTAACTCCTAATTTTCAAAGATTTTTTTTTACATTATGACCTTTTTATATTATAAAAACATTGCATTCAAAGCGTTTCTTGAATAGAAAAATGCGGTTTCTAATCAGGAAACTATTAATTTAAACGCATACACCTATTATGTTATATATTCGCATAGTAATGCAAATCAACTAATAAAAAACTAAAGCTCAAGGTCAAAAGGATTTTTGAATTGCGACACGTAACTTGGAACCTTATCTGAATTTATTGAAATACCATTTATATTCCTTGTATACCGTTGGTGGACTCGTATTTAACTTTTATAATAAACACAAGTATTTGGTTTACATTTCCTTTTATCGTTATTAAGATTCAAAAGAAAAACTAAACAACCACCACCACCATAATCATAAGTAACAGCAACATCAATAGCATTATTATTATTATTATTATTATTATTGATAATAATTTCATTTCATGGCGTCTGATCAACTGACACTTACCATTAAAATAAACGGGATTCCATTACAATGTAACAGTTTATTTCGTACTTTTTGTGCAGAGTATATTTAGTAAAGCAGTTCGTTGATTGTTTACATCCAACCCAAACATCAAAATAAAAAAAAATATAAATATTTTTGCGGTTCAATCTTCAGGATGATGAAAGGGTTGATTAAAAATGGTGTATGACACATGGGTCAACAACATCTATTATCTGTAGCTTGTATTCAACAAAATGTAACTGAGTAAAGTCAAACTTCTATTAAGAAGCCACTATTTTGACGTGCTATTTCCAACCTAAAACTATTAATGAACTAAACGCTCTTGTCTTTCTTAAAATGTCGCAATGTGTTATTGAGGGCTTTTTCGAACTGAAAATTCATATAAATTCACATTTATATCAAACATAATCGGATAGTCACGACTGTGTAACCCTAAAGTCGTAAGGGGATAGTCATGACTGTGTAATGCTAAAGTCGTAAGGGACATATATATTCAGGCATTAGTTTAGGTTTCTTCTCAAATGAGTTTAATATTATTGATTTCCTTAAAAAACATTATACCATTCTAACACATAATGCTGGACTTTTAAACCTCTGTTTGATTTGGTCTACTCCCATGTTAACGGTATCAGTTGTACAACTTAATGCTAGAGTAGTATTTATCTATTTAATATTTGATTGCATATGTTTAACTTGGTAACATTTGTTCCAAGTCATTAAAAAGTTCTCATAAGTTTCATCTTTTGTTTCATTCGTCAATACGACTTTGTACCACTCTGATATTATTAAACACTTCTCCATTAGGTATCTATTTTAGATAATTGAAGCTCGATATGAACAATTTTAAACTTCAATAAATATGAAATACTTTATCATCTTCATCTTAAAACTCAAATCTTCAAAGCGTAAATCGCAAGTTGTCTTTGTCATTTGATCAAGCTTTCATTAAAATTTATGCTGTTTTTTGACGTCAAAATATCAGTTTAGTTATCTCTGCTAAATCAACTGTGATCTTAAACTCGGAAACATTATTAGCGTTAGCTGTTATCTTATTGTTGAAATCGGCGAATTTCATACCCAAAGCATTCGTTACCGTTTATAATATCTTTGTAACTGTAGAATTTCATTATTTTCTTATCCAATATCTGTTTTAACTGGGATTTCAAAATTACATTGTCCTCCAGAGGTGTGTTAACCATCTCAATGTTACAATCTGAAAAACCTATCTTACTGCTTATCCTGTCAATTATGAGCACATATTACATGAGTGACGTACCGCAAACCTCCCTCAGCACTTTCTCTTGCAGTCTCAAATGTTACCATTGTTTAGATAATGTTTTGAATCTCAACATTAAGAATTCTCTTTTCCATTTAGTTTATTTCTTTTGGTACACTTCTTGACAATATGTTTTTGGAGCACAGTTTATTAGACTCCAAATATTGTCACCTTCATCTCTCCCTCTCTCTTAATATATTTAAATTATTATCTTTCAGTCTTACTATCTAAGTGTCAACGCAACTTTCTTCATCTTTTATGCAAATATTCTTTCAGTTACAGACAACTTCATGTAAAGAGATGATTAACATTGCACGAAATAAGTCACTGTGAAATATATTACACGACTGAGATTCAGCAAACATTAAAACTAAGGGTAAATTGTTGTTATTGTTTTTGAGAGCTTAACGCCATTTATAAGCGTCTGTTAGCTGGTAAGAGCCACTGGTTTCACGGGAAGCTACTGGCATGCTTTCTCACATTTCTCACATACCCACAGCCGCCACGCACGAGACTCGAACCCACGCGGACAGAAGTGAGATGGCTGTGACCGGTTAAAGAGAGCGCTTTAGACCACTCGAACAACTGGGGCCCGTACGTCAGACATATATCAATCTCTATGCTCACAAAAATGTTACAAATTCTCAACTTTGGAAATAAATACTGACCATGATGGAGAATTAACTAAATTATTACAAAACATCAACATTGATCCCATTATCTTCAACTAAAATTCCTTTTCCCAACACTAACACTACTTTTAATTAAGTTTGATCGATAAAATGAAGCTAAAATAGCAAATTATCATGCCTAAAATCGTATATGTAGGTCTAATGCAAAGCAAAATAGATTAAATTATTTAGTGTATATGAATGCACCTGAATTATTTCATGAGAAATACTGTACCTTATAATCATACAGAGAGTTTTAGTTCTTTAAGACCGTATATTTGTATTTTTTTCCTAATTTGCATCATGTCCGTTACTGTTATGTGTATTTAATTTGCATTGTTTATTTTGTTTTCTTAATAATTATGTCATGTATACCTGTATGTTGTACTCGACTTTGTCAAGAATCAACGTAATGGTGTACCTACCCAGTGATATTTTTTTGTAAACATCAAAATTCATAGCTAATATATTTACTAAGAACAGATTAAACACTCCGATCAGTGTTAATAGTGAACACGTTTACTTCTATTTGAGTTAAAGATATAGTCATGATTCTGACCGTACAAACTTCTAGAAAATATATGTCCTATTACGTTGACAGAGTATATTCAGAACATAGTAATTTTGATCTGGGTCAAGTAGAGGATATTTAATCTTGTTTACCTTAGGATTACACATTTTTGTCTTAACATCTAAAGCAGAATCAGTCGTATATTTGTTTTCAGTTTTTAATTTGAGTGTAATTGTCTATTAAAAGTATTATTCAATGGAATTATAAAGTAATCAATAATATTCTTGAACTAAAACCTTTACATTGAGTTATACTGAATTTCAGACAAGAATATTTTGAATTATATTATCGTGATACATCAAAAGACTTAACGCATCGCCACACACCAGGCTCAAGAGCACATTCGAGACTACAGGAACATCAACACATTTAATATCAGAATGTATCTGGAATACTACTGGAATTCAGGTTGAACTTTATACACAAGGACTGGTGTAGAACATTTAGGACTATGTAAGATTTAATGCACAATACCGTAAGTTCTTTTTTTTAATTTTTTCTTGTATTCTAAGAAAATTAATTAGTTATTGAATGTTACAAAACTTTTCCATTTTCGCTCTTTTCTGTTACTTAGTTTACGGCCACAGTCGGAACAATTCCCAATATATTTTTTCAAACTTTCAGTGACCTTCTGTATGGTGTGCTTACACGAATGTACTTTGCTAGCACAGTCATCTAACCTCGTGCAATGCAAGTTAAAAGCAGCAACTATTCAATTTTGGTTGCTGGCTTTATTTATCCCATAAATATAGATCTTTCCATTTAAGAGCTTAATTTTCCCACTTCCTACTAATATATTCAGACGATAATAAAGCATATAAAAATTGATTTCATTATTGATCCACGATAGCATATCACAGGCCTAAAAAGCTTTATTAAAGATGGAATGTCAGTTACCGAAACGTTCACATGGAGAGTTCTTGAACCAGTAGAAGTTCGTATGCTTTACAACACTCTTATCAGCATAAGAATCAGTCTAACCATTATTTAACACATGTAAATGGGACAACAAAATATATGTTGCAATGTAAAAGTTGTTGTTAACTGATAACAGCGCGACATATCATTCGTGTTTATACCTTTAGATAAACCGTCACATTGTAATAACTGCGTCATATTGTGGAAAATATTCCTTAATCTTCTGGCTACATGCAGACGATACACTTTCATTCGATTTACATTGTAAAGAACATTTTAGTAACAAACGTTTAGGACTCCGCTTGGAGCTAAAAATGTATCAAATTCGCGGATCAATCAAATAGTTTGTCAACCGTGTAAACAAAATTGCTGCTGCCGTTATAAACTAAATGCTTTTCGTACGACGTGCTCGGGTAGATAAATATGTAACATCATTAGGAAATTTGATTTGGTTGGTGAACAAAGCCAATATTAGTCAAATAAAAGCGTTTATTGAATCAAGCACGAACCGTATTTATACAATAAATTGCAAAATATCATAAAAGTATTGGCAGTTCTGACATACATGAATATAGAAGTATACTTACAAATAAATGCATATAGTAAATATCACTAATGGAGGTATCACACTGCAGTGAGTAATATTCATTTTAATATTTTGAAATTATTAAAACATTAGTAAATGTAGATTTATGTAGTGTGCAATGAAAGCCGCAATGAAACAGATAATTACATTTAATATCAATATATATATATATATATTTCTGCGTGGGAATAGTATCATGAAACTTATACATATTTGTAATGACAATGTTTCCTATGAACTGCACACTTATAGGATCTCGAATATTACCGATAGATTTATAAGCAATTTGGTATCTCGCTCTGATAAGACTAAACCTACTATGCGTGGATCAATTTGGACTAAATTACGTCAACTTATTAACGAATAGATAACACAGTTATTAAACAGTCCTTGCTTCATGTTTTTATTGTACGTAATAGTGGCTACTGTCTTTTAATTCATCTAGCAATGTAATACCCACATCTATAATCTGCAAGAGCTTATCATATCTGTATTCTACTACAAACAACGTCCTTTTTCATAGAAATAATCAGTCGCATTGTTGCGCTGTCGATTATTATACAGCTGTCATTTCACAAACTCAATTTTAAAAGCCAAACTGTAACTTTTTTGTAGGATTTGTATCCTTTGTTGTAATTAGTAATTCCTTCGAACAATGATGACATACTTTCTATTTCCGGAAGTTACTCGGATCTCGTTCCCTTTTATCACTAATGAATTTCTTTTTTCAAATTATGCGTCTTCATTTAACGGCGTTGAAGTCTCCGAGGTTTCTGATCTGAATTTCCTCATTTCATTTTTTATATCTTCGCATCATGCGAAAAGCTCGACGTTGAAAGAAATTAAGATCATTGCCTATCGATATTGTGGATTATAACTGTGGACTACTGGCACTTTTGCTATCCTGGAACGAATCATCTCGAATATTGTAGTGGTAACCGTTTATATTGACTGTATGGAAGCTGTTCAGTGTTCAGTGTGTGTACTTGATACATTTTGCCTTTATTGGTCTACTTTATAAAACAGAATTAATGACTATCCTTTGGTGAATAGGTACGCATTTATTGCACAGAGAGCATAGTGAATATTTCGAAAGTTTTGACTCGCAGTAGCCCACGTTCATTTATGTAATCAATTTTAAGGAATTTTTTTAAAATTCTTCAATATTCATACTTAATAGTGGATCTACTGTTAATTCAAATAGCTTTTCGCAAAGCATTCTGTTGGCTACCATAGAATGATGGTTTAATGTTGCATGATACATTGTGTTTACAGGTGTTTGCTGAATCAACATTTGTTTGCGGAAAATAGCTATGATATGCATTAGCCAAATAAAGTTTGACATAACTTTGACCTCTACCAGGGTAATGACTTTGAACGGTAAGAGTTCATGCACTATTAGATCGTTGATTTGAAATTAAACAAAGTTAAACAATTAGAATTTATACTAGTGATTCGTATACTTCATCTGTTGATATCGTAAACAATGTCTTCAAAGCTTGTACTTTTTATCATTTTAATTTTATTCTTTGTACAATTGTCTAAAGATAAAATATGTGCTATTTCTGACCTGAAAAGTTGAAGCATATCTCGTCTGCGTGTGATGCAGACACAATCTTGTCATACTTTATTTCACACGGGCTTTGCTTTTTTTTATTTAGTTGTATTGATTTTCTAGGTCTCTTTCCTTGTATTCCGCAGATCATCAACCATAACAACATGGTGATAGGGAAGTAAACCAAGTCAACAGTTAGCATTTATACTCATGCTTCATAGCTGATTAATTGATATAGCAAGCCAAGTCTTTAAAAGCATGTTGTTAGATCAATCTTTTTAAAGTTTTACATGGTATGTTTATTAATTTACTTTTTATCATTTTATTTTTATTCCCTTTTAAATTTGTTTGTAGATAAAATAAATACTATATATGACCTGAGAAGTTAAAGCATCTTTGGTCCCCGTCCTATGCAGACACAATCTTGTCATATTTTATTTCACATGGGCTTTGCTTTTTCTTTCTTTAGCGATATTGATTTTCTCTATTTCGTTGTGTTTATTTTACAGGTTTTTCTTTTTCTTCAGCTTTAAAAACAAAAAACATCTTTAATGTTTTAACAATACAAGATACCACGAACAGCTGCAACGCTTAGTATTAAGACGACAATATTATTTCAACCTGAATCACGTCTTTCCTTGAATGTGATTACAACATCTAAGGTTACAATTTTCCCAGTCTTCTTTTCTCTCTTTGAACGATAAGATTTGTTAATTTTGAATAACCGAGAACGTTTTACATGCTGCATATCAAAATCCGATCTTTGAAGAAATTTTCATTTTTTTTATTTTAACTGGCCTTTCATTCAACTTCTAAAAAGATAAAGATATCTTTGCTTTTTCAATTTATTTTACAATGAAATTTGTTAGTTAGCTTAGTATAAATGTAATTGGAAGCAAGGTTAATTGCAATAATACTTCAATGTCAAATTCAACAGTGATATTAATTTTTTTGTGGTAAAATAGAAACAATGGATAATATGCTATGTTAACAAATATTACTTACAGCTGCAGATCATGAAATAAATAATTTGATATAATGTGAATGATATGTTCCTATCAAGGAATAGTTTAGGCCAAGATACAAAAATGAAGAAATCAGTTTGAATGCTGTGGTCTTTCATGTACTCGATCGAGACGGCGTATTTGTGCGTTGCAATGGAGTGCATAGTAACAGTGTGAGAAATGGTAATTCAGTACTGTTCCACAATTTTCAACAACACTTTGGTGGCTTACAAATGTACAGTGACACTAGCAGAGTTAGGCACAGGTATATATTATAATGTGTTTAAAACTATATTGACAGTTTGACTACATAGAGTGATTTATGGCATCTGCTTCTTTTATCCGAAGCAAACTTTATTATTTTGTCTTTCTTCGGGTTCTAACAATATACCTAAGTTGCAACACACATGACAATAGCATTTAAACGTCTTGTGTTCACTTTTTCATCTTACGCGAGTAGCTTTTTCACAAATTTCAGCCTAGCCTATTTTTTGATCAGCCGTCAACAAATGCGTGATCTATCTTGTTCAGGGGTGGAAATTTATCCATATCAGACATTCTTTACGTCACTATCATTTACCTGACTGTGTTACTTCAAACATTCATATCTGCAGGTGCTTTATTTACAGCTGCAGATCATATTTATTGAACGTTATTTTGTCTTTCGAGCGTTACGCGTCTATGTTCTAAACTAAGTAACAGAAATAAGCAAAACCAACAAGGTTTGTAAAACTTAACTAATAATTTAATTATCAAAGTCATAAATGAAAATGTAAAAGACTCCGACAGTATTATGAAGTGAATCCAAAACAATTGTGATAAAAGTCAATAAAAGTCCAAAAGAATGAAAGTTTAGTATAATTTTCTGAAACGGAAATGTAATGGTCCACCAAGGATCGTGACGATGTCAGAATGGAGTTCTCCAGAACTCTTTTGAATAATGTACAGTAGTTCAGAATAATATTATAGTCCAGAAATCAGCACTGTCTCTTCCCTCTGAAGAATCCAAACAAATGTAATCCCTATCAAATATGATCTAAGTACAACATAAAACACGTATCCAGACTTACAACAGGATAATTGGAAATAAGAATTACTCCAAAATAGGAATGAACCTGATTGCTCAGTTCTTACCTTATATATACCTTCTATTACGACTTTATTTCACAACATACCCCAACGTGACATAATCACTATTCAATTTATTTCGAAAAGACCTGTCTATGTGACGTAACCCAACCAATGGGAAATTCTTATTTCTTCTAAAATCGTCCAAACCCAACCAGCCAATGAAAAATTCACCCAAATTCGTCAGTCGTTTTGTTAATAATTGTCAGCACATACCTGAGCATTTATGTATATATCCTCTGTAATTCTACGCTCCTCATATTCCGAAAACAGACCCAAGTTACATAAGTTTAACTAATGATAATCTCTACAATTTACAGTCGTCAATAAAACGTCCAAGCATTAAATACAATTATATAACAGGAGTTACAAAAAGATAGATCTCCATAAAAAGAAACATGAAAGGTATAATATAATTCAGAACCTTTCTAATACCTCTCCTATTCCATACGTACAGATGTAGAGTTCATTATATATTTTGTTAACATATAGTACATTGTTAAAAACAATCGTTTGAAAAACATTTATGCAGAGAATCCAGTGAACATTTACAAATATCAAATTCAGTCAATGAAATTTAAAAGTGCCCAATTTCCGGAAGCTGAGCTTATTATTTATAATAGATACTTATAGGGCATCAATCTTTTATCGAACAATTACCTATCACAGGCAGATAATATAACTGACGTTGTTCGCTATAAATTGTGTTTATATTTTATCACGGCAACCGTTCGTTTCATTTTCAAATGAAAGAAATTATATGCAAGGATGAAATATTTTGTTTACATTTTGTTTCTATTCTAGAAGATATGTTGGCAGAGTCTGTACAATAATTATTAATGATTATTGTAAATTGCTTTCATATTTCAATTTTAATAAAGTAACCTTCCAAATTTTATTATGCTATATACTGTTGTAAGCACAATAAATGATAAGCAAAGTCACCTTTATAAATAGCAAAATAAAATCAAACCAAATTAAAATCTTGTGTTCCTCAAAATACTAGCGTATTGCCTACTGTAGAAACTGAATAATGGTCTCTCTTGTCTGACAACCTGATCACGTGAGCAGCTCAGAAAGCAATAGCATTATTAGCTTGGATATATTTTTAAATCAGCATCGGTTTAGTCATGTAATTACAGGCAGGTATTTATCGGAGGGCGGGGGAACCTATTGCTAAACGGTCTCTTACTGAGAGAATCAAATAATTGCATGATCATAGCTTGATGCTGATTGTTTTCAGCTATTTCCAATAACCTCAAGACAACAGGCGTGGTCACCCGAAAGATTCTTAAGCACAAAGAAATATTCCTATCTCAAATTACTACTAAGATCATGGAAAGTTCTAGCTTCAAAGAGCTCTTCGAGATTACTAACAAGCTAACGTCAAGGAACAAATCTACACCACTTCCAATTACCTTCTCTCCAGTCGACCTTCCGGACATGTTTGCAAATTTCTTCCATGACAAAGTACAAGCCATTAGAGATAAGCTTGACACCACAATTTCAAATGACTCGTCGTCACCATACAGTTGGGATACAGAATTTCGGTGGCAACCATTAGCAGCATTTGAACTTGTCTCTAAGGATTTCGTACGTACAATCCTGATGAAGAGTGCACCAAAGTCATGTGAACTTGATCCAATTCCAACATCACTGCTGCTTGAGTGCTTAGATCCAGTATTGCCTTCACTAACTCATGTTATTAATACCTCTCTCTCATTCGGAGAATACCCATCATTTTTCAAAACTGCCACTGTAAAGCCTCTGCTGAAGAAATCAACACTAGACCATAACGATTTAAAGAACTACCGCCCAGTTTCTAATCTCCCATTCATATCAAAAATCTTAGAAAAGATTGTTCTATCCCAGTTTGTATCTCATCTGAATTTAAACAGTCATTTTAGCAATGTACAATCTGCATATCGCCCTTGCCACAGTACTGAAACTAATCTTCTAAAAGTAGTTACTGACATTCTCTCTGCTTTGGATAGAGGAAAAATTACAGTCCTCACCCTCCTTGATTTGTCTGCAGCATTTGACACAATAGACCATGATATATTACTTCACCGTCTCCAGCAACTATTTGGCATTCATGATACAGCCTTACTGTGGTTCAAGTCCTACTTGGTCAACTAGACATAAAATGTGTCTGCATATGGAATACACTCCAGTCCAGTTGATCTATAGTGTGGTGTTCCACAGGCGTCTGTTCTTGAACCTGTTCTCTTCATTCTATACACTCAGCCGATCTCAAGTGTCACAGTGATCCCATTCAAGAGTGCTCTCAAAACTCACTTTTTTCGACTGCAAGAACAAACATAAAGACTTAATAATCTTTCCTATCTTAAATATTCTCAGCATGGTTTTTCTATGTTTTCTAATTTCATGGTGTTTGTGTTTCTAATCATATCATTATATGTTTTTTATCTTATAGGTATTGTCTAATGTTGTAAAGCGCTTAGAACTTCTTAAGATTAGGCGCTATACAAAGTTATTATTATTATTATTATTATTATTACTAAAAGAGCATACCTAAAATTATCTTGATAATTCCCAATGATAAGAAAGTAGGGAGAGGTGTCCGTTTGACGAACTGATCCATGATTTCATAAAGTCTTGTGAATACTGTACGTTATGAGAACTGCTCCTAAAAAGTGGCTAATTAGTCTGGTACGGAAATATCTTTAAAGTGTTTGTATTGGAAGGCCCTTTTCTAAATTGTCTGCATCAGTAGGCCCTTTTATAAATTTTCTACATTATAGGCCTCTTTCAGGTTGTCTATATCATAAGGTCTTTTTTAAAATTATCTGCAGCAATAGGCCCTTTTTAATTGTCTGTATTTGTATTCTCTTTGAAATTTTTCTATTAGTAGACCGTTTTATAAATTTTCTGTATTAGTAGGTCATTATTTTAAATTGTCTCTTTAGTAGGCTCTTTCCTAAATTGTCTACATTAGTAGGCACTGTTTTAATTATCTATGTTTTTAGGCGCATTTTAAGCGCATGCATTCATATGCCCCTTTTTAATTGTCTTTATTAGCAGGCCCTTTTTCAACTTGTCTGCATTATTAGGCCCTTTTGAAATTGTCTGCATTAGTATACCCGGTTTTAAATTGTCAGTATTAGTATTCTTTTCCTAAATCGTTTGCATTAGTTCAGTTTAGCCCGTCACCTGCCGAGGTATATTCTGCCCACAACAGATCGCCAGAGACTTCTGTCCTGTGCCATCCTCTCGATCTGACCCTAGATGTGACTCAGTGATGTCCGCCTCAATGTCTCGTCGCAAGGTGTTTCTTGGTCGGCTCCTTCTCTGCTTGCCTTGAGGGTTCCACTTCAATGCCTGTCTGGTAATGTTGGTTGGTGGCTTATGTAGGGTGTGTCCTATCCAACCCCACCTTCTCTTCTAGATCTCGTCCTCTTCCGGAAGCTGGGAAGTTCTCTGCCACAGGGTGGCTGGCGTTGCTGATGGTGTCTGGCTAGCGGATCTGGAGAATTCTTCTTAGGTAGCTGTTTATGAAGGTCTGAACTCTCTTTACGGTCAACATGGTTGTTCTCCGGGTCTTTGTTCCATACAGAAGGACAGACTTCACGCTGGAGTTTAACAGTCTGATTTTAGTAGTCAAGGAAATTTATTTTGAGCTAAAGACGTTCTTGAGCTGTATGAGAGCTACTCTGGCCTTTCCTATCCTTGCCTTCACGTATGCGTCTTTCCTATCCAGCTGGTTGATAATGCTGCCCAGGTACTTGAAGGACTCCACCTCTTCCAGGGGACTTGAATGCAGTGTGACTGGGTTGTCACTCGCATAAATGATCCTGAGGATCGTGGTATTGTCTTTGTGGATGTTGAGGTCACCCTGCGATGATATGGCTGCCAGTACGTCGCTCTTGTCCTGCATTTGCTGCTGACTGTAGGACAAGAGCGCTAGGTCATCGGTAAAGTCTAGGTACTCAAGTTGATTACACAATATCCACTGGATCCCATTTCTCCGCCCAATGGTGGACGTCTTCATAATCTAGATGATGGCGAGAAGGAAGGGAACGCCAGTCCGCACTAGGAAGCTGTCTGTGCGCTGTCCTACATGAATGACTCTGCAGGACATTCCGTTATAAGCGTTCTTGATCATGTTCACCAGCTTGGTTGAAATGCAGTAGTGGCGAAGAAGTTTCCAGAGTGTCTCTCGGTCCACGCTGTCGAATGCCTTCTCATAATCAACACATCTGATGTAGAGCAAAGAATTCCAATTTGAGGATTGCTCGACTATGATGCGAAGAGTAGCTAGCTTGTCTGTACACGAAATGTTCTGCTAGAAGCCCGCTTGCTCGTCTCGTAACTTGGGGTCGACGTCCTCCTTCATCCTCTCCAAGAGGACCCGATTGAAAACTTTCCGTTACTGACATGAGTGTGATTCCTCTGTAAGTAGAGCAATTGCTGAGGTCGCCTTTCTTTGGGATCTTGATGATGTATCCCGCCATTCAGACAGTCGCTATTGATTCTTCCTCCCAGATCTTTTCAAAGAGGGGGAATAGCATTGCCACTGAATCCTCTAGGTCTGCTCTGAGGGCTTCTGCTGGGATGTCATCAGGTTCAGCTGCCTTGCCCTTCTTTAGCCGGGTGATGTCATACCTGATCTCGTATCTGGTGTGATTGTCACAGCTTTTAAGGAGATCTGCGATGGATGGGTTAATTTCTGGGGGACTTAGTGGTGCTGGTCTTTTCAACAGTTCTTCATAATGTTCTGCCCATCTGTTCATTTGGTGTTCTGTACTTGCTGTGGTCTTTCCCTGCTTGTCCTTTACGGGTTTATATTTTTGCTGTACTTGTCGGACAGTTTCTTGGTGATATCGTATAGCTTCTTCATGTTTCCACTTCTGGCCGCTACTTCTGCCTCTGCTGCCAGTCCTTCAAAGTAGTTTCTATTATCTATCTTGATGCTTCTTTTCACTTCTCTGTAAGCGTCAGTGTACTCTTTTTGTACCTTTACGTTTGAAGTTCTTGTCCTACTGCTTCTGTTTCCGCTCCTGGATTTTGCGCAATGTTTCGGCTGAAAGCCAATTGTTCTGCTGGTGCTTCATGGGGCCTTTTACTTCTTGGCCTGCTGATTTTACTGTCTCCTTAACTTTCTGCCATCTGTTGTTCGCATTGTCTTTCTCATGTTCAAGAAGCTCTTGTAGCCATTGTTAAGCATCAGTATGTACTCCTTTTTAGTTTTATCATCTTTCAACAGCCCGATGTTATACTTTGTTTTCTTCTTTTTTGTGCCCATCCGGTTCTTCTTCAGCTTAAGTTTCGATCTTGCGACAACTAAGTGCTGATCAGATGCCACATATGAGGGTATCTTCACCCTCACATCTTGCAGGGATCTTCTGAACTTCTTGGATATGCCGATCGGGTCAATATTATTATCTGTCACGTGGTCTGGTGATATCCATGTCTTCTTGTGGATTCTTTTGTGGGGAAAGATGTTTCCCCCATGACCAAGGCTGTACAGTGAACAAAGGGCTGCGAATCTCTCTCCATTTTCGTTCATCTCGCCTATGTTCGTACCCTGTGCTGTGTTGTCTGACCCAGCTTTGGCTTTGAAGTCACCCATGAAAATGTTGATGTCTTTGTCTGAGAATTCTTTACTGTGATCTGTAGTCTGTTATAAAACTGGTGCTTGTCTTTTTCTTCGCCGTCATTCGTTGCCGTGAGGATTCTGGGCCCGTGTGTTTCCCATCCTATCAGTGCATTATATGCTTGCTTCGACAGCATGAGCCTCACCCCAAGCAGCAGAAAGGGCGAACAACACCTCTAATTGGTTCACCCGTATTTTCGCAAAATACGACTTCCTGGGAGATCGCGACAATCGCGACTTTTTCTCAGTATCGGACATGAGTCGACGTTGTTCGCCGAACTTAATAGACTCCAACCCCACTTACTGGTTATCGCGATTATAAGCGATACATCGAAGGAAAATATGCGATTTTGTCGGTGCCAAGTTGGAGCCGCACCCTCTCGGCTGCTGTCAATTAAAAATTATTATATCATAATATGGTACATCCTGAATCTTACACAGCTAGACTAGCTAGAGAGCGACTAGAAGCAATCAAAAAATGTATTCGTGTCAGAGATGAGTTCAGAAAAAACTTACAGGCGCGGCAGGAAACACAAGTTGAGTACGCAGCGGAAACGGGACAGTTATTTAAACCCGTCACTGCGGTTCCTGGAAAAGTCTTAACTGCTATTAAGGGGCCTGAGAAAAAAGAGGAGGAGAAGGAAGAGAGTCTTATTCAAGTATTAAAACAAACTGCTGAAAAAATATCTGCGGCCCAGCGTCAACCTGAAGGTGCTGCTGGTGAAGAACCAAAAATAGGGAAAAAAGGGAATTGGTTTTATGGAGAAATGTACTGAAAAGGGTATAGCAACAATAAAAGAACTTCAACCACTAAAACACAAGGAAATACTCGAGTTTGGTGCGTTTTGCTGCTGCTAGCTATAATTCAAAAGAAAGTTTTTTAAAACCCAAATATGTTAAAAGTGTAGGTCGTGATGAATGGATTGATTGGGTGTTTAAAATAAACCGAAATATAGGTCAAATAAACAAACGAGAAGCATTTTATAAGACCTATTTATCAGGAATAAACAAATATGATGAAATGGAGCAGGAACGAGAAGAACAAGAACAACAACAACAAGAACAAAGGAGACAAAGAGAGCAAGAAAAACGAGAAGAACAAAAACAACAACAAAAACGCAGGAAAAAAAGGCAGGAAGACCCCCCCCCCTCCTATCCACTTCCTCCACCTCAACAGCAAATAGAACGACAAAAATCTCAACCCGAACCTCAACTCAGGCCCGAACTACCATCACAACCTGCGATGATGTTCACCGAAGAAGCTTTTGAAAATATTACCTCAGGATCATTACGGGCTAGATTAGTCAATATTGCTGTGAATCGTTATAATGCTAGAGACCAATATTTGAAACCTGAATACGTTGAAAAAGTAACACCTGAGGATTGGCCTGCTGTAGTATATTTTGCCGTTAATAAATCGCATATTGACCCAACCGATCCCAATTACCTAGCATTTATGCAAAGTATAGCCAGAGTAAGGCAACAACAACAATCTGCAAAAGAAATATCCGGCGCTACTGGCAGTGGTTTGGAAAGTGGTTTTGTTTGTCCTGATAATATTCTCAATGATGTGTCACGGTTAGAAGTTCTAATAGGAGGAAAACGAGCTGGAAATAACTCACCAGAAATAATTAATGAAGCAGCTGATATCTGTCGACGATTATTTCAAGGCGGTATCATGGACACTAGTATCTACCGAGAGCTTATCGATGAACTTGTTGATGATTACAGCGATTAGATAAAGAAATAGCAAATAGAATAAAATGGTTCTGTATAATAGACACTATAGACCAGTACAGGTCAGAGCAGTAAACTCACGATTACCAATCTACAGAACAACTTACGGATATGGACTCGGTGACATTGTTCAGGGGTTATTCGCGGGGTTAGCACCAAAAGCGGAACCTCTTGCAAAACAATTATCGATGAAAGCTATTAATATTGTTGGCAAAAAAGCTCCTGGTGCAATTGTCGATGTTGCTGGTAAGGCGTTCTCGGCAATCAAAGAAAGGCTAGCACGATTAATAAGACGAAAATCATCACCACCAGTAAAACTGGCAAGCACTGAAATTATGCCCGCAAATGTCAGTAAGGTGATAAATCAAGCTGCAAATCAGAATCTAGTAGCGCTGATAGATCAAGGGATTAACGCAGAAAAAATATAACAGCCAATTTGATAGCAGGAAGTGGACTTCGTGTCAGACGACGATAATCACCATTTGGAAAATAGGCAATTGTATAAAATGTTCAAACTCATATCCGACCCAGCATTCAATGTAGATGAGCCGGTCCAAAAAGATAAATCAGTGTGTGATTATCAATTTTATTCCTATGATGCAAACAAACCGGATCAACGAGGGCGTATCGAACTTCAAGTTCATGATACAAGTAGATATTTCTTGCCCGCTGAGGCTTTTATTGAAGTAGAAGGTGAACTTGTAAAGGCGGATTATACTACATACGGTGCTAATGACCGAGTTGGTATCGTCAATGATGGGATTATGGCACTGTTTAGTAGCGCCACATACATGACTGATGGAAAAAATATCGAATCGATTCAGAATGATGTCGATGTTGCTACAACAATAATTGGTCTAGCAAGATATTCTGATGATTACACAAGATCAGCTGGTCCATCAATGATGTTTGCTAAAGATATTACCAACAAAGCCGATCATATTCAATATGTTAAAAGACGGCCAAAATAAGTCTCTGCCGCTGCTGATGACGCAGATGTGGAGCCGATAATTATTAATACTAGCGCGACTCACAACTTAGGATTTGCAACACGCCGAACAATGTTGTCAGGAAATAATAGACATTTTTCGTGCGTGATTCCACTGTCTCACATCTTCGGATTTTGCTGGGATGTTTGAAAGGTCATCTTTGGAGCTAAACACACAGTTGTGCTTTTTAAAAAAGGTGATGACAATGATGAGATCTGGCGAGGAGCTGGTGTTGCTGATGCTGGTAAAGTAAATATAACAAAACTCTCACTGTGGATGCCGGTATTAACTCCATCGGTCACAGAAGAGCCGCGATTACTCTCTTTTATGAAACAAGGTGGTAAATCATTGATATCGTGGTTAACAGTAACCACAGACGCCACCCAAAGTAAAGTCAAAGATATATTGACTTGGCATATAGCATCACAACAAGGTGTTTCTGCGCCATGACATATTTTTATTGCGCTGCAAGATAATGGTCGGTTAAATAACCAGGAACGTTCGCATATGATATTTGACAAACTCGACGTTATCGAGGTTTCGTTGAGAATAAACGGACAACAAGAACCGTCCGAAGATATATCATTAAGTTTTACACATAATCATGTGGCGCGCGCATATCATCGCTGGCTGACATTTCTGGCGCGTAATACAGATATAGATGCTGGGACGCAAATATCACAGCTTGATTTTACAAATCTGTACCCGATTTATTACTTTCCGCTGGAGCATCTTGATTTATCCAAGCAAACTGTCGTTGATATACACTTCCGAGCTCGTGTTGGTACCCTACCAGTTCTCGCGACTGTTCCACCAGTTGAATATGGTCCTTACAGAGCGATCGTGGTCATACTCAGTGACAAAGCAATGTTACTTGAAGGCGTTAGTGGTCGAATGAGAGTTGTTGATGTACCAGTGGAAAACATGTAGACAATTAGATCAATCGCGTTTATTATAAAAATGTTATATAGTCACGTTAATGTTACTCTGACTCCTGGTCAGGCGAAAAAATTACAATCAAAAAGCGCGAGCGCATGTGGGGCAGCGATAACACTAAAACAAGATCAAATTGCTAATGGTGGCCCAAGCAAGTTATCGTTGACTAAAACCTAACTAAAACATTTCAATAAAGCGAAGCAAGCAAAAACCGGAGTTCAACTTGATTTAGCTCCAAAAGCCGTCAGCAACATGATTAAAACCGGTGGTATATTTCCACTCCTCTCAGCAATACCAGCGCTGATAGCTGCTGCTGCCCCAGCTCTTGCAAAAGCAGCCGCGTTAGGTGCTGTTGGAACAGCTGCTGAAATGGCATTAAAGAAAAACAACTGGAAAAGGATAAAAAAAGGGAGCGGGTCTAAGACTTCCAGGAACTCTGTCCTCATGGTACGGAAAGGGTCTAAGACTTCCAGGAACTCCGCCCTCATTGTATCCCAAACGCGGTTGAAAACACAGGGTGTTTTACCGATGTCAAATTTTGATTTGCTCGATGCTGCTAAGCAACTTAAAAGAAAACATTTCAGAGGTGTTTTTATGAGAGATCAGTTACCGCGTGAACCGAATAATCCAGAAACTGGAATTATTAATCTCGATAACAGCGATGGTCCAGGAACTCATTGGTTGCTTACGCGATATATCCACGAGGAATTGTTTATTTCGGTTCACATGGGTTAGCACCGCCAGTTGAATTTCTAAAATACGTATATAGAGTACGAAGTACTCCAGTGCATTTCACTTCCGCTCCCAAGTAATTAACGTACTTGACGCGTTCTTAAAATCAACGAAGCCACCTCACAAAGTTGTGCACGAGTATACCGCGGACCGATTTAACATTTTAAACAATCCCTAAAGAATAATGGTAGATATTTATGGAAGATCTCGTGATCATATCAGGAGTAAAAAAAATGCGATGATGTAGATTTATCAAAATATGCGACCAAAGATGAAATCGACAATCTTTTAACGTTATCCGGGATAGACCCAGATGAGGTTGTTATTTTTCAGGACCGACATGGCAAGCTAAAAACAGCAATATCAAATGGAATGACATAGTTCGCAGGGTTCTTGGAGCTACCCCGGATAACATCCCCGTGTTTACTGACAGCGGAAAAATCAGAGACTCAAGTATATCGTTTACAACCATCAGAGATGAAATCATACAGAGAGTTGCTAATCGCTTAAAAAATACCGGTGACACAATGACAGGTGAACTCAACATGAACGGAAACAAAATAGTGGTTTTAAGAGATCCAACATCCGACGAAGATGCAGCGACAAAAAAATACGTAGACGTTAACTACGGCGCCGTTGACTATAAATTATCCACGTTGCGGAACGAGTACGACGTTCACGTAAATGCGTTTGCAAATCTCCGTAGAAACTTTAGAAAAATTAATGAAACCGCAGAGGAATTCTTTGGTACTCCGCTCACCGTTGACGCAAAACTTTCTGATATCAAAACTAACATTGACACAATCAAACAAACACAGCAAGATATCTTAAGTGTGATTTTTTGTTATTTTTTAATATTTGTTTTTCGTTATATGCTATGGGTAATGTGACATTCTATCTAGTTGCTGACCTTCTTCCAAAATCAGTTACAGTTTTAATAAACTTTTTTTTTCATCCTTCTCAGAGAAAAACTCATTAAGTTGAGTCAAGGTCATACCTGGACTACGTGATATTTATCATGTGCCAATTGGTAAGAAACTTCTATTTTTTCCAGAAGAATGAACTTGTGACCCTCATCCGGTAATTCTTAGATTATTTTTTATTCAATTCGCAATACCGTAAGTTTTTCCTCATTTTTCACTTTGTATTCTAGGGAAATAAATTATTTGCTAAATTTTACAAAACTTGTTGTCTTCACTCTTTTCTGTTACTTATTTTTAGAGCAAATACTCATAACACTGTGTATAATAAATCTTTCACTACTTTATCCTGTTTGGCACACTTTCGATATGTTTTCAATAAACTTTGCATCCATTGTCCTTCGACTTAATTTGCTGCAGCAATACTCAATATTTTTATTAATTGATATCACTAGATAACAATAACACTAAAGAACTTTTTCCTGTACGGTCAGGTTATTGGCTTTGTGCAGTTATCAATTCGTGTCACATGTAAACTGATACTGATGCATGTTTATTGATTATGATAAGTTTTATATTGATCTTTTAACGCAATCCAATGTCCTTGCATGTTTCTTATGTAAGCGGCATGTCGCTAAATGCCCGTTATTCATACAGAAAATTTCATTAAATTGTGCATTCCAGATTAGTTTTTGATAGACACGAATCTATTGCGAACAACCGCATCACGGCTTCATACACATCCTAAGATTTCAATTTATCGGACGGGCTCAATGACGCTAGAAATAAAAATACTATTAATATGGATCATAATTCTATGCCGAGAGACTAGCACTTCTAGAAACAACCAGAGCTTTCAGAGACAAATCCTACTGCATTAACAAGCTTTCGTTTAAAAATGAAAATTTAATAAACGACAATCATTGAAAGATTGAAGACATAAAGTCAATAAATAAACAAATATAAATTCGTTCTGCTACCCAGTCATTATTGCTAGCCAAATGTAAAAATAGTAGCAATTAATTTATTAAAATAATAAGGCAGGATTAAGAAATGTGTTAATAATATCTTGCCAGATACAAAACTAAAATCTCACAGACAATTCAGAGAAAATGCATGAACACGTAGTACATGCGTTTCGAATTTTTCTGTTCTCTTGGGTAAAGGAAATAACTGACCTGGGTCTGAAACACGTTTCATGTCACCTGATTATTGGACTCCTTTGTAATCATTCGCAGATTGTATATCTTATAAATCAATATTAGGAATTCATTGCAAGTTACGAAATTGTTTAGTGAACATTACATTGTGGGATTTCACTTGGATTTACAAATCACCAAACATATGATTTGCTCCAGAAATGTAAAGTACATGCCACCAAAAGAACCCTACATCAGACGGAAGTTCCACAGCTGCCAGAAACCGGCTGCTGTTTTTTGCATGTTTTAATGAATAGATGATATCAGCCCTAAACCGCCAATCAATATTAACACGGGTGAGGAGCTGATTTATCGGCCTAGTAGTGCCCAAGCCTGGGCGATTGAAATGATGATCATTGCCCAAAAACAACGTTAGCCGACTAGGACTGAACAAATGGTAAAATTGAAACACGCATACTCACTCAAGCAGCAGAGAAAGTGAATCCCACAAGTTATTTCGCTTAACAGAGCCTTCTATCGAGAACATTTTAGATAGAGATATTATTTTTCACAAAATAAACCCTTCTAGTCAGAAAAACATGACAAAATAAGCTTTCTCTGCTGACTTGAAGTGTTATCTCATGAAAATATCTACCTATACAACTATTTCTGTTAGCACAGGGGTATCTCGCGAAAACACTCGGTGGCGTCGTCATTTTCTCTGCTGCTGAAACACTAGTGTTTCTGTGAAAGTCCCTGGCAGAGTTTACTTGTCGTCGCCGTGCTGTCTAGTTAAAAATTGTATCTATCCCAACTCGATACCGTGTTCGAGGATCATGTAAATTTATCGTTACAAATCCGTGTGGTTTTGCCTGAGCACGACTAAAGAAATTTCTGAATTTATTTATGTCCATGTCGCCGCTGCACCAAGTCTGATGAATATTTCGTAACGTGTGTATGTCAACGCCGTTGAACAGCGCAAGAATGTTACAGTTATCTCTGATCACTTTCGGAATTTGTGTATATCGTTGAGTTACATAAATCACATCCACATTTTTATGTCTGCCGCGTGAAAATATCCTGGCAGGGTTTGTTTGTTTGTCCAACATCACTTCGTCGTACACGACTAAATTATTGATGCTCCCGTCAATATCATCGATACCCGGCGACTCATCGATGTCAGTAATAAATTCAATAACATCATCACCGTCATTTATCGACGCTGCATTCTCATTAAAATCTTTTAACACGTTGTAGCATCGCTGATCGTCCACAGATGGAGCTACCAAATACAACTTATCCCACTTCATCCACTTCATTATTAAATTAAGTAACAACTGCGTCTTACCCGACCCAGATGGGCTTATAATAATCATTCGGACAGAATTTGGTAGCACTGAGTTATGTTTGATTGGCTCTCGTCGTTTTGTAGCAGAAAAGTCAGTGATCTCCATTAGATATATCATAAAATAATATGGATTTATATTGTGTGAAATGTAGAACACGTACCCCAACTGCAGATATAACAACCACTACAACAAAAAATAATCGATCTGCGCTTACAGGCAAGTGTGAACGATGCGGCACAAAAAAGTTCAAATTTATTATTAAAAAAAAGGAGGTGATATCGCAGCCAAGTTAGCCAAGCTGCCAGGACCTCCGTGGGCTAAATACCCAGGAGAAAAACATCTTCCAGGATATAATTACTGTGGTCCTGGAACCCGACTTGATATCAGACTTAATGACCAGAATCAGCCCAGTCCAGGTGAGTATCCGATAAACGCTATGTAGCTTACCGAAGTAAGGATTTGCAACAGCGCCATCTCGTGGATGTGAAATTAATTCACGCATTAAATGCCATCACTGATAAATCTTTCAAAGAAAAGTTAGCATCCTGGTTAATAAAATCTGCAATGAAAGGTAAATTAGCGCTAGGTGCTGCTATATAATGGAGTCGATTTATTATTCCCCAAGCGGATATTGGAGAGGTAGCGCAGCAATTAGTAAACTCGCTCAAGCAGCAAAAGTTACGAGAGTTACTGCTAAAAATTGGTTATCCCGACAAGCAATATGGCAAATTTATCTGCCGCGTCCTAAACAAGTTCACTTTGCGCATTTCAATGTTAGTGTGCCAAATGAAGTTCATCAGGCTGATATATTATTTCTGCCACACGATACTATTAAAATCCGGAGACGTCAAAACACATACAAGTACGCGTTAATTGTAGTTGATGTTGCAAGTAGATACAAAGATGCTGAGCCTTTAACAACTAAAACAGCATCCGAGGTTGCTTCTGCGTTTGAACGAATTTATCAACGAGGACCTGAACAACAAAGTGGTCTGCGATGGCCAAATTTATTACAAGTTGATCCTGGCAAAGAATTTCAAGGTGTAGTATCATCGTTGATGAAGCAACATAATGTCACCATCAGACGAGGGCATACTGAAATTCACCGTGATCAGGCAATTGTTGAGCGATTCAATCGAACACTTGCTGAGCGGTTATTTGGATATCAATACGCGAAGGAATTCATTCAGGACACGAGATCGCGCGAATGGGTTGCAAGATTACCAAGCGTGATAGCTGCGCTAAATAATGAAATTACTCGAACAACCAATATGAAACCTGCTATCGCGATCACAAAAAAAGATATACCCGTACGACGTGATTCTTCAGCACAACCAATACTGGGTAATGTCACTGTAAGATATTTATATGAACCAGGTGAACTTGAAGGCGGTAAACGAAGAGCGACTGATCCTATTTGGAGTGTTACCACACACAAGATATCCACCGTGACAAGATCCACTGGCAGACCAGCAATCTACAGGCTGGATTCAACTGCTCCTCAACGTGGATTCACACGTGAGCAATTACAAGTAATTCCCGAGGACACACAATTACCACCCCGATCACTTAACTAGCGCCAAGGGTGTCAGCACCCCGACGTCGATTACACTCAAGACAGGTCAACATCACATTATCACGTGTATGACCGCGACTGTTATCTTTTCTATCTACGGTGAATTGTCTTGGATTATTACTCGAATACTGCCATGGCATTATACAATTACAGCTCGCACAGTGATTATTCTGCTGTTGTTTCAGCGCAACAACGAAGTCATCGTCGAGGTCGAAATCGCGATTATTTTTTTTTTGTCACTCTGTTTGTAACCGGCGAGTTTTTTTCTTATTATGTCGCTGTTGTTTTCATTATTACTTTTATCAGCTATTGAATCTTCCAAGACAATTCTTCGCAGTTGAGATATTCTTCTGACTCTGGACACAGCCAAGTAGACCAAGTTTGACCATTCGATTCGATCATCAACAATCCAGACAGTTGTATCACTGATAGTTAGTCCTTGAGATGAATGAATTGTCATTGAGTATCCTAGCGTCCACGGGGATTTATTCATTTTTAGTGCATCTTTGACAGCATTAATATCAACTAACACAATATCATTCAGTACTAAATTCTGTTTCTCTGTTTTCCCAGGAATATCAACATTTATATTCTGTAACCGCGTATCAGCTGGTCTATAACATAACGGCACTGGCAGCATTGGAAACTTTTCTTGTTGTAACTGAAATAGCTGCTGTTGAAGTGTGTCTCTGACTATCTTTCTACTTGCCACTATCACATCGTTTGCTTTCCACACGCTCCAAAAGTCGCTCATTGAAGTTTTAGGAATCATCTCGCGTATAATTTCACATTGAATTTTATTCGGTTGTAATCTGATTAATGTTTTAAATTCCTTCAACGTTGCATCAAGTGCTCTATGATCATCAGACACTTCTTCATAATAATCAACAAAATCTTTTAACCACGAATGCGGGTATACGCCGACAAAAGGAGGTGGCTGACCGTGATCGCCGCACATTATCACTGCAGTATTCGCTGTTAGCAGCCAATCAAGAAATGTTTTTAACGTTTCCAACGGTACCGTACATATCTCATCCCAAATTATTTTCTCGGGAATATATTTTGTTCCCGTTCGATCTGACGTCCACACACCGCCGCTGTATTTGAAAAAGCTGTGATAAGTACAAGAATTGACTCCTCGTTGTTTCATCTCCCTGGCAAGCCTGTGTGTAGGTGTTAGCACAATCATATCTGAATTTCGAAATAATTCAATCGCTCGAATTGTCTTACCAGACCCACCCGGTCCGTTCAAATAAATGGTTTTGTGTCTGGTGATTGGATCATGCACAGATGGTGCGTTCGACATTTCTGATAATTCTGATTTCCAATAATTATCCTTAATTGTAACATCAGCGGATTCACAATATTCATGTAACATCTCCGCTTTTATTCTCCACGAACTCCATGATTCATCGTAAAAGTCTTCGACTTTGTTTGTAAAACGAGCCAGTGATTCTAAATATATTTTATTGATATAAAATGAATCCGTTGCAACTCTAACTGCGGTGTCAGGAAATCGATTTGTCATTGATAGCAAATTTATAGAAGCATAAGCTAGCATCGAAGATCTTAGATGTGTGTATTGAGGCGATTCTCCGTCGATATAATTTACAATTGTGCCCAACTTTTTCCCGTCGGGCAAAAGCGCGTCCTCCCGATTACAAAATATATTTCTCGCAACGGCATCAGCAATTATAAAATCCAATCCAGCATCATCGATAATCAGTCGCGAGTGATGTAGTTTATGATCATATGCAGCACCTTGAGTAAATTTACCGATTATTCTTCGTCCGAGATCTTTTGCTGTTTTTTCACTATTGCTAAGTTTGATCTTGAGAACTTTAGGAGCCTCACCGATAATGACATCCATGGGAGTATTTGGACTCTCTCGTGCATACTCGCTAATAACTTCATCGAGACTGATACGCTCCGGTGTTGGTAACCAAACTGAGGTCTGCGGTCGATATGATATGATTGCTTCACTGACAGTCAACGATACCAGTATTGGGCTGTCAAGCATATATCGCAATAACACTAATGGTACCCAGCGCTTTTCACTGAAGTGTCTGTCAAACCAAACATAACAGCACGATGAAGTCTCGCAGCGAATTCAAACGAAGGTCACACGAGCAAATCCTGTCAGGTCAAAGTCGGGTAAAGGACCGTTTATAGCAACTCGTGTCATCGAGTTCGTGGGATGTCCAAATCGCTTAAAGTATTCGCGGCACTCGCCCATCTCAAGAAATCTTCCGGATAACACGCGATCATATCCACGGAAATGATATCCCGGTAGTCATACCGGGTATTCCACAGCCCGCCATGCCCATACTCGACACAACTTAATTGTATATCCGAAAGAAACTGACTTCGGGTTGGTCTCCACGAATTTCTTTCTCTTGCTGTGTGAGCGGCAACACTCGGAATTGTAAAACAATTAACCAGTAACTGCTCAGTGTTTTCTGAATATTTCTCTGCGAGTTTTTTCATTTGTTGTTGCAACGACTCCGTCCGGTATAATTCACCGTTGGGTTTTACAAATTGATCATACTCGGAATCTTCGGAGCTTTTAAACAACCACATCGACACAGGGTCGGTTTTGCTTATCTGTTTGATAGCATCAAATATATTTCCCGAATGATATTTCACAACACGATCCCGCGGTAATATCGTAACTGCGTTAGTCCAAGCATGAGCGTTATGATCAATGATATTTATTGGAGCCCCGTATCGATTATATTTCGATTTGTATAATACTTCCTTTGTTATCGTTGTTACGGTTATGGGAAATCTTAATGCGCTTTCTAGCTTGGCAACATCGTTTATTGACGCTCCTGTGTGTTTGACCCGCTCAGCCCACGCTGCTATCTTGGACTGTCTTAACGCAGTCAAACCGTTTCCGCGCATCGCATTTTTAAAATGTTCCATTACTCGCTCGGCTATACAATTCAGCGCCAACGACGTAGTCGTCGACGACGTTCTCATCGGGGTAACTTTATCAATTTTTGGTTTTTTTATTGGATAGATTCCATAAATGACTGCGGTCACAGGATACGCCCGAGCGTAATATGGTTTATCAATCCCGGTCAGCATTCCTGGTTTGGAATCTTTACTTAACAGAATGGTCTTTCCGCTAGCAAGAACAAGGTCGAGTTTGTCACGGATAATCCATGTATCAGAATCTGCTTGCACAATAAATTTTATTTTTAAAAAATATTTCCGACCACCTTGATGTTCATCAAGGGTGAGATAATCAATAATTGTTTTTGCTCGTGCATCATTCATTGTAGCATCGATGACTTTGTCAACATTGACAGAATCGTCGAGGATAATTTTAAATGACGACCACACGTGAGATGCGCCGTCGTCGCGGAATTCTTTTTTGGCATTCCTGATAATATTAAATAGATCAGTCAGGGATTGTCGTCGTAAGTCCCGGGTTAGTCTGTCAAGATCGAATCTCCCGGCGCCAACTGCAGATAACCTCGAAAACTCCTCCATATTATATTTAACACAAATATTTAAATAAGAAATATTATATATACAAATGAATAATTGCAAGTGGTTAAAAGTTGGATCTGTAACAGTCTGTAATAAGTCCTGCAGGAAGGAATTCTGCGGTGAACACCTACAAAGCATCAAATGAGGAAGCACAGGACCTATACCATGCCTGCGATGTGGTATTAGGGTCAGAGGTAAAACGCAGTTATGTGCAATGTGCGGAGGAAAGCGATACCGTGAACTCAAGCGATATTACAACAAAAAAAATAATGGAGATGCGCCGAAATCCGAGCGTGATTATATAACTAAGTTTTCAGACAAATTATAAATTAGACAAATATATTATTATATAAATGAGCCAAGAATTTGTCTCACATCCAACCATTAAGAATTACGAAGCATCTCGAGAGGGAATAGTCAGAAATTGCAGGCTGAAAAAAACAGTTGGTGTTGTTGATAATGCTGGTTATCTTAGATTTACTGTTGGGGAAAAAGTTATCACAATCACAGGTTTGTGTTTGAGGTATTTAACGGAGAGATCAAAGACGGTCTTGTAATTGATCACCTTGATGGACAAAAACTTAATAACTCTTCAAAATTTACAAGCCATTACGCAGAGCGAGAATTCTGCACGAGGTGGTACTGGTAAATTTAAGAGTGTTGTAAGGAGAGCTGTCAGATCTTTCAACATAAGTACCTGTGAAGAAAAAATATTTCACTCAATGAACTCAGCTGCCAAGTATTTCGGTATTCACCCGATATCAGTCCAACGTGTTGCAGAAAATATAATCAAATCTACCCTCTCAAAAACATGTAGGCAAAAGATTATTTTTCATTATCACTAAAATCCTAGGATTTTCAAACGGAGATAGCTCCGTTAGGCATATCTCATGCAATTAGTTCCCTCCCTTTGTGCAATGTCATTACAGGTAAATTTATCGAGCACGGCTTAGCGGTATATTCTTTACAGGTAACACAACGAGCAGACGGTTTTCTGTGTACAAGGAAGTAAATAACTTTCCTTTATTCCTTAACAAAGTCACGAATGATTATATCATAGATAAAGGCGTAATTGTCTATTTATCTTTTTCTTGCGGATAAAACCCTTATTTTATTATACTTGTTCAGGGTTTTCCACACGATCATATTTAAGAAAAAACATTTTAAACATTTTAAACAAGTCACGCCCGTCGCGTGAGTTATTTTTGAGCTTCCAAGTATCAGTCGGTTTATATACGATACGATCCTATTAGAAGACGGAGTCTTCGAAGTTCAACAGCAATCAATACCATCTCGTCATATCCGCTCATGGCGGATGCTTTTTGCGTCCATCCAGGGGTTGATTTTCGGGATGGTATTGTCCCGCTGTTGAGTGTAGAAAAATGACTCCGTTAGGATAAGTCGTCTTACTATCTGTCTGTGCTGTCCTTAGTTACTACTATATATATGTACAATACTACTGTAAGCTTGCTAAAATGCTGTGGCAATTTAGAAGCTTTACGGATGTAAATACTATATGTCTACAATACTACTGTGTAAGCTTGCTAAAATGCGGTGGCAATTTAGAAGCTTTACAGTCCTAGGATAAGTTAGAATTAAGTTATATAGTGTAAAATACTACTGTAAGCTTGCTAAAATGCGGTGGCAATTTAGGAGCTTTACAGATGTAACTACTACATGTTGTGTGCTGTCCCTATATGAACCTTGCTAGCATATCATCAGGTAAGCTAGGGGTTCAATACGGGGAGTGTCTCGTCTCTCGCAAACACACCCTCTGGGCTCTCTAGACTGTTATTTGACAGGTTAGGGGCTCACATGGGGGTCGTGTTTCCGCTCCTGAGTTTGGTAGGATGTTATAGAACACCCTAGAGGCTCAAGGAGATGTGATGTCTATTTTTTTTCTTTTAAATATATATATATATGAATTACGAAAATATCAATAATGTGATTGCTGCTATTAACAAATTAGAAGAACAAGGATTTAATATATCACTAAATCCTGAAACAATTCTTACTGATTTTGAATCATTATATGAAGCTAAATGCGCAGGGCGTTATATTCTTCCTGCTCAATATCGATTCATAAAAAAGTTCAAAACAATTTGTATAAATCGCTGGCCACAGTAGAAGAAGCACAAGTAAATGAATTTGTTTCACGATCTCATGCAATTGAAAAGATTAGGTTGGCACTGGCAGCCGAGTATGAAATGAAAAAGATAATAAATACTCGCGTTAGAAAATTGAAACATTGTATGTCCCTTGATGAAATCAAGGATAAAGTCAATGACGAAATCAATGATGAAATTAAGGACGACGAGGAAGTAAATACCTCACCTTGATTTTACTTGGAAGTCACCTTGATGAAATCAAGTTCTTGGAAATGAAATCGAAAGTAAAAAAATATATTACTTTTTCTTTACTTCCTTGATTTTATCAAGATGACAACAAAGTCCCGGGACAACAAGGTCCTGGACAACAAAATCAAGATGACGAAATCAAGGTGATTAGTCGGTCGGGTTCAATGCAGGAGTGTACATAATTGAGAATTTGATCTCTGTCACATACTATTGCGGTAATATGCTCGCGTCTGAGATTATCCAACTGTTGCTGTGTTAGTAAGAAATCTTCGTCTCCGTATTTATCAATAAGCAATTTAACGTTAATTTCTTCTTGTGCAAATGCAGCCTTGACTGCTTGCTCGAGTGCTTGTTTGTCATACACGAAAATATCGGTGTGGTGGTACATATTTATAAATCTATAGATTTATCAATCTAATCTACGATCTAAATACGCGTATATACTCGAGGATTTGATGTATATCGCAATGCGCGATCACAACATGATCTTTTGTCAATACTTGCAATTGTGCATCAGTCAGTATAAAATCGTCATGACCGTATATATCAACAATTATTTTTTCCGGGGTAACTTTTCCGGTTTTGACACCGCTATCAAGAAGTTCCTTATCATGTATCAAACATTTCACGCGGTGATACATTATATGATACTTGCTTGATTAATTGTGGAAATCCTAAAAATCTTCGATTCTCAAGTCGAAGACTTCCGCGATTTTCAATATATTTTTTTATTGTTTAAAATAATTTATTGAAATATTTTTTATGTTGACGGTGACATTACTGCTGTCGTCGTCAGTGACATCACTGCTATCGTTGTCGTCTTCAGTGACATCACTGCTATCGTTGTCGTCGTCAGTGACATCACTGCTATCATCAATGAAATCATCATCACATTTTTTCTTCAGGGACATTATAATAATATAATATTATTAATTGAAAAATCGTTTTACGATTGAAAGTCCCGAAAATCAAAGATTTTCAAGTCGAAGACTTCTGCGATTTTTACTAGTAAAGTGAAATGCACGAGTCATGTTATATTTTAAAATAATTTGTTGAAATATTTTTTATGTTGACGGTGACATCACTGCTATCATCATCATTATCAGGGACATCACTGCTATCATCATCGTTATCAGTGACATCACTGCTATCATCATCGTTGTCAGTGACATCACTGCTATCATCAATGAAATCATCATCATCACATTTTTTCTTCAGGAACATTATTATGATATAATATTATTAATTGAAAGTCTCTAAAATCGAAGATTTTTAGGACTTGGAAATCCTCACGATTGAAAGTCTTAAGACTTTACCAGGAGACTAATATGTAGTGTTTCATTTCGCAAATCAAGGAGATTCCCAGACTGGTCTGTCAGCGTGAAATTTATTCTGGTCAGCCATGGATTATGACATCGTAGATAGACCGGATTGATTGGCTCTTGCACAATCAGAAATCCAGGTGGTTCTTTCGGAGTAAATGAATAAAGAATAAATCCTTGCTGGGCTTGATTTGATAATGTCGTGTCTGTGCTGTAACTGCCATCGATGACATCACACACAAGATTGACCGCGACCACTTCGGTTATATTTACGATGCCCGGGGATACATGACGGCCTTCCCCTTCGGTGTTATTGTTATGTCTGAGGATAGTTGGATCCGGTAGTGTTTTTCTGTGTTGTGCAAGTATGTCATCGAAGGATTCATTGATGAGATCAGTGACGGATTTTCTTAACTCGGGAACGTTATACCAGGGAAGTTTAAAATTTGGTAGATTCGCCTCTGGTATTCTAAAGAAGTTTAAAAATTGTTGCTTATATTTGGTTACGCCGTCAACATGATCGATTATCGCCTGAATTAATCGCTGATTAAAGTATTCCATATCGTATGCGAGCTGATTTAATATCTCAATTTGTTTAATAATTTCGCTGCGTAGTGATGTATCAAAAATATGTTCTTGGAAAAGTTGCCGTAGTTGCTGTAATTGTTTCTTATGCTCTTCATCAATAAATTTGAAGTAATGATTGATCTCATCTAGGTTTGTATCAAAGTATTTAGCTGTTCCTCTTTGGAGATCCCTTTCATAAGTAAAAAACCATTTGATATTATCCTTACTGTAAAATTCAAATATACTGCCCAACGTTGCGTTTTTTAGCTGAATTAAATTTTCCTCGTATATCGGTAAAACTCCGTGATATGACTTATTATCAGTGACATAGTCAGACTTTTTAGGTGTTGGTGGTATTGGTTGTACCAGTGGAGCGACTTCAGGCCATCCTAACACTGTTCTGATTGAACTATTATATATATCCACGGCGTAGTCTGGGGTGTTTATTTCGATCGCGGATGACAGAGTTGGCTCATGAACAGTTATTGCTATTTTGGATTCCTTCCCGGTGATACTTTTTATTCGACGTTGTAAGTCCTCATTGATTTCTTCGATTTGATAAGACCCGGTTGGGAACCCAATGACATTCCAGTCTGGCGTGCCATCGGGTTTATTTTTATATGCAAACACAAACGAATTATTTGCTGGCAAAATCCACCAAACGATTTTGATCTGATATTGGGCCAACTGTGATATACTCGCAATTGTGCCAATGCGATCTCGCTTACTGGAATCGTAGTTGGAAAATTAATACTGAATTCTGGTCTAGTTGAGGTTACTGTTATTAAAGAAGTTCGCGCTGGGCTTGTATTTGCGACTATCTGTTGAAGTAATTCCGTCATTATTTATCTTTTGTCGCTTCAAATGACCACTGTAGTCTTCATACATCTTTGCCATTTGCGCGAATTCGGAATCTGATATTGTTGTATCGTCAAGGCTGGATGATATCAACGACGACAATTTCGAGTATGTGCTTGTCGCCGCGCTGTTTAACTTTTCATATTCGTGCAATTTTGTTAGCGCACAGGAGGATATTTTTTTCGCAATTATATTAGCAACTCCTGCAATTGTAGTTGATGTTGAAATTGTGATTGTAATCGCGATTGCAGTTGTCACCGGAGTTAACGCAGACAATAGCACCCCAGTAGATGCAACTACCGCGGATACGGAATACACTATTGTGTCTAACATGGTTACACGCCGTTTGTATTTTTTTATCTTTTTTGCGCATTTGTCAATAGTATCTTTTAACTCGGAATGCCATTCGCGTACTTGATCATATCTATATTGCTGCGCATCTAATGTTGTTGTTGATGCTGACTTATTTTTTAATGCCATTTTATTATTTTACGCGGTAACCAATTGAGGCGTTTCAGCTACAAATTCCAAACACCACCAGTAAGATGTTGCGGTTAATTTCTTGTCGGCGGCTTCCAGTATAAATGTTTCTTCGGTTTCCTTGTTTAATATGATAGTCACAACCCCGGAATACTTATCAGTGGAATGTCTCCAGGGATATGTTGTGAAGATTTCAAATTTAGCGGCACTGAACACAGACAGTCTATACACGCCAGTGGCTGTTGCTGTATATTTGATAGTATTATTTTGTTTGGACCATGTTGCGAATCCCGATGATAATGTGTATACTATGTTGGTGATATGCCCAGGAGTAACTCCAGTGGGGACTTTAATCAAACTGGTTTTGCTAACGATCTCAGGAATCCCCGCTACGATGTTTTGCTGTGTTTGTTTGATCGTGTCAATATTGGTCTTGATATCAGAAAGTTTTATGTCGATGACGGGAGGAGTTCCAAAGAACTTATCCGTGGCATCATCGGTTTTTTGAAAGTTTCTTCGAAGTCTTGTGAACGCGTTTACATGAACATCATACTCTGCCCGCAACGTGGTTAGTTTACCGTCAACGGCGCTAGCGCTTGTGTCAACATATTGTTTGCTTGCGGCATCTTCCGGGGATGTTGGATCTCTTAAAACCACTATTTTGTTGCCGTTCATGCTGAGTTCACCTGTCATTGTATCACCGGTCTTCGCTACACGTTCCCTTGCAGCTTTTTGTGTGTCATCTCGAAGCGCCGCAATTGATACCAGCGAATCTCTGATTTTTCCGCTGTCAGTGAACACAGGGATGTTACCCGTAGTGGCTCCAATAACCCTACGAATTATTTCATGCCATTTGATATCACTGGTTTTTAGTTTTCCGTGCCGGTCCTGAAAAATAACAACCTCATCTGGGTCTATCCCGGTCAGACTTAAAAGATTATCGATTTCATCTTTGGTCGCATATTTTGATAAATCCACATCGGCGCGTTTTTTTTTGGTCTTTGTTTCGATGAGAGATCTTCCGTAAATATCAACCATTATTTGATAGGAAACTGTTTAAATCGACCCATGGTATACTCGTGCACGATTTTGTGAGGTGAAATCTTTGATTTCGAGATCGCATCAAGAACATTTAATACTTCACGGCCACATATCGGAGGATCGGTCAGTGTTTGTGTTGGTAATGTTGAATACCAAACTTTCCCTGTCAGGGGGATGTTTTTTGTATATCGGAGAAATTCAACTGGCGGTGCTAACCCATACGAATCAAAATAGATAATTCCACGTGGATCGATCGCGTAAGCAACCCAGTGAGTTCCTGGACCATCGCTGTTATCAAGATTAATAATTCCGGTTTCTGGATTATTCGGTTGTTGTGGCAATTGATCTCGCATAAAGACGCCTCTGAAATGTTTTATATTTAATTGTTTAACAGCATCAAGCAAATCAAAATTTGACACCGGTGTGAAAACACTTAGGACCGTTTTGGGTACCATGATGGCGGTGTTCCTGGGAGTCTTAGCCCTCGTCCCTTTTTTGTATCCTTTTCCTGTGGCTTTCTTTAGTGCCATTCCAGCAGCGGTTCCAACAGCTCCTAACGCGGCGGCTTTAGCAACAGCTGGGGCAGCAGCAGCTATCAACGCTGGTATTGCCGCGAGAAGAGGAAATATACCGCCGGTTTTAACCATGTCCTTGACCACGGCTGGAGAGAAATCAAGTCGAACTCCAGTCGCTGCTTGTTTTGCTTTATTAAAATGTTTTAGTTGGATTTTAGTCAACGATAACTTGTTTGAACCGCCAGTAATCTGATCATTTTTTAGTGTTATTGTTGTCCCACATGTGCTCGCGTTTTTCGATTGTAATTTCTTGGCCTGACCAGGAGTCAGAGTGACATTAACGTGACTATGACATTTCTTATAACTTTGCGATTGATCTAATTGCATTACTTTTAGCAATGCTACATGTTTTCCACTGGTGCATCAGCGAATGTCATTCGGCCGCCAGCACCTTCAAGCAACATTGCTTTATCGGAAAGTATGACCGCGATTGCTCTGTAATTAGCTATAGCTCCTACGTCTCTATTCACGGTAGCCCGAAAGTGTATATCAACGACAGACTGTCTGGTTAAATCAAGATGCTCTAACGAGAAGTAATAGATTGGATAATGAAAGATAAAATCCAATTGTGATATTTGCAAACCAGTATCGATATTTAGATCACCCGCTAGATATTTCGTCAAGCGTTGATATGCACGTGCAACATGATTATTACCAAAATCTAACAGTATGTTCTCAGATGGTTCTTGATGCTCGTTTATTCTCAGAGAAACGTCAGTGATACCAAGTTGATCAAATATCATATGCGAACGTGTTTCATTACCCACTCGTGCAACATCCTGAAAAGCAATAAAAATATGTCGCGGCGCGGAAACCCCCTGCTGTGATGCTATATGCCATGTGAATAAACCGTTGTTGGTATTTTGAATACTATCTGTGGTTGTTGTAAGCCACGATAACAACACTTTACCGCCTTGATCCATAAAAGAAAGCAGTCGCTGTTCTTCAGTAATTGCAGGAGTCATTACCGGCATCCACAGTGATAGTTTTGTTATGTTTACCTTACCAGCGTCACCTAGGGGTCGCCATATAGCATCATTGTCGTTGGCTTTTCTAACAAGCACGACTGTATGTTTTGCTCAAAGAAAACCTTTCTGGCATCTCTGCAAAATCCAAAGATGTGCGACAGCGGAATGGCACATGAAAAATTTCTACGATTACCTTTCAACATTTGTCTGCGTGCAGCGAAACCTAAATTAAATTCTGCATTAGCACCGTGAACCACCGGATTCACATCAACGTCGGCATTGCCGGCAAAGTTTTGTGGTCGTCTAAAATTGTACTGATCACTGTTAGGATGATTAGAAGTGTCCTTGGCAAACATCATTGATGGACCAGATGATCTTGTATAATCATCAGAATATCTTGCTACACCAATTATTGTTGTAGCAACATCGACATCCTTCTGAATCGATTCGATATTTTTTCCATCAATCATGTAGATAGCACTATCAAACAAGGCCATAATTCCGTTATTGACAAAACCGATTTTAACATTGGGTCCGTATTCTGTGTCATCGGTTTTATAATTTCACCTTCTACTTCAATAAATGCTTCAGCGGGCAGGAAATATCTACTTGTATCTTGAACCTGAAGTTCAATTCGTCCTCGTTTATTTGGTTCTCGTGCGTCATAAGAATAATACTGATAATCACGCACTGATTCATTTTTAAGAACGGTTCGTCTATGTCGAATGCTGGGTCGGATTCCCGTTTAAACATTTTATTATAAAAGTTATCGTCTAAAACGAAGACCACTTCCCGCCACCAAACTTGTGTCTATTTGTTCAGGATTTATCCTTTGATTTATCAGCGCTGCTAGTTTTTGATTTGCGGCTTCATTTATTACTTTACTAACATTTGCAGGCATATCTGCGGTGGCTGGTAATTTTACCGGCGAACCTCTTTGAGGTGGACCCCCTTGGGTTCTGCGTATTAATCGCGTTAGTCTGTCCTTGATTGCCAGGAATGCTTTACTGGCAGCGCTACCAACAGCGCCAGTAGCTTTATCTTTGATAACGTCAATGGCTTTCATCGATAATTGTTTTGCGATCGGTATTGCTTTAGGTGCCATCTTCGCGAATAAACCCCGAACAACATCGCCGAGTCCGTTTCCATATGTCATCCTGTATACGGGTACTCGTGAATTTTACCACCCTGACCATGACTGGTCTACGAAGAGAATTGTGTACGATAATTTTATTTAATTAGTTATTTATTTAACTAGTCGCTGTAGTAGTCACCGTCCGCGAGCTCATCAATAAGTTCTCGGTAGATGTGAGCATCCATGATACCGCCGCGAAATAATCGCTGACAGATATCAGCTGCTTCATTAATTATTTCTGGTGAGTTATTTCCGGCACGCCTTCCTCCTAAGAGAACTTCTAACCGCGATACGTCATTGATAATATTGTTAGGGCAGGGAATAAAATCACCTCCCAAACCACTTCCAGTAGCGTCGGTATCAAATATATCGTAAAACTCTTCTTCTTCATCTGGATGCTCCAATGGCGGTGAAGGTTCCTGCATTTTTTGTTTCAGTTTTCGCTTTTGTTCTTTTTCTTTTCGCTTTTGTTCTTTTTCTTTTTGTTTTTGTTCTTTTTCTTTTCGCTTTTGTTCTTTTTCCTGCTCTCTTTGTTCTTTTTGTTTTTGTTTTTGTTCTTTTTCTTGCTGTCTTTGTTCTTGCTTTTTTTCTTTTAATGTTTTATCATAACTTTCTGCCCCTTCTAAATAAATCTTATAACCAACATCTTCCTTGTCTATATAATCAACATCTTGATTGATTTGAAACAACCAATCTCTCCATGTATCACTACTTACTTTAACGTATCCGGGTTTCAAAAATTGATTTCTGGAAGAAAAACGTTCGACAGCAAACTCACCAAACTTGGCTTTGTCCTGTCTAGTTTTCATTTTATATTTTTTAATTTCCTGTATACCCTCTTCAGTAAATTTCTCCCTAAAATCGATTACTTTCTTTTCTTTTTTGGGGGTTTCACCAACAGCACCTTCAAGTATTTCTTCTCCTTCATCTTCAAGTTGTGGTTGAGCTGCAGCTATATCCGTTGAAAGATCTCATAAAGTTTTTTTGTTTGTTTGGTTCTTCTAGCAATTTTTTCAGTCTGCTCAGCGGTTTGTTTTAGAACTGGAAGAATACCCTTTTCATCTCCCAATAAAGCTCTTTCAGTGATCGCCGCAGCTTTTTCAGTAGCTGTTGTAACGGGTTTAAATAATTCTTCTGGACCTGTCGTAAATTCAACTTGTGCTTGTTGCCGCGCTTGTAATTTTTGTCTTACACTATCTCGTACAGGAAGACATTTTTTTATTGCTTCTAGTCGCTTTCGAGCTAGTCTGGCGGAATGTGCTTCTCCAATGTTAGCCATTATTGTTAACTTAAATTTTTAATTCACATTAGCAGAGACAGGCGACTACAGGCAAACTCTGCCAGGGACTTTCACAGAAACACTAGTGTTTCAGCAGCAGAGAAAGTGACGACGCCACCGAGTGTTTTCGCGAGATACCCCTGTGCTAACAGAAATAGTTGTATAGGTAGATATTTTGATGAGATAACACTTCAAGTCAGCAGAGAAAGCCTATTTTGTCATGTTTTTCTGACTAGAAGGGTTTATTTTGTGAAAAATAATATCTCTATCTAAAATGTTCTCGATAGAAGGCTCTGTTAAGCGAAATAACTTGTGGGATTCACTTTCTCTGCTGCTGCTCATCCTCTGAAGTCCGGCAATAAACTCTCTCTCTCTCGATCGATCGATCGATCGATTGATCCCTAAACCCCGTTACCTGAGCCTGATCCCTAACCCCGTTACATCAGCCAAAAGGTCTTCTGAATGCCGTCAAAGCCATCCAGGGAAATACAAAACCTGAGTGGTCTGATTCGCTAGGCATTTTAAATCGCTTAGACAACGCACCTCTTCTGTTCGCTTGAGTTCGAGTGTCAGCCTGACCAGTGTGGGTATGTGAGAAAGCTTGCCAGTAGCTTCCAGTGCAGTGTGTTGGTAGTTTTTCCTGGTTTCTTCCTCTACCAAAAATACTGGTCGTCTGGTATAGCCTATCATATGCTGAAAAATCAAGCAAACATCCACTTTATTACCTAGATATTTTTATTATCACCGGAACAGTTTGCTTCGTCCCGGAAAGAAAAAATATGAAAACACAAACCGCAAGGTGCGACACAAATTATGGGATTTTTGCCCGTTTTGTGTCAGCATTATATATTAGTATCATGTGTTACTGGTTGCATTTAGAAAAACATTTGTCGTTATCCACTTAAGATACCAGGTATTCCGGTAGATTGCCAAACGTTTACATCACAATTTTCTTTTCATGTTTCCAAAATGAACGTTGTGAGACACTTTACAAAATTTAATTGGGAATTTTGCATTGTTTTTCTTACTTGATTAAAAGCATTCGTAAAACAAAAATGAACATATCTTTAAATAAATCCTGCTTTTTATATCAAGTTGACCATAGCAAAGTGCAAAATTAAATATAACCGACCTGAAAGTGTTTATTCCTTTTAATCCAAGATTATTAACGGATATAGAAACTTAAATAATACCCTCTCTTGTATGACAACTAGATCATGTCAAAGGACTTTAGACATCGTGTATTGTTTAGACTATATGCGTGGGTCAAATACAAGTGATATTGTATGGTGATGCAACGAAAAATATTGGTAGAGATTAAATCTTTATTGCCCGAGTTGTTTCTGCCAATACCCTTTTGATTTGTCCAACACTATAATATCAGTGGTATCACACAAGAGAATATGGTCTACCTGATTTATTGCATTACAGCGGCTTTCTTTCCACTGGTCGCACGTCTCTCCTTATTGCACCTCTCGAATGATTACCTGAAAGCTACTTGGCACCCTCGCCGCTAAGTAAGCGTCTCCGCTATCTGGCAATTTACTATCCCGTTTTGGATATTATCCCTCGCCGTACACCTTAATGGACAGATCGGTGTGTTGAATGTAACAAATTAAATTAAAACAAATGGAGTGTGTGTGATTTTGATTTTTAATGTAGCTTTAACAATTTCTCAGTCATATCGCTACGATGTCAGTGTGGCAGTTTATAGTGATGACTAGCACTGGGGCATGTAGCATGATGTCCCACCCATAACATTATCCTGATACCAGGCCGACCAGTCCTAATACTAACCTCTTAATGCTGAGCACCAAGCAGGGCAGCTGTTAGTACCATTTTTATAAGTCTTTGATATGACTCGGCCGGGGATCGAACCCACGACCTTCTGCATCCGAGGCGGACGCCTTAGCCACTAGGCCACCGGAGCGGTCTCAAACACACGGCACGAATACTTTACTTTTATAACTTGCTAAGGTCAGTTTAATATATCTCTTGAATGTGATTGAAACTAAGTACAACTCTTTGTAAAACAAATGTGGTATCATGTGTGTTTGAAAAACATAAACTTTCTCATGCTTATTGCAGCACCTCCGTTGTGAAATCTTCACTTTTTGAGGTGCACGATTTTGCATGTTATTAAGGTCTTGAATTTCGGAGGTAAGTAAATCTTGTATCTAGTTCGAAATCTCATAATACCTCAATATAAGCCATTGGTTTTTGTAAAAGATGTGAACTTATCAAGTGTGCCAGAAAGGGTGAAATAAAGTTGATTTACTCACGTGACAGTAATCGTTGGTCAACTAACTCGTCAAAATATTGTATACATATGCAATGACCATTGTAGACGTCTTCTCAGATGAAGTCGATCTAATTTTGTTTCAAGTTTTGAACTCTTTCATAAGAACATTCCAAAATCGGCAGTGACATTAATTGCATTACTTATTTGTCTCCAGTAAATGATCTTGCTGAAAGGACTGATAAAAGAAATTACTCCATAGGAAATACTTTGGAAATGTAGCAAGTTTGCAATAATGATTTTGGAGAGAGAAACTTTGTTTTACTGGTCTCAACTGGTTATTATTCACAAAATAAATTCTTTCATGTGGGATACGTGTTCCAAACTGGGCTATGACATCGTAGCTAGAACTCGACACATATATATTGTTGGTGTTCTCAACTACTTTAAGGCGAAAAGAAACCCAGTCAGCTCAGTAAATCTGTGCCACTAAAGGAACACTGCCTTGACAATGTGAAATTTGAACAATCATTTATAAATATACCTGTCAAACGGAGAAATTATTTGCTTGATTAATGTTAAAATGGGTCAGTGTTGCATCTTGTCACAGGGCAGTTTTAGTCTAGAGTTCTCTGGAGTGATTCCTAACATGGTTTGTTTCGTCTGTTACTCGAATAGATTATCTTTCTCTGTTCCAAATGTTATACGATTTGATATTTACTTCAGCGGTTTTAATGAAGCTTGATACATGAAACGACGTGTGAATGCAAAAAAGAAAACAAACTATGAAAGAAAAAACGCATATCCCAATGAAAGAATGAATTAAGTAAGAAAAAATGGAGAATGAACTATCAGGGTCGAAAAAGGAAGGTGGGGAGAAGATGAAATGAATTGTTTGTTTTACATTTGTTTTCATTTCTCTGACACCACCTTATCCGAAACGTATAATAGATTTTCTGTGGAAAATCTCGTACCAATCGACACCAATATTTATCTGACACCATGTAATTGTCTGTGATCCCAAATGCAATATGTTAAAACATCTAGGTTAATCTATCTAAACTTCCACCTTTGACCCCTGATTTCTTGGCTGCAGCATCTTGCATAGGTCTATTATGTCGGATGACTCTAACTGAAAGCATCACAGTCGTTAATGACCCAAATATTCCGATTTACCAACCGGAACATCTCACAGGGCCACAATCTGTGCCTAAAATGTTTACCCTTAATCATTTAGACACCGATCTATGGGAACTACTCATTGGATCGGACTATCTAAACTCAAGCCAATCACCCGTGATCTCAAACAGGTTCTTAAACCATAACCAGGCCTACTCATAAGCTCGATTCTTCGCAGCTGATATCATTCGTCCTTGGTCCTATATATATATACTCGTGGATCACTACCATGCCCTCAGCAATACTTGATGTCAAACCTATGAATCAACATATTACCATTTTGGTCGTCAATATATTTCATGCTCAGTCCTACGGGAGGATGGGTCCACTTCACCTTGATGCAGCCCACCAAACAGCTAGTAGTTATTTATTCGATATATGTTCAGATATTGATAACTCATTTTTCTTTATAAAGGTGTAAAACGCAGAAATTCGAGATTTTGGCGTGAAGGAAACTCGCCAACAACGGACAAGAACGATAAAATATTGTAAAGAGAAAACCAAGGTAAAGAATTCTCATATAATTGATAAACTAACTAAAATCCACAAACCTGCCCACACAAACCCTTTTTCTCTTTAATCTTAGGTAATTTCAACAAATTCTTTTGGCTTTTATTGTGTCCTGCCACCCATTCAAAACAATGTGGTCTGATTTTATTGCTAAATCCAGTAGTTACTATAATATTGTTTATGTATACATTAGATAAGTGACTTGCCAGTGCTACAAAAATTCTCTGCATGTTTAGCTGTATCAGACTTGATATTACCAGTCAATATCTGAATGTATAAGGAACAAAAACTCAGTCAAAGTTATCGTTCTAAAGGTAGAAATGTTAAAAGGAATAATTATGGATACACCATTATATCGCTGATCGCTTGAATTGAAAATGCACCCTTCTAGTCATGCGTCCAACTATAGTGTACCAATATTTCCTAGTGTATAGCAAAGTACGAGGGTGTGTCAGACAAACATTGCATAAAAAAGCGCCATAACGTAAAGAATACATTTAAATTATTATCTTGTTGTTAAAATTTTCACATGTATCTTGCAAATTGTCACCTGTCTCTAGTATGTATTCATGAACGTATTATTCCCCAAACAGCTTAAAAAATCCACCTTACGGCAAAATCTTCTTGCAAAATAATTAAAGAAAGCTTGGTAATTTAGAAAGTTATGGAGGGGATTGGCTTTCAGATAACCGAAATTAAGTGACTATCGACCGTGATTCTTGCAACAGCACCACGATTAAAGATCAAAATTCCTTCACGAACCAATCGGAAGGAAACTGCACATAATGGTTGAGACTGAAAAAAATCGCAGACGCATCACAGCTGCTATCGCCGCCGATGCAGCTGAATAGGTTCGTCAACGCGCCGAAAATCCGTAATATATATTTCATAAACCTATTGGTGATTTTGAAGATTATTACGCGAATTTTGAACCCGCATACAAAAGAAGCAAAGATTAAAAAAAGAAAACTTGAAAGATGCATCCCAGAATTGTATAAACTTTACACCTACAGAGCTAAGGTGGACATTGATGTCGGCGTACATTTTGATTAAACAGCTATGTCGTACGTCATCAGACAAGGGAGGGTTAACAATTGCAAGTCATGGGTTCACAGCGGTGTCCATATGATCTTAAACCCCAAGGACGCAGAGAATATCAATGAAGAACTTGACAGAGGTGTTAAAAAGATTCTCGAGACGTTGAAAATATGTATCACTCCAGGATCTGGGTGGACTCTTGACAACTGTGTTAAAGTTTAATTACATGCTGCTCCAAATTTAATCATTCCGTGCGTCTAATGATATTGAAACACTAAAGTATGCTATGACGTGGTCAGCGAGAAATGTAAGAAATGATGACAATCGATGTTTCCAATGGGCGGTCCTCTACAGGTTACTAAGACTATCCTTAAAAGGTTTGAAGAACTTAATCCCACAATCGCTCTTAATCTGTTCGCTTGGAACAAAAATATGATGCGATTATGCTATTGCCACCTGTACAAAGCAAACATTTATATGGGTGCAACCATGTTGACCTACTCTTGCTAAGCAATCATGTAGTACCTAACAGACGCTTGACGACAATAACTTTTCCTGCAATAGACTTAATGAACAAACACGACGCAATAGCATAAAACACACTAAAATTCAACTGTACAGCGGAGAATTAAAGTCAGGTACATCATCTACGCGGTCTTCGAATGCTTAAATGTTCCAGTTGACACTCATGAGTTTTCAACAAAAAGATTCCAAATTGCCGAGCAAATTCATTGCTTGTTTTGTTATATTTTTATTTATATGTGATAGCGCGACTGATATGCCAATATTGTACAGCGCCTCAAACAAGGTAGATATGTTCATCAAATCGTTAGAGATCACAGGGAAAAAGATACGGCATCATCTTGCCTTGGATTCTTTCTAACAAACTTTCATTGAACCTTCATTGCCATCAGTGTTATTATTCAACACTAACGCGTGAAAATATAGGCGTCAGAGACAAATTGCATGCAGGCAATATCTGGGAATTATGTACCTGGGCACGGATGTTTTGCTGTTGAGGTTTAGCACGATACAGCTATACGGTTTTATGAACTTGATCCTAGACGCTACTTTTCTTACGCAGGAATGGCTTGGGGTCCATATTTAGCAAAAACAATGGTTGAGTTGGAGTTGTTGACAAAGATCAACATCTGTATATTTAAAATGGGATATGAGGTGTACTGAAACACGAATAACTTATACGAAGAACAATGATATAGCCGGTACGGGGTTTTACGAGGAATAGAGATCACCGACAAATCCACCCTGGTTGCATTCTCCGTTCATTATGTCTTACCAGCAATGACTCAACCAAGAAAAGAAAAGTCTCGACTGCTATTCAACCGACACATCTGATCGTGTTATAGGTTTTGGGCGAAAACAGGAACTATCGTTTATGTCACAACTTTGTGACTTAATCATTATAGTTCTAGTTGACATTATGCTAGGATCAAGAAAGCACATTTGCCAGCGACTTAAAGATTACACCGGGAGATATTTTCTATGATTGTATGATAGTTGTATCAGTAAAAATAACGAATCATTGGTTAGAAATGAGAGGTCGTGATGAAACTGAAGAATGCAAGATTGTCGAGCAGTTATACATGTGATGGACACGCAAATATAATTTAGTGGAATAGCAGCTGCGAGATGAAACAACACTACTCTTGAAATTCAAACGCTTATGTGTGGTTGTAGATGCTATTTGCAAATTCACCTCCGCACTAACTATTGGTCTTGGTGTTGCTTTATTTCTAACCACAGCAAATTTCATAGATACACCTATCTTATTTGTTGTTAAAGATGTGTCGATAGCAGCCGGTGTTACAGACAGTCCTGGTAAAATAATCTAGTTACTGCTGCATTCGCGAATACGTGTCTATTCAGAACGTGTCAGAGCTGCACAAATTTCTCACATGATTAGTATACTGTACTTGATGGCTATCGAGGATAAAACAAATACCATTGAAGAGTTCGAAACCCTATAGACGTAAGTGAAAAGTCACTGATGACTTGCTGAAGAGATACGGAACTGAAGTATTGTCAAACCCAAAACAGGTGATTGATTTACAGGCAGTTAAAATAGATTAACTTTTTGTCAGTCTATATCGATTTGTGGCTCACCGTTTACGAAAGCAGAGTTTGCTTTGCAAAATCTTTTACGCAAGCAAGGAATATCCAATGTGTTTGCAAGAATGACACTGCGTGTATAAAGGCGAATTTGTTTCCACCTGCTCTGGTTGTGTCACTGTTGTATTTCAAAAAATTTAGTAATTATGATTCGTAAAAATTAGTAAAGGCTACATTGCTTTCCTGTAGTGTTAGAATTATTTCTACTTCAAATTTTTCAACTACGAATATGTTACCTAAGTGTTAGCCAAATCGCATGCACTTGCGTGTTGCACGCAAGTAAATATTTTTAAATTTATCGGGTATAGAAGGCGGTGACCTATATCAGATGTGGTAATCTAGATCTCCCATTATGACACTACTCCATCTCTTATCGAATATACTGTCATATTGCCGAAATCATATGCTTAACATTATATGGCAGAAAATACAAGAAGGAAGAAAAAGCTAAATAAAACACTAACACGTACACGCAAGATCATTATTATCTTTTGTATAAATATGTTACTTTCATTTTTTGTTTAAAATAGTAATTGCTTGGTCGAGAGTATTTTAAGAAACTAATGTAAAAGATAAATATGCTAAATTATATCCTAAATTGTTTTAAACTTTAAGAATTACTTTTGTCGATGCATTAAAAGGGCATATTCATCGGTAGTATTAACTGCGTCGTTACAGAATGGAAAGAATTCACGAAAGTCAAAGATAGTGATATAAGTTCAACGTTTTTGGAGTCGATCCAGAGAACACGAAATATTTTAACTTCACTCATCAAATATTTTCTATCCGATAAAAAATGTAGATATCATTTCAATCTTTGTAGCAAATTTTTGAATGCTTCAATCTATTTCGTTTATTTACGAACTGTTTTGACAAGGCTTTGCCTACGCTCGCTTTCTAAGGAGTTTCATAGAGCTAACAACGTCAATTACAAAACTGGTACTTGATGGCTTTTAAGACATGCCACAAGACACACTATAGCAACCACCTAGCAACCTGTTTACGGATGACTGTATTGGATACCTGAAGAAACTGTTATGATTATGAACAACACCTCTCAACAAAGTTCAGCTTTTATACATATATTTACGTAAATATTTATCAACTATGATACGTCAAAGGACTCATGCAAGAAGTGTTGATCAGATTAAGCTCTCCATATTAGTTTCTCATATGCAATAATCTATTGTGACAAAACATTACGGCTTCTGTCAGTTTCTTCGGCTTCAAATGGTATGCCATATTGACTGCAGGCATACAAATATGTTTTGGATAATTTGTATCGTGGTATTAAATATCAAATTTTCCAATCGTATTGAGTAGACGAAATATTACAATCAAATTAATCCAGATAATTTACAACATTTCGATAAACTTTATATTGCTCTATCAAATCACCACTTTTACCAATATGCAGTACATTTCTCAAATATGCAATAATGAGAGACGCTCTGGTCGATGCGTATATAAGTGATCGCGCTGACCTGATTTGTTTTGCTTTTCTTAATAATGTTTTTATCATGTCTTTAATCATTAAATATTCATATCTTATCTGTATCGAAGATATATTTAAAAATGATCAATCCAGCTATTCTACTATATCTAGATGTCGTTGTTATTGAATTCTTAACTCACTTTAATTAATATTCAAGACATTATTCAAATGTGTTAACAAAGAGAAGCTATCTGGACACTCCGTATTTAACTGGTAGCACTAAAGTCTTGTAGATCTTTTGATCATGCCAGTAATTATCAAATCATTCAATCTAATATATACAGGCGAAGTATTGGAATCAAATTTAATTCAGCTATTTGACAAGATCTTCAAAGTCGTGATATCGAACTCTCCAAGTCTCTACTTCGGCCAATATTTATTTTAAATGTGGTAGCCAGGGGAGGCTACCTGACCAGTTATTTTCATATTGGTAAGCAATAGTTGTTTACCTTGTCATAGAAACTGTTAACTTGCACATAACAGCTATTGACAATAAAGAACAATTTTTAGTTGAGAACAATTTAACAAAACAAATTGTTTTCTTCAAATTCATATTCGATATCGTAGAGAATATTTCAAACAAAAGATAGCAAATAAAATATCGGCTGGTCTTGGTTTGCAAAACAAAATTTGCGAAAGATCATCTGTTAGTTTCTACAATCTGTGAATCTTTCTCTGTCTAAAGATTTGTGTGGCAATGTAGTTGTTTGTGTAACAATACGTTTGTCCACTTTTTTTTTATTAACAAAAGTCCCACCTCCACCTATATACCAGCAGCTATAAATCAGTACGAAATTCCACGGGACCGCTAGAAAGTCTTGTCCCGGGCAACGTCCGTCACGTAAATCAGCTAAGTTTGTCTCAGATGATCTTTGCTGCAATAATGGTTGGAAAGGCTGCAGTAAACAAAATGCATAATTTCATAGTTGCCTGATATCGTTATTCTTTTTAAATAAATGTCTGCCATTTTCAATAACTTAATTATTTTCTATAAGAAATATGGTAAATTTTCAATATTATGTTTAACGAGGTGATAACATTAAACAAATACACAAGCGTTGTTCTTTACTCTCTTTGTCTTACTAATATTTAGACATGCTTTTCTGGGGTCCGATGATACGTTAAATAATATGCAGCTTAAACATACATTTCACTCAGTGAAAATCTTTCCAAGTAACACTGCCATAATATTTCCGTTATGGAACATTTGCTCAAATAATATTTTAGCCTAAGCTGTCAACTCTAAGATGATTTGTCTTTTGTGATGAAAGGATCGACGTTTAATCAGATAACTGTTTTTAATATCAGTAAGATAAGTTAAGAAAATATGGCCTTAATAATCATAAACATTTACGTGTGCAATGCAACAATAAAATTATTATAATTATTATTATTATCATTATTATTATTATTATTATTATTATTAATTATATGGAGACCCCGTGTTGCCAAGTGGTCTAAAGCGCTCGCCTTTACCAATTACTGCCATCTCACTTCTGACCGCGTGGGTTCTAGTCTCGGGCTCAGCCAATGTGGTTATGTGAGAAAGCTGTTAGTAGTTTCCAGTGGGTCGGTAGTTCTTATCGGGATTTCCCAGGGTTCTTCCTCCACCATTGTACAGCCAAAACAAACAACAACAAGAACAATAATATGAATGATATCCTGTTACATAAGTAATGGGTATTCATTACACATAGAACACATAAGTTTGAGTGTGCTTCCCTACTCTTAATACTATTATTGTCCAAATAAGAAGCACTTTAAATCACCAATAAAGAGTCCAAAGAAATGTTTTTCCTATGGAAAAAATAACTAAGTACAACATAAAATACGTCTGCAGACTTACATCAGGAACATAAAAAGTGTGAATGACTCCAGAAATCGGAATGAAACAAATTACTTAATTTTCTCCTTATATACACCGTATATTGCGACTGTAGTTCGCAATAGATCCCATGTGACAACATACACGTTGATTTACGACAAATTACGTATATGTACATGGCCTCGCACAACCAATGGAAGTGCAATGAATTCTTCTTGAAACTTCCATATCCCATATGTCACTGCAATAATACAGTATAGGCGCTATTTTAAGTCTTAATATACGATTATTATTATTATTAATTGTTAACACGTACGTAAACATGTATTTATAGATCCTACGTAATTTGATTTTTTTAAAGAGCCAAATTATGCACACGATTTATAATAATAAAAAAACATGCTACACAGTTTCGACCATGAATACAAATTACGAAAATTAAATAAAATCATATACAAGAAGTTACAGAAATTTTAGATATGCATATATATTGTAGCGATTTTCCTCTGCATTCTAAGCCGGCTATTTTGATAAGTATCCAATGTTTGAGCCCATTGAACGCACATGTAATTTGCTCCAAGATGAATTTGCAATAATTGGTATACGAGATGAATATCCCGAGCCATGTTTGCCACAGAGAAGTTGCCAAGTCCGACAAATCAGACGAAATCATGTCATATCAACTACAACATTTTATGGATCTGGTTCGTGGCTAGATTATAAGTCCCCTATCGAGGCATGCGCCCACATTAATGGTTGTAAAAGCAAGCACAAATGCCTTTACCTCGCATTTTCTCTTCTCGGAAATGCGCTAAGCGTCCTACGAAACCTAAAGAATCAATGTTGAGAGTTAATATCATCTTTCAATGGCATTTGAGGAACTATTTCACCGCCCTAACAAACAGAATTGTATAGAGCGCAGCTGATAGAGAGAAGACAAAGAGCTGGCGAAATGCTTCCTGACCATGGCAAAGTGTCAGAGACTTGTTTTCTGAGCCTATTTAACAGCCACAGGTGATTTAGCTGAAGTTCTTGCCAAATAAACTTTTATTGGTAGATTCAGATATGCGCCTTCGCATTCAACAGGTGCGACCAAAATGTTTTAATGATGACATACACCAAGACGTTGAACTGGAAAAACAACGCATTGATGATCAAAGTTGCTACCATCGTCAATTAATTACCGGTGAAAAAGCACGGAAAGAAATATCAGAATCAGCGGCGAAGGAACATATGGCGCTGCACGCAGATTGTGAAAGCGCTGAAGCCAGCGCTAAGATATTCATCAAAACCGACACTGGGGAAAGAGAAAACAACCGGCGTCACCAAGCTCGAGTCCAATCTGTAGATACCGAGGCAGGAATGTATGTTACTGCCAGAATCCAAGGTCTTGATACCAAGTTTTAATTGATACTGGAGCGACCGTATTAGTTGCATTACAACGAACGTGTGATTGTAAAGGCCTTTCTCAAATTATCATTCATGGGACATTTAACAGCACAGTCAAACTCATTTTCTATATCTACACAAAAATGGTACAGTCTTTCAACATCGGGAATATTTTGAAGCCTACTTGTATTTGCCATTATGGGAAAAGTTACATTTCTGAATATGCATAGCCAGCTAGCGTTGTATAAAGAGTTCAAAAAATCTATATTGACAACTAAGATAATTTATGATCTTGTTATAGAATCGCAATATATCCAATGAATTTAAATCTCCGTTTAGTTCTTGATGAAAAATATCTTTACAAGGTTGTTTGAATATAATAAAAACGAGTTTCTCATTACCCAAACCTTGCATAACCCAATCTTCGCTCATTCCATATGAAAACAAAAGATTCTTAAATTTATTTGCCAACGGTCACACTGTTTTCCCTACGTCAATTGTAGTTTATAACTTTTATTTGGGAATTTAGCATCAGTTGTTTTTAATAATTTTAACCAATGCTTTAGAAATAATTTATATCTTACTTCTTGCATTAGCATTATGCCTTACCGTTCTAAACAAAAGCGTTCGGAGTGTATTTGTAATACCAACAATATATTTACAAAATGACCTATGTTTTATGGAAACCCCAGACTTTCGACCCATAATTCAAACTGGCGTTATTTTAGTATCAAATATTTGGAATAGTATGTTTGTAGACAGTATAACAAACCAGGTAAATCTAGTCTTCAGACAATAAATTGCCTTTGCCGCTTATGCTACTAGCGGTTTTTGCTAGATATACCATGACTTTTAAGAAAAGAATACACAACCAAGATATTTTCGGAAAGAAAACTATAATTTTATTTTTTTAATCTTTAATTTACAGATACTGTAGTATTCTATAAGTTTATTTAGATTTTTTTTAAAGTTGAATGGCAGTTTCGGCAAAGGCAACCAAGTCATCTGCAATCAACATTGTAAACAAATTAGCAAATTCTATTCCTACACCCTTATTGTGCGTCTTTAAATCATTTAGAAATAATGAATATGAAATAGGTGATAAAACACATCCTTGCCGATCCCTAGTAGCGCAATTAACTATTTCTCTCATGGTGTTTGGCGTTTTCACACAAGCTTTGACATTTGCATAAATGGCTTACAGCATTGTAAGCATTTTAATGCTATGTTTTCATTTATTAATTAATGATAAGGTAAGTTTCTGTCAATACGGTCAAATGCTTTTTCATAATCAACAAAAAGAGCATAACACATACCTCTATGCTTCCTGAAATGTTTACATATCAAGGTGCTTAGGGTAAATGTATTACCTACAGAGGAATATCCACGTCTAAAACCAGCTTGTGCGTCACATCAAATGTCAATTTTTTTAACTAGTTAGCTAGTCTTTCATTTACAATGGAGGTAAATATTATGCCAAGGACAGGAAAAGGCTTATAATTTCAGGCATATTTATATTACACTTTTTGTGAATGTGTGCCATGACAGCCGGGCTTGTAGACATAAGAAGAGAGAAAGTAAAAGTGATAATTCTGCAATCCTAAAGTAAGTGGAAGGAAGGGAGGATTAAAAACGGCATAACAAATATATAGCTTGAAAAAATACATTATATCAATACAAAACAATAGAATAAGAGAAAGATGAATCTGGGCAAACAATTCACTAATCAGCTTTTGTAGATTTATGCACAAGATCATAATTCAAGTCCAATAAAAACTAGCTGACATGTGTGGAAGATTTGATAACCCCAAACTGACTTAAGTTCCGTTAAAACATTGGAGGATTCTGTTTTTCATGTAACATTAAGACCATGACTATTCAGTTTTTGACACAACAGGCTGTGTATTCCGCAATGTGTATTCCGCATACTTATTACGAGACATTGATCCATCTACCTACGTTGTAACCAACCACAATTTTCGGGTGTGTTATATTTCTTCACTTTGGGGAGGAGAACAGGGATATCATCGTTGAACAACGTTTTTTCTTCTCGTGTCTTTTTCTTCCGTCTTGGTGGCCCGCTGTTTTCAACAAAATGCATATGTATCATTTAAGATTTCCATTTTCGTATGGCTGTTTTTGTGTCTGTTGTAAGTGTTTGGTTTGCTAAAGGAACCATTATGTCCCAATAATGATAAGACTAGTTTAGACTAGTTTTTCACTGGACCTCTAGGGGTCTAGTTCATGTGAAAATACATTTTTTTCCGCATATGTTGTATCTGTTACAAAAGAAATACATTGAACAGTATCAAATTATCTACCGTGATCCTTGGTCGGACGGTCAAACTGTGGATGGTAAGTGATTGCATAACTAAAAAGTTATAATAGAAAGTGAAATATTTATTGGAGAACTTGAGTGCTATTCGAACAATTCGAGGAATCAATATGTACCACTCTGCTTTTCGATGACTTAATTATTGGACAGGGATTACTTATAACAGGCTAATAATTGAAATTAGTAGAATTACTTCATGTATTGGGTAATTTCATTGTAATAAAACGCCATCACATACTCAAGGTCAGCTGTTAATATTTCGAAAAGAACTATTCATTGAACAACCCTTTACTGTTAAAATAATTCGGCAAAAACAATACCACATGTACAATATGAATATAGCGGCCATAAGGATTTACTAGTCGAACACGTAATTCTTCTTTAGATTTTTTTTAAATATTAAATTTGCACGTGTTTAATATTCTTTTAATCTTTGGTTTTGTCTATTGTATATTATGCTCAGGTCGTATATGTCATAAATTATTGTTGGAAATTGCGCTAATATAATCCTCGTCTCTTGAACCCGTGCATAGTTTGACGTATATGTATTGATTATGTCCAGTTTTCTGTGATACTTTATGATGTACTGTGATGAGATGCGAAACGTTGCAGTTTCGATATTCATATTCACTCATTCATGTTAAACACCTCATTTTATGCACAACACTTGGTTCGATGTAACTTATGCAGCACTGACAAGTGGTTTATCGGTCTATCGTGTTAAGTTTTTGTCTACAGCTTCATCTCTAATTAATATTTTGGTTTCGTTCATCATTCAGATATATACTAATTTTCAAATTAACTAATTGTATTCCACCATAAATATTCCTGTGCAAGCGTCACATACTGAATGAATTTTTAAGTGTTGTTTTGCCATATAACGATGCAATGTTATTCTGTGTAACTGACTTTTGAATAAAAAAATAAAATCTAATATTTTACAAAAATCTTTATTTTACGATTAATAACCAAAACTACAAGTCATGGTACAACAAGACTAGAGAAGAATCGAACAAACACTCATATTTATTTGGGTTATTTGTGGAAATAGAAACCAAATTACATACAGGACGTGCATTTCACATATTGTTCGATAGTGTTTAGTCCTCATTGATAATGAACTGAATTGTGATTCCAGTCCTTTGTATGAGTGAACGCTTTTTCACACACACACACACACACACTATATATATATATATATATATATATATATATATATATATATATATATATATATATATATATACACACACATACACACACACAAATGTCACAATCACTTTCAAAATAACTAAGAATGAAATCAGCTGGAGACAGAACTTAACTCATTATAGTTCCTAAGTATCGTTGCGTTGGAACTTTGAGGATCGTTTTAGTCGCAAACTGCAGCAACCTACATGTCTACATGATTACCTTAATAAACATTCTGATATTTAGAGCGTTTTGTATTTATGTTTGTTGCGTGAAATAGATTATATTATTGCATGCTCATGCTTGTTTCTAAATGTGGATCTAAAGAACTTCGAAATTTATCCTGACTTTTATTATTTAGAGTTCATCGAGTAAACGATATAACTGCAGACTCTAACAAAAAACAATTGTTGTACCATGCGATTTGTATTGCTGTGAAGTACTAACATCTTAATTAACCAGTTTCGTTTACAGTGTATGCTATTTTTCTCAGTCCGACACTATTGTCAGTATAGATTATTTCGTGTCGAAATATTTTATCTACATGAATTAACCGTGGTCTTATTTCATAGCTTTAAATAGGATTTAGACTAGACTTGCTTGTCTGAAATGTCATCACATTTGGAGTGACTCTTGTCGGATTAATCTTTTCGCATCTACGCAGGTTGTTGTTTTAAAGAATTTTCGCACCAGGCATACGCTTCTCTAGTTTCGACCAGCATTCTTAATATTACATTACAAAGGTACTGAATATTCCTTGCCAAGAATATACTTCTTTAGATTATAAATTTAACATCAGAAACTTGGTCTTCAATTAACTATGAAACAGATAATGATATCCATTTTTGTATGCAATAAACAAATACGTCAGCGAGAATATCCAACTTTGTAAGCAATAAACTGCGATGTCAGAGTGGATATTCACTTTTGCATGCAATAAACTAAGATCTCGGCGGAGATTTCAAACTTTTTTAAACCCTGGAGGAAATGAATACACGTGTCTTTAATAGTAGCCTACCATCATCTTACATAAAAGTTTTTTTTTAAATGTTTATCCTAAATGTGTGTATATTTAACAGTTTAAATGCACTTATATATTGTATTATTTCATTTTTACCACCGGGCATTTATTTTAACATCAGTACTATACTTTTAATTGCACAGTCTTATGACCGCTCCGGTGGCCTAGTGGTTAGAGCGTCCGCCTCGGATGCGGAAGGTTGTGGGTTCGATCCCCAGCCGAGTCATGCCAAAGATAAAAATGGTACTAACAGCTGCCTCTCTTGGCGCTCAGCATTAAGATGTTAGTGTTAGGACTGGTCTGCCTGGTGTCAGAATAATGTGACTGGGTGGGACATGATGCTACATGTCTGCGGCATGCTAGACATGACTATAAACAGCCACACTGCAGACATCGTAGCGATATGACTGAAAAATTGTTAAAGCTACGTTAAAATTCCAAATCACACAATATTGTGTATACATCGATTTCAGTACTGGCTGCTTTTAAATATACTTTCTACTCCATCAAATGATAATTAGATATTCTGCGATTATGACAAGAAAATATCCGTTTGGTAACCAAGTTATGCATGAAACAAGCATAAAAGTCTATTGTACCTTCCTATGAAACAAGTGATAAGGTTCTGAAAGCTGTAAAAAGGGACGCTGAAGAGATGAACCCCCAATAAACTATTTAACCTTCCCTGATACAAAATCTTCACCAATTGTTCACCAAACTGAAATCTGTAGATTTATGAGCCTGATAATTATCCGATCCTGCTTCATTTTAAACCAAATGATGTAATGTAAAAATTCAAAACATATTGTGCAATAATATTAAAAGCTGATATTGCTTAAATAATAATCGATCCAATTATATTGATCCATTTGTTTAAATGAAGGTCAACAATATTACACAATGACTGCGAATTTAAGCATCTGTTTAGTGTTTTACCATGCGCACTCAATGATATAGAGTCTATCGAGTATGGGAAAAAGATAGGACCCAATGCAGTACATCTTTAAATAATTCTAAAAAATAGCTTTCAAATTAAAGAGTGTGGTTAAACCAGTACTTTTCTGCACCAAAGTTGATAGTAAATATATAAATATACATTACATGCATTTTACATACACTGTTCATGAAGATAACCACGATACTACTTCCATAACACAACATTAAAATATGTACAATGGATTTATCAACAGCATATGCACTAAATATCCACGAAGTTCCTGGACTAATCATTGCTCCTTAGCAACAGCAGGAAAGATTACCATTGTCTATAATAATAAAAAACTTAGGGTCATTATTAAACTCAACTACAACAATCACTACTGTTAAAAGATAATTGAAGAAAGATTTATGAAATCAAAGTAATTGAAACATTATTTAATGTCAAGCTTAAACTGTACATAGCGAGAGCAAACTCGAACTGCATTTTGGGTAATAAGATCAAGCTTAGAAGTACATAGAGCTACTTTTATCGGCGTAATATATTGGAGTTATTACATTCTTTCTGTACGCAGTTTCTGTTGTGGAAATTCATATCTTTCGAGATGAGAGTGCATTATCCAGGTCACCAAACAATGTTATATAGAAAGTATGACGGCTACTGTAAGAACGATTACAGAATTACATGTGATTAACAAAGGAATAATACATGAACTTCCTCTTTAAATGCGGTTATAATGAAACACTGCAGTTGCAAGCAATGCTATTCTAGTGTTTACCTTTACAAATGTTTATGTTCTTTAAACACATTTTTTTAATTTGTGTTGCTAAAACGTACTAGCGTTTTGTAGTTGTGAGGCTCCAAATGATGCAATTAAAAATGACTTACAAACTCCAGCCTTTTCCATAAAAATAAAATGAGTACTTATTGGCTATGACATACTGTGCACCATCAAAGATAAACTCTTTATTAATCAGTGTCACGTGATCCAAGATTAATGGGTATTTGAACTCCTAATTACATATACTTGAATAAGTTTTGAGCCAGAAATAAAAAGTCCCCATACTGACTTTGAGTTTTATATTATTTTATAACCAGAAGATTATTTTTTGTGAAAAATAATAATACTGCTAACGGAAAATGTAGTCTAATAGATGAAGCGTGACTAAATTAAACTTTCGCTGATAATGGCGTAACCCCACCCCCACAAAAAGACCCAAGAATAACAACTAAATTAACATCTCTGAAGAAAATACACTCTTAAAAATAAAACAAGACAGCATTAAATGATGGGGCATCCCGAAAGAAACTGTTTCTAGACCAGGATTTTATCATATCCATATAGGATTTTAGGAATGGGATATTTCATGGAACTCTGATAAGGTATGTGCATTGTGTATGTCATTTCAATGAACTCTGCGCAAAGGTATGTGCATCGGGTGTGTCATTTCATTGAACTCTGAAAATTATGTGCATCGGGTATGTCAAAAGTTTATAACTTTTCAGCTAGTTACTTAATATACATGTAGATGTATGCTTCGTTTTGATGATAATATTAACCTTTAAATTACAAATAATAATAGTTTACACATATACATACAACGACAAGTACAATAATAAGTTTAGACATACACATGCAAGGACAAGCACAAATAATAATAGTTTAGACATACACATACAACGACAAGTACTGTAAGTATACACATACACATACAACGACAAGTACAATAATAAGTTTATATATATATACACATACAAGAAGTAAAAATAATAATAGTTTATACATACACATACAAGTACAATAATAAGTTTAGACATACACATACAACGACAAGTACTGTAAGTTTACACATACACATACAACGACAAGTACAATAATAAGTTTATATATACACATACAAGAAATAAAAATAATAATAGTTTATACATACACATACAAGTACAATAGTAAGTTTAGACATACACATACAACGACAAGTACTGTAAGTATACACATACACATACAACGACAAGTACAATAATAAGTTTATATATATACACATACAAGAAGTAAAAATAATAATAGTTTATACATACACATACAAGTACAATAATAAGTTTAGACATACACATACAACGACAAGTACTGTAAGTTTACACATACACATACAACGACAAGTACAATAATAAGTTTATATATACACATACAAGAAATAAAAATAATAATAGTTTATACATACACATACAAGTACAATAGTAAGTTTAGACATACACATACAAGCACAAAAATATTAGTTTATGCATATACATACGACGAAAAGTACAAATAATAATACTAGCGTAACCATACACATACAACGACAAGTACATTTCAAATTTAGCACACAAAGTATACAAACATATATGAAAAGTTTTCAGCAATAAATGCATGTCAGTGAATCTAATATTTATAATTGCATATGCGAATATATCGCAAATGCTTAAGGACAAACATGGTCAGGCTGCTGTTTTTGCTTTGTTTTCTTTTTCCAGTCTTTTGCAGTTCATACTAAACAATATTGCCCATTCAAACGTTCGCGCAACTGGTCACAATTTCGTGTATTCATCCCTGTCACTTTTAATGCCTGATGATCGCCTGCTATTAATTATGCTGACACCATTCACTGCATGGTTGCCGTTGGCACCGTAGATGGTTGAAATTCCACCGTTTCTGCTATTGTCTGTGCCATTGTATCTATGGAAATCATCAAAATAAGAATGCAGATCTTTGGAAGGTTTCCTGGAAATTCTGTGATGCTCTATTTGTTGTCCACTGTGAACGATATTTTGGCTTCTTTGTTTTCCAACACTGTTGTTGTACAGATTTGTCTTCTGAGTTTCATTTATACTTCCACTGAGTCTACTCTCTCCTCGAGATGAAGAGGAGTCGGAAACGAAGGATTTGATTGGGCCCTTGCGCCTCTTAAATTTACCAGTTTTAATGAGAAGGACCCATGACATACGAACTTCTGGATTAAAGAAGCATCTAAACACAAAAATAAGAAATCCTTGTAATGAATTTAAAATTGTGAACACATAGTTGATAACAATTTTAGCTTCATTTATCGCAAGGGGACCGAAAACCCAAGTTATGCCCAGTAAAACCATAACTGTAAAAGCTCCTCTAATCTGGGCTGTGGTAAGTGTGTCCTTGCTGCTTCCAACTTGACCTTTGAACTTTGGTTTCAGTATGACTCTAGAAACCATGATGAAAACAACGAGATTGGCCAAAAGTATCAAACACGCTGGTCCCAGCAATCCCGCGTAGAATGCGATGGTATTTGAGTGTGACAGGAAACACCTACAAGATATATATATATATATATATATATCTATATATATATATATATATATATATATATATATATATATATATATATATATGTGTGTGTGTGTGTATTAGAGTTGAAAAGAACAATGTCATGGATTTTCGAAGTATCATGTTAAATTATAAAAATTAGTTAATATACAGTATATATATATATATATATATATATATATATATATATATATATATATATATATATATATATATATATATATAACAAGTATTACGAGATGCTGCTATTTCCTGTGCAACATGGTGGGTTCCAAAACGAATGTGCAGAAGGAGGGATAAAATCAAACGCAATGTTTCTCCTTTTTTACACAAGGCATCTGAATACCATGGATTCCCGTAATGTGCCGAAGTAAAGGTCGTGTCCCGATTCGTGACCCGGTCCTTCAGTATGTTTTACAAAGGAATGCAAAGAATACGGCATGGAGATAATCGGAACTTGAGTAATTGCGGCCTCTATCTACAAGACCTGTCCTTATTATACAAACGGTTGCAAGTTCCCCATTTGATAAAAGCCATGTGCGATAAAGCGTTCTTGTCAACAGGTTAGAAACGTTTCACATCTAAAGGGTACTAGAAAATCTTATTTTACTCAGTTTATTGATACACTGAAGTACGCTATCAGCACACGACGGAGAGCTACTTTTTGACACAGCTGGCACCTCCGAGTTATTTATCGTTTACATACACTACTGAATACACCTACTATACTTTTGTGGAATTTTGTTTTCAATTCTGCTTTAAAATCACTTATGAACAGGGCCAGACAGTTTGAAGTTGCAGTAGAATCATTCACTAAATGACGACAGTAATCACTGATGCTTTGAAACTATATTATCTGTATGATAAACAATGTGAGGGGGACTATTCCTATCAAACAACGTGAATTTGTCAACAGCAAAGTCAAAAACAATTTTGAGTTTAGAGCAAAAACCGAGGTTAGAGCATAAACAGCTTATCCACTTGATTTGCATTACTTCTTTCCATTATGTACTGGTGATAAATGGACATTGTATAATGTTACTTTTAACACCAACACACCAATTCACCATATAAAAAATTCTGACAAACACATAAAATGTCCAACCACCGCTGTGTAATTCAACAGATACAATCTAAAAACTCAGCATACGATTTAGAACTTTCAGGACAATCAATGTGATTTAACATGTTAAATTGAAACTCTCGACATCTGACATTAAAATTTCAAAACCGCCGTGTAATTCAGAAGCCACAATCTAAAAACTCGACATTAGACATCGAATTTTCAACCAGCGCTGTGTAATTCAACAGATAAAATCTAAATATTCAACATATGAAATGGAACTTTCAACATAACCACCGCCGTGTAATTCAAACGACTCAATCTAAAATCTAGACAGAAAATATATCTTTCGACCAATACTGTTTAATTCAACAGATACAATCTCAAATCTCGACCTGGAAAATGGAACTCTAAGAACAAGCATTTTTGATACAACATTTGCAATTGGAATTTTGAATATATGACATCAAAATTTCAACGGCAACGTTCTGATTGGACCAGCTTTTGTCCGCTACGGCTCCTCAAGGCAGGAGCGTGCTAGATCCACACACTTTGGCTCATCGTCTTGTTTTATTAGCCGTGTTTAGGTTAGGGTAAAAGAAGTCAATATCCTGACCGTTGATAAAGTTCACTTTTTTGTGTGCCTTTTCGGTAGCCCTACCGATTGGGCGTTGAATAATGCATTGCACAGAGGTTGATCAGACGTCAAGGTTGACGATTGAAGAGAGTTTTCAAACTGTGTTAAGGAAAATGAGATAACTGGGATTTGTCTTCTTGTTCTATGCCGATCGGCTTTGAAACAATGTTTCTTTTTCACTGCCATTTACATTGAAGTAAAGATGAGTGTAATCCCAGGTCGCTAAATATAAAGCATAGTGTAATATGGAGCGCCAAGGGGGAATTAAGCAAATAATGATGGTCCATCGCAACATAAACGTGACGACTACGAGTATAACGTGATGTCGCCACGTCAAAAACAAAAGACGGTTGTAGTATCAATGAGGCAGAACGGCCGTGAGAACGTGTAATAGTTCTTTTCTTTCCAAAACAATTAAATGAAGAAATATTTCCATCAGAACAGCCAGTGCATGTTGAAATCACTAATGTATATGAATACTGCCAACAAACAAATGTCCTGAAAAACGGCACAAAAATCCGGAGTAGCTGCCTCAAGTCTGTTCGGCGATGGCGGCCATTTTGAATTACAATGATGATGGTTATTATTTCTCTCTGCTATATATCATATAAGTTAGAGATACTAATATCTTTTCTACTTTGGTAATGTATGTTTGGTATTTCCATTCCATTGATTCATTAAGTGTGTTGGTGATTGGTTTTTCGATGTTTTCAGGTTGGAGCTGATGGATTAAGTGTAATGTATTTATTGCTTTACAAGTGTATGTGGTTACTTACAGTTCTGATTTTGTACTGTAGTTGTCGATATCTACAGCCGCAATGATTATTACAATTACAGCTGGTACGCCTGGAAACAAAATAAAACAAATTTACTATATTTGCATATGGTCTCGATACAAATGGACTGATATCTCGTCTCAACAGACACGTTTTTCATTAGGAGAAAGACGACTGAGGAGACTGGTTCAATTCGTTACAAAGAAAAATAGTCATAAACATTATGGTATAACATGCTAATCAACAAACAGAAGAAATTAACTACAATAAATTCAACAGGCAGAAGTACTGAGACTGTATCAAACACGCAGCCATTCGATGACAAACATATATTGGCAACAAAAGGAGAAATAGTCCAGACATATCTGTAGCCACATATATTGCAAGAGCATGGTTTGTACGTGACCACCATGCATTGTATTTCAAACATGATGCGTTGTACTTCACATTCATATTTACTGACTAATGCAACAAATAAACGATAAGATAGAACGACTTCTGATTTTTGTCGTTTCAAAAGAGTTGAAGACAGCTTTATTAGTTAATTAACAAAGCTGATCTTCTTGTTACAAGCAGGACATACAAGATCGTGGAATATATACAGAGAGAGGGAATCTCACACGCGTAGTAATCTTATATTACATTTCATTTTAAACTCTTTAAATACTCTCCAGCTTTTGTTCGCCAGCACTGACAAAAGCTGAAAATTATTCAACTAGTTTAATAAATTTATTACTAAACCATTACCATTTCAAATTATGTTTATCATATAATTTTATTTTAATGAAAATAGTATGGAGAGAAAGAAGAAATCATTTCATTTATTCTAGCTCAGATACTGAATGTTTCAAGTGTTGCGCGTGATTCAATTGTTGCGCGTGAAAAAGGTCCCAGGCGCTAGTTGAGTTAACGGTGCCCAGTTCTATAACCAATAACAATTGAAAGTATTATAATTCAAGAGTTGATGAGTATAGTAATTCCAGATTTATTGTATTTGTGACCGGATATCTGCAGTATTATATTAGATTTTGAAGAATGCGGTGGTTAGATCATTTTTGTGTTAGTTCGGAGACTGGTATTTGTCCACATTCTTCTCGAACCAGAGGTGAGTTTATTTACCTCTGTAGGTCCACATTTAAACCATTCTTGTCATAGGATTGGGTGCCAATTATAGAAATTCGGACCAACATAACCCAACCATCTATTTGATGCCCGATACCCTGAGTTTATTTTTGTAAAGTTGAAATGAGAATACTGCGTAAGAATTTCATGGCTTTGTTAAGACCTATGAGACCCACATAAAATGATATAACTATGGAATAAATTTAAATCTAAATCGTACTCAATGACCTTTAATTTCCAATGAAATCTATACAAGGTTAAAATATACGGTCCAATCAATTTTCATTGTATAAAATGTTCCTAATCGTATATGGAAATTAAAAAATGTGCACAAAGTAGTAATATAAGGTAAATGCCGGTTTTCAGTTTGTCAGGAAGGAGACGTCCTGGCTTAAATTTGTATACATTTTACCTGGTAATTCTAGAACGTGGTAGTTTTCCAAGCTACACATAACAGCGTTGTATTCATTGACTCTGTGAGCGAGTACAAGCTACATGTGAACGAAAACCAAGGACAGCATGCGCAATATCTAAATATCTCGCCTAACGGAGACGGTGATGTCGAGTTTCTCACTTGACTCGATGAATTTATCTTATCCTAGGGGCAGAAAACTTCAAATGTGACGTATGTGACGTCATTCCATTGATATTTTCTTTACGTTCATAGGATGATGTCAGTTGATTTGATGAAATTGACGTCATCTATGCGCATGTAACGCGGAGATTGTATACAACTTCTCATATTCTGCAATATTTACCCCCGAAATTTAATTCCTGTGGTGGTCGTGAAAAATAATCCACCATAAGTGTAGGGACAGGATAAGAAAGTCTCACCATCGGGAAATAAGATTTGCTCTCATGGGACTCGGCAAGCTTCGCCTCTGTAACAAATCTTGGCCATTCTGAACAGATTTTCCTATCTTTGCTAGAAGCACTGGGAAGATTCTGTTACAATACGTTGAATAAAAATATTTTTAATGTAGGTTAAATAGTCAATAAAGATTTACCCCATGCAAAAATGCATCTCTTCAGCATGAAGTACCCTGAGTCTGTGGAAAAGACCTTGATGAGTGCTTGGTACATATTTACGGCTTCTACAAACATCCAACACAGCGTGCTTAATATAAAGTAGTGAAGCACTATGGCTACCGCAATACAGAGCTGGCTTCCGCTGGCAGATTTAGAGCTTTCAGAACCGAGCATAAAAGCTCCATTCATAAGAACCATGGACGTACAAAGATTCAGGAGGATTTTACCCGACTTCTCTCGATTCAAGCACCTGTTAAAATAATGTGCATATATGTTTATACATATTAAATATTTTGATTACTTTGTGATGTTGTCTGTGGAAAATGTTACAAGTGATGGATCAATACATTTCCTTCCTTTTGCGAGCGATTATTAATAATACAACTACGGTATTATTTCTGCAAACTGCTATTTGCAAGTTATACGGAATGATAAAGAATGCTACACATATCTTAAAGCAATAAAGTTCTGAACAACTATACATTTCCATTTTCTAAAGGAAGTCGTGAATATATATATATATATATATATATATATATATATATATATATATATATATATATATATATATACTGTTCCAAATTCCGAAATGGAAACTTGCAAAATGAGGATTTATTTCAATCCGTAAATCCTCATCTATTGAAAATGGTTGTGGAATTCAAGAAGTTAAATTTCCCTTGTAAAATAAATGATATTATAATTGTATCATGACTCAGCATAGTAGGTCTGTATGCTGCAAGGAGTGAAACATGGATGCATCGTGTACGACGGGTATGGTACCTCGTACGGACACTAAATTCATGATCAGCATTATGTAACTTTCAGATATTTGCAATATTTAGAACTGGATCAACAGAGTAAAATCATTATGAACAAAATGATTTTTTCATGTTAGAATAAAATGAATAGCTTCAAAAGCAATATACATTTCAATAGTTAAAATATGTCCTTTCTATACTGCAATTTAATTAATAATTCCTTCAGTTCTGCAACTGAGAAAATTATGCCTAGTTTGTATCCATTGAAAAATTACATTGTTTATAGAAGTATTTTGCTCCAAATATATAACTGTGAAATTCTTATCCTATTCATTTTTTATGCTGCATATATTTACAATTTAGTACCATCAGGCATACCTGAACATGGAGTAGGTGACAACTGTAATAACCAGACCTATCATTGATATCCCACATCCAACGTACGAAAGAAAGGTGATGATTTTCTCATGCTCTTGTGGCAATGAAAAGCCCGGAGTAGGATCCTATAAAAATAATAAATAATGAGGAATTTTATATCCTAGTGATTCTATGGTCATAGGCAATTAGATGAAACCTTAATTATTCCTTGAATAATACTGAAGTAATTGCTTTCCTTGATATCGCCAAACGTTCATACAATTACCATGATACTTTGCAACCATTGATCGTTAGGAAAGAAACTAATCCTAAATGTTATATTATACTGCTAGTAACACACAAGTTGAAGAGCTTAACTACAAAAAGATCAGTTCGTTTCCATAACCGTTAAATTTCGAATAATAATTATTGCAACTTATTAGATAATATTTGTTTCTGTTCACTGTTTAAGAGACGTGCTTATGACGAAATTCAATCATGGTCAGCATTATGTAAACCGTGATAAAGAAAAGTGAAAGTTGCATAAATCTATGAAGCATGACCCCTTGTGACAAACATGTATTGAGAGAGAGAGAGAGAGAGAGAGAGAGAGAGAGAGAGAAAGAGAGAGAGGGAGGGAGGGAGGGTTTTGGTATAGTAGTAAGAATTCGAGATAACTAAGCCATTAATATAAGGGATACATCAACATTCAAAATCAAATTTAAAAAATTGCTCGACCAGCAAGACATGGAGGTATTTTACAAACTGAATAAAGGTTACTAGACAACTCATCTCTTTAATGTATCAGCATCTCTTATGGTCGTATACACGGACATAGTTATAATAGGTTGCTGTAGATCTGCATCCTAAATGATACTAAATTTATTCTTATATAGCTTTCGAGCTGCACGTATGATTTGAAAATCTTTGAAAGTCATCTTAACAGAACTCTATTACTGAAACACCAAAACGTATCCAAAGACCATTCTTATTCTTGTTTCTACCTGTTGAGAGTACCTAGGTGTTTTGTCAATATTTATGGTAAAACCAAAACATTTGAAATAGTGATATAAAAGAAGTAAAGCGGACATACGACGTTTCTCTGAACTATCAAGAGCAAGTGATGTATCGTAAGCATACTGAGGTAGAACATATAATATATTAGCTTACATAAGACATTGTTATTATAACGTATATGCAGTAGCTTCGCAAATTTGATACTTTGTAGTCTGTGTCTCAATATTATAGCAAAAACATTAAATCTGATCTCCTTTACAAGAAACACACAAAAATATTAATTGTTTATTCATTTTTTTAAGATTTAAAAAAAAAAAATATCTGAAGTTTGGATGCTCAAGCAATTTTGTAACCTTGACTTTCATTGTTTCTACATAGAATGTGAAAATACAAACACAGTATTGATCCATTACTCTCAACATTCCATGGAATCGAAATAAGAAAGTGATATTTACCAGAAGTATTGAGAAAGCTGTCAAATGGTTTGAATGACACCGTGTATAATTGGCCCCTCTGTGAACCGTATTCACTCCATCTGTTGACCAGCTTCTCTCTTTGAAAACAAAAACAAAAAAAAAAACAGTTCAGAAATGTATTCAACATAAACCATAATAAAAATGTTGGTCGTAAATATCTTATTAAGGAACAAATTGTTTGAGAGCACAATCCTGTATTGGTAGGAAATTTTCACAAATGACATTTGTTAAGTATTACACTGTAAAAAGTCTTTATATTATTAAAAATAAAGCGATTCATTCATTTGGAATACTTGTTAAACATATGAATATAGATTTGTGTTGTTGTTGTTGTTGTGGGGTTTGACGCCATTTCCACCGACCCACGAGAAGCTACTGGCAAACTTTCTGACATACCCGCATTAGCCGAATCCGAGACTCGAACCCACGCAGACAGAGGTGAGATGGCAGTGATTCGTAACGGAGAGCGCTTTAGACCACTTTGCCACTCGGGGCCCCGAATATAGATTTAAAGAAATATTAAAGATGGTAGTTGTAAATAAGTCCTACTTACTTTCAGTATCCCAAAAGACACATGTGTGATTTTTGTTGTCCTGAAAGAGAAAAAGTTAAAAATTCTCCTGAGAACATAATTGCGGAATGCAATAAAATAATTATAAAATAAGCCATATTCTCATAAAAAAGATTCGCATTTAAAAAATAACGCTTTGAATGTATAAAAATTTCACATATTAGAGGAATAGCAAATGCTGAGTAAATTTGAACTCTATTTCACTCAGTTATTTTGGATTGTACTTTAACAAGAATTCTGAGTCACAATTTAACTTAAATGCAAAAGGGAACACGCAGCAAATATTTATTAGATACACGTCTATACAAGGTAGAGTTATTCTCTTTATCTGTGTTCTTTTCTGAGAAAGAAAAATTGCTTTCGCCAGTCTACGATGAAAGAGTATTTAGTGTTTTGGCAGTTCGATCTCGGATTATAAGGTTGATTTAGTCAGTAAATATCAATACTTTCATGAAGTTTTCCCAATGATGCTATTTGACTAGACGTTCTGCCAATTTAATTAAACGTTCTGCCAATTTAATTAAATGTTCTGCCAATTTAATTAAACGTTCTGCCAATTTAACTAGACGTTCTACCAATGTTTTAGGGAGATATACTTTCGGTCAAGCTGATATCGAAATATTTCAATAAAATGCATGTACTGGCAATTTGTATCTTCATTTTTAATAATTTGTTCCACTCGCATTACGCCATTTTACTAAAAATAAATAAGTCTTTTGAATCCTGGTCAAAATCTCTCAACAGCAAAAATTATTGGATATAATTTAAAATTAGGCTGCACAATGCCAATCTAAACTCACGATATCAACAGAAGTAATGTTGAGTAACTTGATTTAAATTCAAAACTGAATGTTGAAAGACCAAAGTGTCGACAGATGACAACTTGTCTGTTTTGATTAAATCATTCAAGCAGACAGTTTAATTACACATGCCGGAAATGTTATGTTGATATTGACTCCATTGACCTCTCGGTCACGTGGTCTTAACATACTTCTGGTGATCTAATTGGACGATCTGACAAAACTTTGCGAACATAGCGTTATAAAATACGTCTTAATAATAAAGGTAAAATGTAACAAAAATGTAGCTTTCGGAAGGGAATACATTTCCTAGAGAGATATGAGTGTCTCTTATCACACTCGATAGTAAAACTACACAAAATGTCGCGTCGTGAATGGATAGAACTTCATACATACATTCTTTCATAGTTTAATACCTTAAAAAGTATTAAAGGAAAGGATGCCAGTTCTGGTGACTATATAAAGTTGCTAATGGCACTGGCAAATAACTTGGTAACCATTCAATGACTCACTCTACTCTCTGTGGCCGATAACACTCCTTATAATAAAGGTCCATGAACACTTGGACAAAATTTCCCAGAGGTTTGTGATTCTCTGGTGAAATGGAAAATCTTTACTATGAGAATGACACTAGGAATGAAACGCAGACTCAAATTTAAGTTTCAAACGATTTTTGAACAGTCACAAAATCATTCAGCAGTAAACAGGTGATGTACTTTCTTATAATGACTCGCGGACTTGATATTACAGTGATAGTGTTGATTTTGACAAATATTATAGTTTGTTATCTACAAATATCAAAGATATCAAGTAAACAGATTATAATAATTTATTGTTTTTTGTTAGACTTAGAAATATTGTCTAACACTGAATAATATTCAACTGGGTTACGTTCACACTGAGTCTAGAGAAACACTCAATGGCTATACCAATAATAACTAACAGTCTGTGTAGAAAGCCTTGAGAAACACTCAATAGCTATACCAGTAATAACTAACAGCCTGTGTAGAAAGCCTTGAGAAACACTCAACAGCTATACCAGTAATAACTAACAGCATGTATACAAAGCCTTCAGGCACACCCAATGGCTTTACCAATAATAACTAACAGCATGTGTACAAAGCCTTGAGAAGCACTCAACAGCTTTACCAATAATAACTAACAGCATGTATACAAAGCCTTGAGAAGCACTCAATAGCTGTACCAATAATAACTAACAGCATGTATACAAAGCCTTGAGAAGCACTCAATAGCTGTACCAATAATAACTAACAGCATGTATACAAAGCCTTGAGAAGCACTCAATAGCTGTACCAATAATAACTAACAGCATGTATACAAAGCCTTGAGAAACACTCAATAGCTATACCAATAATAACTAACAGAACGTGTACAAAGCCCTGAGAAACACTCAACAGCTATACCAATAATAACTAAGAGCATGTACACAAAGCCTTGAAAAGCACTCAATAGCTGTACCAATAATAACTAACAGCATGTACACAAAGCCTTGAGGAACACGCAGTAGCTATAATAATAACTAACAGCATATGTACAAAGCCTTGAGAAGTACTCAATAGCTATACCAGTAATAACTAACAGCATGTGTACAAAGCCCTGAGAAACACTCAATAGCTATACCAATAATAACTAACAGCATGTACACAAAGCCTTGAGAAACACCCAATGGCTTTACCAATAATAACTAACAGCATGTGTACAAAGCCTTGAGAAGCACTCAATAGCTATACCAGGCCGTTTTATTCTACCGCGAAATGCTGCGGAATTCTACGCCTAGCAAGGAAATTTCTGTCGCTCGCTGGGTATCAACCGCAAGGATAGATTCTGTAAACACTCGCTCGCAGGGGCAACTATACTTTACTACTGATAACAACAAAACCACATCTTAATTAATAATTGTGATTAAAAACCTTTTTTATACAGTGTATTAGCCAAGTGTACATACAACTAATATAGGTCTCAATGGTTATATTATTGTTTTGTTTGAAAGTTCTGGCTCTGTGGTCAAAAACTAAGTGAGAGAAAGAATCTAAACCAACACGTTTTGTAAAAGAAAGCAGCTTACAGCATTATGAAGTGAATCGAACATAATCCTGATGAAGTTCTATGAAAGTCCAAAAGAATGAAAAGTTCCTTCTAGAACGCTTTTGAATAATTTACAATAGTTATCGGAATAATAGTATAGTCCAAAACAATAGCACATTCTGTTCTCCCTGAGCAGTCCAAGAACAAATGTATTTATAGATCTTATGTAATTTTACGTTCTTAATATTCATAAAACAGACACTAGTCACGTAGGCAAAATCTAACTGAAAATAATCTGTACAATTTGCAGCCATTATATTAAAAAAAATTGATAAAATCAAATACCAATAGTTACAAAACTATAGACCGCTCCGTTGGCCTAGTGGTTAGAGAGTCCGCCTCGGATGCGGGGGTCGTGGGTTCGATCCCCGGTTTGAGTCATACCAAAGACTTACAAAATGACACTAACCGCTGCCTCGTTTTGTGCTCAGCATTAAGAGGTTAGTGTTAGGACTGGTCGGCCTCGTGTCAAGAGCTACATGTCTACGGCATGATGCCCCAGTGCTAGACGTCACAATAAACTGTCACACTGCAGACATCGTAGCGATATGACCGAAAAATTGTTAAAGCTACGTTAAAAATCCAATTCACACACACACACACACACACACACACACACACACACACAACTAAAGATATACATCTTAAGAATGGATAATACCGTAAGTAACCATTAAATGTCATAGACCGGAAAACGAGGCTGATACAAAGGATGGAGCTAAACATTGATTCACTGCATACCATCATGTATTTAAAGCGTTTAAAGGATGATTTATGATCAGTTCATATGCGAATTTGGACTGTAAACGGTAATTATACCAACCATCGTTTGGCATGAGATACCTGTAGGTATTAATGAAGAGATAAATATTGACCGTACATGTAGCCCTATCTCTACAACCATCTGATTTTAAAATACCATACATTCGTTTTTAAACCCTGTATCAAAAATCATATTTATTATGTGGCAGGCATCATTTAATGATGGTGATATTACAAACTACATTTGATCAAACCTACCTTGGGCGAATGGCCTCGTTCATACATAACCATCCGTAGGGACGAGGTAGTCATTGCAATAATTAAAATTGGTCATACGTATTTAACCCACACCTACGTATTCATTCCTATCATATTAAAGGGTGAAGACCTATCACTCCTAACATATTAAAGGGTGAAGACATATCACTCCTAACATATTAAAGGGTGAAGACCTATCACTCCTAACATACTAAAGGGTGAAGACCTATCATCCCTAACATATTAAAGGGTGAAGACCTATCACCCCTAACACCCCTAACATATTAAAGGTTGAAGACCTGTCACTCCTAACATATTAAAGGGTGAAGACCTATCACTCCTAACATATTAAAGGGCGAAGACCTATCACCCCTAACATATTAAAGGGTGAAGACCTGTCACTCCTAACATATTAAAGGGTGAAGACCTATCACTCCTAACATATTAAAGGGCGAAGACCTATCACCCCTAACATATTAAAGGGTGAAGACCTATCACTCCTAACATATTAAAAGTTGAAGACCTACCTGAGGGTATTTCTTGCGATGAACCATTCACCATGACGTACTTTATGATAGACTGTTCGGTCTCCAACTTACGATTGTTAATACAACGTTCAGCACATGAAGGAGTTTTGATATGGTAAATGTGTCTTGATTTTAAATTTCTTGAAGGATGCTGACATGTATTTTAAAATATAGCTTGTGTGCAACCCTATTTCCTTTGAATTCTTTTAACCAACATATGTATTATTAAACACGCTAATTTAACTTTGATCTAATTAAGCTTTATATACACCATTACATTCTCTTTGATCGGAAACCTTCGTATCGTATTCTCATTATCTATCTCATCATTGTGATATTGTACTTTTATCGCTCGTAAGTAGTAAACCTTTTCGATACATAAATTTGTATCATTTGAGGCACCATAACGTCTTAAAGTGCAGGTGCGCCATAAAATCGACAGTCTAACAAAACAACAATCCAAACAACCGAATTCTGACAACACCCACCCACATCTGTTTTACTACCTAGAGCTTTACGATTAACGAACTTCATTTAAATTTTAGAAAAGAAAAACAAACAAAAAGAAACAAATATTTTGAGGCCCTTTCGATGCCATAGAAGCTGCCATAGGACTGTTTAGAAGAGAAACCAATGAACTTGGTTGAAACCACTGACGATGGACTGGTAAACACCTTGTCTTGCGCTTTGTGGAACTGTGTTTTGAATCTGGTGCTAATGAGGTACAAAGTGGAGGCATTACTGCTGTGCTATCCGCGTACCTTGTTTCCATGGTACAATTTATAGTTATTGCGATGCAATTTCTATTTTGTCTTGCACATATACGCAAGTTTAGTTTAGTCTAGTGGTTGTTGCAAAGCTATGGTAAATTCAAAGTCGATTACAAAAACGTAAAGACTACCCATATTTTTGTTTAGCACACACATAATGGTTTAAATGTTTTACTTTGACTGTTTTCATTTGCAAGCACTTCTCACTGTTTTAGGTACGTTAATATGAACAGTTATCTAAACGAATGTTTCAAAAAGTACACAAAAAGAAATTTACCTCTATATTCTTGACCAAAATATCGATAGGAGATGTCAAGTTTTTCAGTGGCTTCCCTTTGACGATTGCAGAAACCACCCATTGTTTCATGACTACGTCCTGCGGCGGAGCGTTATTCTCAGGAATGAAGAAAGAAGAAGTTCTAAACGTTATGAACTGGAGTCTGTGACCATCCTCAGTCTCTGCCCCGGCCAGAGCCTCTTTGGGTAAAGTAAGACGCACCCCGTGCTGTGTGGATAGATACATTCCCATATATAATAAACGTATCCAAAGCCTGACACTGGTTATGCAACAGTATATAATGATACATATTTGGTAGCAAATATAAATTTAAATAGACGCCAATGATGTCTGGTGCATTTATGTCTTGAGTAACGAATGACTAAACACAGAACAGTTCGAGAGAAACCGAGTCTCAACCAACCAAATAATCAGGTTTTCTTTCTCAACCAAGCGCCACAATCTGATATTTTAATTGGCAAACAGTTTTCACGTCTATAGGTGAGTTTGGAGTATTATGTTCAACTTCAGTTTTATCAGTCCTAGATCAAATTCCGTCCCACTTGTTGTCTTATTCATTGTTTTTGTCTATTGAGTCGCGTTAATCTTATGGTACCATTCATTAGGAATGAATACCTTACTGGACCTGTATCAGCGGCGTCTCGCGAACGGTTCAGTGCAGAAGCACTTATTCTGTTCAAATTAAGACACGTGTGCAGTTTTGATGACTTGTTTCGTTCTTATGTAATTTTCTAGACAGCTGGTGACTGTGTCAACTTACCTTATTTGCTTTATTTGGTTCTGGAAGTTGCGGTTCATACGTATACGGTTGTTCGGTACCCTTTAAATGCACCACATGAAGATCAATGTTTTTCGTTGTGATGTGAGTTGTATTATTTGTTTTTACTCTTGAGGTATATTCATCAAGTAACCACAGCAGCCTGAAATATATCACAAATGTTCGGTTTTATAGCCAGTTATTAATTTATTGTAATTGTAATATCTTCTTATCCACATCTCAATGCTATCATAATACAAATGAAAGTTTAAACACTTTAAAACTTTGCAAATATAAATTTAGTCAGTATCGGACTTTCTCATCCTTTATCTGTTTTCTGAATATAGTTTATGAGCATACAGTTGTTCCTCGCTAAAATAAATTTTGCTATCATAATTCTCGAGTATAATACAACAAACGGACACTTCGGAACACAAAATCAAAATTTACTAACTATAACATACGTCGTAATGGTGAAGACTTTCCTTTAATGTACACTTCGGGTGAACCCTAAATTGTTCCTTACAGCATAGAACTGCTTCAATATCAGACTAAGTTTCCAGATTAGCGATACAATTTCTATTCCTTATGCTAATTTTAGTTTACTTGGAATATTTCTGTACCACTATACAACTAAGTTTATACAATTGAGTTTCTGTACATGCTGCCTTTATACCAAAAAAAATGCCAGTTCCATGTTTACTCCTGAAGAAAAGTATGGAATACGAATTTATGGTTGTCTACAGAATCAGATTTAATCGCTTGTTGAGAATCGGGGAAATGATAAAAAGGATAGCATTTGTTCATTGAATATCATTATTGATTACCCCATCTCCCACGTACATTTGTTATTTATCTACCTTTCACTAGAATGGTTCTTGAAATTGCTTTCCAAAAGAACTGATTCGTTTGCTTTCAGTAGATTTCCAACCACGTTGGTCATTATTTCCGCTATCTGAAATGAAAGATGATCATTTTATATATATCTATACTCTGCATGACATATAAGGATTTTGTAAAGGAAAGTACTACGAAGGCGGTTATTTTCCCCTAACGCATCATGCGCCGGCAGATCTGGGTCTGTGCAGTTTGCAGTGGGACTAGTCTTATAAGCATGTACATACGGTATGATCTGTTTATGACGAAAAGTTGTTTTTGCTCTTTACCGTCCTTCTTCGGAGTGATCTAAGGCTTCTGACAGAATATAGAAGACTAACTGATCACATATCACGGACATAATACAACGAGAAAATATATCCTTTCTTTTCATCATAAGTCTTTTGATGAAAATTCCATGACATAATATCATCTGTTCTGGAGGAGTAACACATGATTTTCAAGACATGGCATGCATATTAGATGCACAACTGGCATCATTTTCAAGTAGGTCCAGCTAAATTACCGTCAGTCGATTGGTGAAAACTCCATGTTGATATACTATCTATTTTGAAGGAGTTGAGTTAAAAATATCTCCATGATAGCTACCATTATGACGATATTTTGGGTGGTTCAGTTTCATTTAGGACCAAATATACATTATAATAAGTCTTTCAATGAAAATTAAAAATTGGTATAACCATCAATTCAAGAAGAGTACCGATAATAATAAGATTTTCAGTATGGTTGCCGTGGCGGCCATATTGACGTCAGAGCGGCACTGCAAACCGCCTGTTGATATGACCGTCCATTCAGAAGGAGCAGCAATAACAAAGAGTTTCAAGATGGCCGCTTTGACGTCCATATTAGAAGTATGAGCAGTATCAATTGCATTTATGTATTAATTCATAAGGGAATAACATATGCGTAAATTTGTATGGCACTTCTAAATATAATTTTGAAGAAGTGGCGATAATAAATTTGTGCTAACGGACCACCCCATAACGGACGGATACATGTATAACAGACCATCCCATAACGGACGGATAGATGTATAACAGACCATCCCATAACGGACGGATAGATGGATAACAGACCATCCCATGACGGACGGATAAATATATAACAGACCATCCCGTGACGGACGGATAAATATATAACAGACCATCCCATATACTATTCTAGTATAAGACAAGATGAGCTAACAAAACAGCAACTGCTATACATGTGATTACTGATGTTCAAAAAACATCAGGCAGATGCCTGACCAACATGCAATTTTCACTTGTCAACGATCAATTGAGACGCAAGTCAACAAAATCGAGATTATATAATTATGCGTAGAAGTAGAAATACCTTTACTGGTCAACATTTAGAGCAATGTGGGGTTGTTTTTTCTTGAACGTGTGGATAAACATCTGTGAACCAGGATGAATTTGCACAATATAAAATATTAGAATTATAGAATTAATTTTAATTTATCCTCGAATATGAATTATAGGTATGTCACAAAAACAAGTGGCAACAATTATTTGCTTACATTTATGCTTACAAGTTAATCATATTCCATTTGGTATAAAGAATTATTTCTAACGAATAATTTTACTCCGATTTCAGTTAACTGTTTACCTTTTACGACATGATATACTTCATCAACTGTTTTCCGAACTGATCACATCCTCAAGCTGTCACTTCACACAAGACAATTAACTATATACATGTATATAATTGACAGGAGAATGAGTGGGGAAAGTCCAATATCTTCACCAATAATACCGTAGTTGTTGCATTGTAGTCAAAGTAAAATCCACTGTAGAGTATAAACAAGAGTCCCTCGATGGGACTGACGCTCTGATGGCTGTAAAGAACTTCCAGGAATTCAATGTTAGACCATTTAATTTTTCCTTTTAACTGCCGAGTGTTGAAACCAAATTTGATATTCAGTGATAAAAAGATAGTCAAATTAGCTACTTTGGTGGACATATTTATTGGATGTCAACTTGGCACCATTTTTATTTAGGACCAGTAAGGCATCATAAGAAGTCTTCTACCTGAGACTCCATGTTGATATGACTTACTACTTTGAAGGAGCAATAACAAAAAGACTTTTAAGATGGATGCCTCGGTGGCTTTATTCGATATCAGAGTGGCATTATCCCCATTTAGTACCAACTAAACAACATAATACGTTTTGTGCTTTTTTGTGAACCGACAATGTCGATATGACATATGACCAGCCATCTAGGAAAAGTAGTGGTACCAAGATTTCAAGATGGACATTATGGTAGTCCTATTATAAGTGAGATAGGCGCATTTTTCATTTATAACCATCCAGACATCATAAGGAGCACTTCAATGAAACCCATGTTGATATGACCATCCATTCAGGAGGAGGAGTGATAATGTTTTGAAGATGGCCACTATGGTGGCCATATTGGATATCAGACCGATATCACTTTAATTTTGGACCAGTTATACATCATGAAAAGTTTTATTTTAAGAACTCAATGGCAATATTACTTTTCAATCGGGGGATTGGCAATCCCAAGATTTTCAAGATGGCAACTGTGGCGGCTATACTAATAATCAGGGCGTGACCATTCTCATTTAGGACCAACACAACTTCATATGAAGTCTTGTAGCGAAAACCGCATACTGATAGGATCATATATTCAGCTGGGGCTGCGAGAAATCGATCTAGACTTTCGCTGTGGCAGCATAGTGACCATTGGATCCACACCGCTTTCATTTTGGCCCAAATAGACATCATTAAGAAGTATTTTAATGAAAACACCAGTGTTGATATGACAATCGATTCAGGAGAAGTAGTAAATACAAACTATTGAAGATGTCCACTGTATCGGCTGTATTGAATATCAGATTGGTACCATTCATTTAGAACCAGCTAGGCATTATAAGAAGTCTTCTAATGAAAACCCCGTGTCAATGTGACTTTCCATTAGGGAGGAGTAACGATTACACTATTTCCAATATGGCCGCTGTGGTTGCTATTTTGGACTTGACATCGGCGCCCAGTTTATTTAGGACCAACTAGACGTGATGTAAAGTCTTTTGGTGAAAACCCCATGTTTTTATGACTAATCTTTGAAAAAGAGTAGCGATAACAAGAGGTTAAAGATGACCACTGTGTCGACCATGTTAGGCGTCCAAGTGGCACCATTATTATGTCTCACTGGATAGATTTGTAATTTGACACCTCCCTAATTTTTAAGGTAGAAGGCATGAACCTAATTATCACAAGCCTAGCATTTATAAATTCACACAGAAGCTAAATCTGTAATGTGGTTGAGATTTACTTTGAGTTAGGCTTGGAAATGGGTTGTCTTGTTGGTGACTGCCTGTCACAGTTAGACGAGCATTGGAGATCAAATGCGTAACTTGGGCTGCAAATGAGCAGCCGACATGGCTTACGTATTTACCTGTGACTGCTACAGAGGTAAATATCTGAAAATCTTGATGGCTGAGGGGTGATGAAAAGCATGCTAATTTGTTATAGTAATAGTGAACGTTATTCATGCATAAGGCACATACTGATTCTTTTAGCTGCCTTGTCACAGGAAAATATCCAAAATAGCTCTTTGCTGTCAAAAATGAATGCAAAATTTAGGGGTTGGTGACAGTGTTGGTTCAGTATAAAAGCCACCAGTTGCATTAGGAATTAACCTGATTGCCGCAGTCAAAATCTCACATGTATGCTTTCTACAAAAATCATTAGTTTGTTTTTATCTTCAGTGTAAAATTATTCTCATTTTTCTGCAATAGGTCATTGTCGGATGAAAATTCACCACATAAACTGTCCAGTGAGACCATTAAGACCAAGAGAAGATGGGAATCATGTGGTGTGTGTGTGTGTGTGTGTGTGTGTGTGTGAATTTTCATGGTAATAACAAAAAGAATATTAAATGGAATACTACATCGCCTGAAGCTGTCAAGAATGAAGCAAAATTATACCAATATGACTGTTCATATTTTCAAGTGTATTTCGAAAATGAAAACTATTAGGCAGTATTAAGATATGCAATAGCTAAAAAATGCATTATATTTATCGAGAATATAATCTATTCCTATTTATGAAGAAAGTTATTGGTCTAACCTGACATCATGGTGTATTAATTGTGTGAACGTATTAATATTTCACATGAATGTTACCTACTGCTATTAACCGAGGTGCACTGTTCTGTATAGAGAGTCAAAGAGTTTAAATTGCAATTAATTGCTTTCTCTAATCCGTTTTTAAGACGCTGTTAGTTATCTCCTGTTCTTTACAGATTGTTAAAAGTCATTTAAAGGTTCTTTAACGCTAGACAGATTGTCGATAGTCATATAAAAGCCATGTAACACAGCTTGTCAATAGTCATATAAAGGCCATGTGACACTATAGAGATTGTCTATAGTCATATAAAGGCTCTCTAACACTAGAGAGATTTTCGAAAGTCATATAAAAGCCATGTAGCACAAATTGTCAACAGTCATATAAAGGCCCTATGACACTATAGAGATTGTCTATAGTCATATAAAGATCCTGTGTCACTCTAGAGATTGTCGATAGTCATATAAACGCCCTGTGACACTGTAGAGATTGTCGATAGGCATATAAAGACCATGTGACACAGATTATCGATAGTCATATACAGACCATGTGACACAGATTGTCGAAAGTCATAAAAGGTGATGTGATACTATATAAATTGTCAATAGTCATGTAATGACCATGCGACTCAGATTGCAGATAGTCATATAAAGACCCTGTGTTACTATAGAGATTGTAGATAATCATGTAAAGACCCTGTGTCACTATAGAGATTGTAGATAATCATGTAAAGACCCTGTGTCACTATAGAGATTATCCATAGTCATATAAAGACCATCGATAATCATGTAAGGGGGAGCTCACCAGTTATTATGTACTTTTGAGAGAGTGACGTATGTAAGGTGAAGTTGTTTGCATTTAAAACATGCGCAAAGGAGAGACTGTTGGCATACCTGTATGCTACATTAATGTAATCTGGATGATATTTCTTTGGATAGTGTACTTTTGGAAATTGTACATGATCTAAGCACACTGCTAACTAAAATGACTGCTCCCTTGTGCTACAAAATCAGCCTGAATTAGTCATAAGTACACTATCCATAGCAGCTATCAAAATAGGGAAAATGAATTTTGCCAGACTAAATAATACCAGCTTCTGAAAGTGCAATGAATAAATTAACAAATAAATAAAATGTAAAAAAAAGTTATCGGCTCTTTTTTATACAGTTTACATCTGACGTTCGGGAAGTGAAAATGGCCAAGTGGAGCTAGCTCTTTTTTGAAAGGTGCACATCTTGAGTAAGGCCAAGCTGTATACTCTATAACCCATATTACACCCATCAATCATACACCAAAGTAAAGGGAATTAAAGGTTCTTCAAACTATACCTAAGATATACAAGATCTTTTTTTAATAGCCAGTATAACCAGTGAGGAAAACCGGAGAAATTCCTTTTCTTTAAAATGCTAACCCTATGCAAAATACGAAACTGTAGAGCGCCACCTTAAAACAAATATAAAAAGGTATGGAATTATTTTTTATTTATTTTCATATCATTATGTAAGATGTTCTGAATAAAATGATACATTCATATTGATATTAAGCATAAAAATAAGCTAATTATGCTCATTTTGCTCTTACTTACATAATTTCCCATGAGGCATGTTTGTGTGAGTAGTGACTTTAATTATGGGGAAATTAGAAGTCTTAGAAGTAAATTGTAAAAACATAGAGCTGATAACTTTTTTTTACATTTTATATATTTGCTAATTTATTCATTGCACTTTCAGAAGTTCGTATTGTCTAGTCTGGCAAAATTCATTTTCCCTATTATAATAGCTGCTAAAGATAGTGTACTTTTGACTAATTCTGGCTGATTCTTTAGCACAAGGGAGCAGTCATTTTAGTTAGCTGTGTGCTTAGATCATTTACCATTTCCATAAGTACAATATCCAATGACATTTCAGACACAGTACATGAATGTATCATAGAGGTATGCCAACATTCTCTCCATTGTGCATGTTGAAAATGTAAACAACTTCACTTTATACCCACCACATTCTCATCAGTTCATAATATCTGTAGAGCGCCACCATAATGGCCATGTGACACAGATTTTCGATAGTAATACAAAGACCATGCGACACAGATTGTCGATAGTCATATAAAGGCCATGTAACACAGATTGTCGATAGTTATATAAGGGTCCCGTGAGACTATAGGCATTCGTCTTTCTTAATCCAGTTATATCTATAAACTGATTGATATCAATGTGCAGACAAAATAAAACCATGGTAATACCTCTATTTTAACTCTAAATATTTTAATATGCAGATTTTATGCACCAACCTCGATGTTCATGTTAAAGGGAATGTCATGTTTCCACACGTAGACATTTTGCATTGGGCTATTTGTTTTTGCAGCGGCTGATGTTATCATAAACACATGAAAGGTTTTGAAGTCTTACCTATGTTACGGCTATATTAAAGGGGCTGAATGCAACTTAAATGGCATGTCTACTAATGGGTTTCAGCGGTTTTAAATTTAGTCTCAGATCACAGGCACATAATTACACTATTTTCGACAGATTAATTTGTTTACATGATCTTCCAGATAATATATTTTGTGTTCGAAAATAATATACGTATTTACCTTGACGTTATCAAATGAGAAAATAAAGAGTTCCTCTAGTGCGGTAGTAATGTTGGCTACTTGCTCTGAGCCCAGGAATGCGGCCTCACCACTCATTGACATCAACGACTGGAGTATCGACGTAGCCTCGGTTTCATCGAGCTATAACAATAGATAAAACAAAACAAAAAGAGTCACATGGAAGGGACTGGCTCTCTACAAGGTGAATTTTTTTTCTTCGAAGAATTACAGATAAGACCATTTTTTCCTTTTAAATGCTGCGTCTTCAACTATCTTTGATACTTGTAAGCGATAAGATGAATTTCAAATTAGTTGCTGTAGTGGATATATTGAATGTCAAATTGGCACCAATTAGACATCATTAAAAGTCTTTTGATGAAAACGCCATATCAAAATGATCATTCTTTCAGGGGGAGAAGTGACAAAGTAACTAAGACAGTCGTCGTGACAACCATACGACGTACAACACAACTGGCACCATTTACATTTAGGAACAACTAGGTATCATAAGAAGGCTATGGGTGAAAACCCCATGTTGATATAGCCATTCATTTGGGAAGAGTAGAGATAACTATATTTAAAAATACATATCATGGTGGCCATATTGAGGGCTAGTCGTTTGTATTTCAGACCATCAAGACGCTATAAAAAGTCATCTGATGCAAATTCCATGTCAAAATGACTTTCCATTTTAGACAAGTAGTGACAGTATGACTTTCAAGATGGCCACATGCTGGAAGTCTGGTCAGCACCGTTTTAATTTAAGCTCAACAGTACGTTGTAAGACGTCTCTTAGTACAATTCTGAACTGATATAAGCATTCATTAAAGAGAATTAGTGACAACATGATTTTCAAGATAGCCAACGTTACAGTAATTTTAGACATCAGATCGGAACTTTTTATTTAGGACTAACTAGACATCATACAAAGTTTTCTGGTAAATATACCATGTCAATATGACCTTCCATTCAGGAGAAGTGTCCACAAAAGATGGCTTCTGTGACATCCATACTGGACGTGCGATCGGCATCATTTTCATTTAGGACCAAGTAGACATCATAAGGAGTCTGTTAGTGAAAAACGCATGTTGGTACGACCCTCCATTCAGTAGGAGTAATGATAAAATTTTCAAGATGGTCGTTGTATGGCGGCCATGTTGAATCTCAGATCGGCACCGTTTTCTTTTAAGACATGCTGGAAATCATGAGACGTTCTTTGGTGAAAACTCCACGTCAATATGACTTTATTTTCAGGTGGAGTTGTGATAAGATTTTCAATATTGGTTCCGCGGCGACTATATTGGAAGTCCGAGGGCAACATTTTCATTTGCGACCAGCTAGACATCATAAGAAATCTGTTGTGAAAACCCCATCTTGATGTGACCATTCATGCAGAAGAAGTAGCATTAATAAAAATGTCAAGATCGCTGCCGTGGCGGCCATATTGAAAGTCCAAGCAGCACCAGTTTCAATAACAATAGATGAATGCATGTGTAAAGACGAAAGACCAGCTCATCAGCTCTTCAGGTCTATGACCGGTAGAGCTAAAAAGCCATCTTTTAATCAATGTAACAAAAACTACAGACGATCAAACTATAGTCAATTAAACAAATAAACAAAAAGAAAACACACTTTTTCGGCTGACAGATTTAGATGCATTTATTTTTCTTTTATTTGTAAAATGTCGACGTCCTGTGAAGAAATCATAAATAAATCGTTGTTTTGCCGTTAAAAGATAATGATGTAAAAGATTTTTTAATAGTAATTATGGATATGTATTTAATACAACTGATCATTTAGATACAGTGTTAATAAAATATATAGGTTAAAATGTGTGGATCTTTTTGACGAAAGATGTACTTTGTTAGAACAAGCAACATACATTCATTAAACACTAAAATTATAATCCAAATCATAATATTTTTATTTTCTACACAAGAGTTAGTTGCGGCATGATGACAAAGGCTATAAACAATGTTTGCTCTTTTTCACCTGGGAATTGACCAAATAACATCCATATTCAACAAGTTTATTTAAGACTGACAGATGACTGACACTGAGTGTCGCACCTGTTTCAGTACTGAAGTAATGTGTGCTACATCTGGTGAGAAAGGAAATGGCGTTCAACATTAGTTTCCAATCGATGATATTTTAAATGTGAATAGTAACAATGGTATTTGTACAGTCCATGACAATATGTCAGAGAATTTCATTCTGTGAACTTCGCAGAATGCAACACAAGAGGTTGTAAATTCACGTGGATCGGTGCCAGATATTGTCCAGGAAACAGGCCATTTGTTTCCCCTTATCAAGATGTTATAGATATCCCTCTTCTTAGAAAATGAATGTGTGATGAACCTTCTTCATAATAAGAATGGTGGATTGACGGATAGCTTTAAAACAAGCACCATAAAACCTTTTGATAAAACGAGACTTTTTATCCAGTCGTTCAGTTCCTGTAAACAGATCGAGTTGTCTGGAGTGACTTAAAGTATGAATTTGACGGAAGTAAAAATCTAATTAGACCTAGAACTAAACAGTCTTGTCTTCCAATTTCAGATCATATCGAAAGCAAGATAATACAATTAAAAAATATATTTGAAGAGAAATGAAAAGGATAATAATTGAATCGTCATCCAGGAAATGCAAACAGTCATACCCATTCTAGAATATCTAGATGTAAAGCTAGGTAAATTACTGGCAACCATTCCATTTTTTTATTTTCATTATTGCCCTAACAAACATTTGACAGATTACCCTAAGATACGATTTTGACAAGTTGACCTAACATACTATTTTAATTATGTGCCCAACCATGTCATTTTGAAAAGTTTCTATAACACATTATTTGAATTATCTGCCCAACCATGGCATTCTGACTAGTTGCCTAAAAGCTTAATTAATAGATAACAAATGTCACAATATAAACAAGTCATGTTCAAAAGCATTGAAGCAAAGCAACATGAAATAGCCCTAACAGTCTTTACTGCCGTTAGCCACCACGAAGAACACTAATAGAGAAACTTTACACAGGCGGTAAAATGCCATAAACGGTACTAATGTAACATAGCGAAAAGCAAAAACCAACAAAACTCATTTTTCGACTCTCTTTCAGAGTTTAAGTCTATAGATTACAGACTCGTCTTCTATCCTGTTCTTCATGGAGGAGAAAGGACAGAAACATTAACCCAAATTTATATTCAGGGTTTTACTATTTGCTTTATATGTATCGTCGGTTGGAGACAATAGATAAGCTCCCATAAAACAAAACCTGTGATCACGCTTTGTTACATATGAGCGTAATACCGAGGTAGTGCTATGTGTCGGTTTATTAGAAGTTCTGGTTTAAGAAACTGGAAAACATCAAACTCAGATTCCTGTATCGGAAAATATCACTTAATATGTTTCTTTTTTCCTTTCAAAACTGGAAAATATAAAACTCAGATTCCTGTATCGGAATATAGCACTTGATATATTTCTTTTTTCATTTAATATTGTGACATTAACAGTAGCGCCATAAAATTAGAGTAACTTTAAGCCGTCCAAACAGTTAAACTATTCATGAATGATTCTCACACAAAAGTCCATCAATGAGACATAGACGGTAACTAAAATGTCACGGGTTACTAGAAAATGCCAATTTAACTTTTAAATGTATGGAAATATATTCATGTTGCCTAAATATTTAGAATAATAAATATTAGCTCATATACCGACTCAACATTTCAAGAAGAGACCAAAATTTTTACAATCTGACATTTTTTACATAAGAAAATGACACGTCTTTAAAATATTACTATATGTACAAGTAAGTCTATGATTTTTTCATATGGCATTGGTACTTCTACATTATATACACTTTCCTTAAGGCAATACAATAAAAAGAATAGGCTTGAATGTATAATAGTATAGTATAGTATAGTATAGTATAGTATAGTATAGTATAGTATAGTATAGTATAGTATAGTATAGTATAGGATAGTATAGGATAGTATAGTATAATATAATATAATATAATACAATATAATATAATATAATATAATATAATATAATATAAGTAGTCCGCGAGTATTAGAGGAGCTAACCTCTTTACACTCCTGTGTGTTTGGACTTATCCATACAGCCTCACCGGATGGGGACAAAACACAGGATCGGTTACCGTATCCGCGACTAAAGTAGGTCAGGGGTCCATAGGGGCAGGGATAGACTGCGCTATCGCCTATGTGTGTCCGGGGCCACAAGTAAACCCCTGTTTTGTCTGTAATTATCTTCTCTTCTCTGCAATACGCTGTAAAATATCAATGGGGATCGTCTTTAAATATAGGCAGTAAGTAAAACAGAACGTGAATGGCACAACTGTACCACTGTTGTGGACAAGTCCAATGTAGACCCTTCCTGTTCACGGTGTGGCACTTTCGGGATTGTAAAGGCGGAGAATAAAATCACGTAGGCTTTTCACTATTAAAAAGAAATTCTAGAAACAGCTGCAAGTTAATTCTTTAAAAGAGATCAAACATACATACCAGTAGCATAATAAAACAGGTCCTTGATACATCGATCAAGACATTATACATAATGTGTCATTTTAACGTTACGATTCACTGTTTATTTTAAAATATTTTGCCCAAAACGCAAAGATAAACTGTAAGACATTAATACGAAGCCCAACAACTGAAAGACACTGCGTGCAATTTAATAGTAAAACAGGAGACCCACGAAGGGACTGACGCTGATCTGGGACGAAATTAATTTTAGTGAATTCAATATAAGACCATTTCTTCATTTTATTTGTCAAGTGTTGGAATTATCTCGGATATTTTTTAGCAATAACAAGATGTTCACTTAGCTAATGCGATACACATATTGTCAGCTTAACACCATTTTCTTTAGGACAAAGTAGATATCATTGGAAGCCTTTCAGTGAAATCCCTATGTCACAATTATCATTTTCATTCAGGAAGTAGTGAAAACAAGATATTTAAGACAGTGGTCGTTTCAGCCATAATGGATGTACGACTGACGCCACTTTCATTTAGGACTAGCCATGTATCATAAAAGGTAATTAGTGAAAACCCAAGTTGATATATTCATCCATTTGGAGAGGATTAGATATAACACTATTTTTAAGATCAGAGCTTTCCATTCATCAGGAGCAATAACAGGATTTTCAAGATGGCTGCGGTGACGGTCATAGTGGACTTCAAATCGGCACCATTGTTATTTAATACTAACTGGACGTCATGAAAAAAAGTATTTGCTAAGTACCCCACGTGAATATGACTTTCTGTTAAAGTCTTGATAACGGAACTTTGAGATGGCTGCATTGGCATCATTTTTATTTACGATCATCTAGATATCATAAAACTTATTTTAGTGAAAATCCCATGCTGATACGACCTTCCGTTCAGGAAGAATAATGATAACACGATTTTCAAGACAGCTGCCGTGACGGTCATATTAGACGTCAAATCGACACCATTTTTATGTAGCGCCAAAGAATATTTATTGGAAGTATTTGTAGTGAAGACCACATGTTGATAAGAGCATCCATGCATGAAGAGTAGCGATAACAAAATGTTTAAGATTGCTGATGTGACAGCCTTATTGGACGACGGATCAGCACCTTTTTCAGTTAGGACAAATTCGACACCATATAAAGTTTTCTGATGAGCAGCCCGTGCTGACATGATCATCTTTTCAGGATGACAACAGCTTCAACATGGACACTGTGGCGGCCATATTGGTGTCAGATTGTCATCATTTTCATTTAGAACAACTATAAGTCATAAGAAGTCATTTAGTTAAAACCCCATGTTGATATTACAATCCAGGAGGAGTAACGATAACACGATTTTCAACATGGCTGCCATGGAAACCATACTGGATGTCCAAGCAGCAATATTTTCATCATGAACCAACTAAACCATCTGATGGATGTGTGCGTAAAGTTTCAAAGCAATCTTCCACTTTAGGAGGTGGATAGATAATACACGTTGTTTAACGACAGACGGACGGACGGACAACAGAAAATATCTCAAGAGTTAAAAACTGACAAAATAAATCCATATTCCCTCCAAAAAATTCGCATTTAAAAAAGAACAATTTAAATGCATCGGAATTTCACATTTTAGAAGAAAAGCAGATACTTAGAACCTCTGAACTCTAACTGCATCCAGTTATTTTAGATTGCACATTAGCAAGAATTCTGAGTCACCATTCAACTTTTGTGCCTAAAGTGAACACGCGGCAAACGTTTGTTGGACACATCTCTAATTACTATAGGGTTACTGTCTTTATACTCTTTTCTGAAAAAGAAAAATTGCTTCTTGCAAGTCTACAGTGAAAGAATATTTAGGGTTTTTGGTAGCTCTGATCGCAGATTGTAAGGCTGAGTTTGTAATAAACATCAATTCTGTCATGAAGTTTCTGTGTTGCTATTTAGCTAGATGATGTGCCAATGGTTAAGGAAACATAATTGATGAATCTGACAGCGATTCAATAAATTGCATTAAATTGCATTAACTGGCAATTCATATCTTTATTTTTTAATAGTGTTGTTTCACTTGCATTATGCCAGTTAACTAAAACTAAATAAGTCTTTTGAAGCCTGGTCAAAATATTTCAACAGCAAAAGTTAATGGATATAATTTAAATTAGGCTGCACAAGGCCAGCCTAAACTCACGATATCAACCGAACTCGTTTTGAGTTGTTAGATTTAAATTCAAAAATGAATGCTGAAAGGCCAAAGTCTCGACAGATGACAACTTGTCTGTTTTGATGAAATCATTCAGGCAGACAGTTTAACTATACATGCCGGAAACGTTACTTTGATATTGGCGCCATTATCTTCTCGGTCACGTGGTCTTAACATACCTCTCGATGATCTGACACGGCGTAGTTAACATAGTGTTATAAAATATGTCTTCAACATAAACGTAAAACGTAAACATGTCGTGGATGTCTGAAGTGAATAGTTTTACATTTACAAGAGAAGTATGCGTGTCTCTTATGACACTCGGTAGTAAAAGTACACAAATTGTCGCGACGGGAATGCATACAGTTTACCATAGTTTAATATTTAAAAAGAAAATTGAATGAAAGGATGCCAGTTCTAGTGACTCTAAATCAAATAATTCTTTTCATGTACGTTTCATCATAACTATGTACGATGAGATTTAAGTAGACTCTATAAGGAAGATGTTTAAAGAACTTCGCGTGATGCGGTTTGTTGAAGATTTCTAATATTCGTGTAGTGTGCCTAAGAAAATCGAAATCTGCTAAGTAAAAAGCAAAATAAGTAAAAGCTCAAATATTGCTTTCGTTGTCTTTGCTGCAGTGGAAGCAGCAGTTTTCCGCGTTCTGTGTTTGTTGATCTTGCCACCTTGAATATTTACATTTTTTCACAAATGTATTTTAGGATCGAGTAACATTTCTAAAGAAATTAGAGCCATTTAGATTAAAAAAACCTATCTTCGAATACCTATTTAACTCAACATTTTCTTAACTTAAAGCAGAAGCACCGGTTTTTACTGTTTTGTTTATCGATTTACGTCAAAAGATCGCGGTATTATTATGAGAGTAATTGTAAGTGTTATTAAATTATTATTCCGAAGTCATGTATCTTTCTTAAAATGATGCAATAACATCTTATCACGTCAGTAACGACGTTATGACATCATATTAGGTTATTGAGTAACATCAAGCTTCATATTCATTTCACCTCATTATTCTGTGGTTTCATTGCATAAAATCAGTATGTTGCATCATGAGATTAATACAATTTTTGATTGGTGCTCAGATGAAGTTAAACATATAAATTATGTGCACACAACAAGGCACTGAATTACAACAAAATGTAGAGATTATAATATTAATATGCGCTATTGGATGTTATTTTGATAACTATTCAGTGTATTACGTGGTCAAGTTTACTGGTGTTCCAGTGGCAGTTCATATCATTATTCAGACGAGTTGCCCCTCCAGTAGTACAGTTTCCAACTGCAGCACAAAGTGGTAAACTGATTCCGATGATGCAAAAGCCATTGACACTTATAATAACAGAATTTGATATGGTTATTAAAATACTAAAAATTCGTATGCACATAAAAAATAAACAAAAGTGCATATTAAACAGATTGTCTCAAATTTGTTTCCTGATCCAGATTTGTTGGGTCTTTTGTTTGATGACGTATCATTATCGCTAGACTGGTCGTCTCCAAATATGTAGATATTTCAGAAGCAGGGCAAGAAAGGTATACCTAAGCCCCGTAGCAAATACATATCCGAATTTAAGAGCGGATAAAACGCGAATTTATATGGGACCGTTCTTTCCACGCAAACTACAAAATTATCCTTATATAATTTGTCTTAATGGACAGATAACAATGTGACGTGTGGAATGTTTATCAGAAAAAATACTTCCCATACATTCAAATATTCAAACTATTTGACGTGTCAGTCATATGAATTATATGAAAATATGTCCAACTTAGTCAAACTTGAGAACAGAAATGGAATGCAAATACATGTAAACATATGTCGATCCATAAATACAATTTATAAAAATTTAAAAAAATTAAAAAAACAGCCTTAGATCAGTATTCATAAATGTAAATAATTCAATAACGAAATTCAATGTGCTCCATAAAATAACGTCTAACGTATCTGAGCACGTGTCTCTAAGTTTACTGATTTAAGAAAGTATTCAATATTTTATTAACAAATCCTGTTTATTATTACAATAAGATTTGCTGTCAACTCCTGACTGTAATTTAAAGCTAGCTGAATTTTTGACAGGTATAGTTGTTACATTATATCAATGATCTTTCTAAATCTAAAGAACTTTGATCTATTTAATTCGTTCATCTAAATAATACAAGTGTTTTCTACTCACGTTCTCTGCATGTGTATTTATCCCCCAAAGCCAGACAGCGTCCACCATCACAAGGATTAGAATAACATGGGTTGGACTTGCTCTGACATTTATCCCCTGCATTGTAGATTAAGAAGACATGAGTTAATCAGACAACAACTTGATAAATGCACGTACAGCAATCCTCTTAACAAAAGCGATTCACAATACACTGACTGCATTCGAGGTTTTGCTTAAACATTCTCCTGTTACATGTGATAAGATTCATTTAGTCTTATACGTTTTTCAAAATCTTATTACTGGTTTTCTCATATTCCTAAGGAATGAATTCTTGCCTAAATTCTGCTAATTATTAAAGAAAGTCTTAATATCGGGACGAACGAGATATTCGGTTTATCTGATACTGCTCCGTGGTTATTACTCTAATTGGGAGAAATACAAAAACAAATTAAACAAGAGGCTTTCGAAGAAACCAAAGAACTCCTGGAAAAAAATTAATTCTGGAAATTAAAGATAGGGCCATTTCTTCCAATTAACTACTGAGTGCTCCAGCCATTTCTGATATTCTTCAGCAAAACCAAGATATTCAAACTGGCTGATCTGGATGTCATCTTGGAACCATTGAAGTTTAGGACAAAGTAGACACCGGAAGATGTCTTTTGATGAAAATTTCATTATGATCATCCATCGGATAATATTTTAAGACAGTCATCGTGGCAGCCATACTGAATGTACAGATGACATCATTTTGATTAGAGAGCAACTAGACATCATAAGAAGTTTATTGGTGACCCCCAATCTTGGTACAAAATCCATTTACAAAGGCGTAAGATAACAATATTTTCAAGATATGATTTTCCATTCAGAGATAAAAAGAATTTCAAGATGACTGTTGTGGTGGTCATATTGGATGTCAGATCGGCAGCATTTTCATTTAAGATCAAATGAAGGTCTTCTTGTGAAAGACCCATTGAATTATGATTGTCTGTTCGAGCTGTGATCACACGATTCTTAATTTAAGATAGCTGCCTTATAAGCACCATTTTCCTTTACAGAAGCGATACGAGTATTGTCATGATGGAAAACGTAGACGTTGTATTTGATATATCAACACTATTTTGTATTTAAAACCAACACATCATCATAGGAAGTATTTTAGCAAAAGCCCCATGTTGACAGGACTGTCCATCCAGATGACTATCAATAATGACATGTTCAAGACCGACACTACGTGGCGGCCATATGATACATAAGATTAGCACCTTTATCATTGATCAGACTAAGAATTATTTTAATGAATGCGCTTTGGATATTTAACGTACCTTTAACAATTTTCTAGTCATAACGCTACGATATCTGCAGTTGTGTAGCAGTTTATTGTCATGTCTAGCACTGGGGCATCATGCCGCGGACATGAAGCATCATGTCGCACCCAGTCACATGATCCTGACACCCGGCCGACTAGTCCTAACACTAAACTTCTTAATGCTGAACGCCTAACGAGGCAGCTGTTAGTACCATTTTTATAAGTCTTTGGTATGCCTCGGCCGGGGTTCGAATACACAACCTCCCGCATCCGGGGAGGACGCTCTGTCCACTAGGCCACCGGAGCTGTCATTCAGAAGGAGTAGCGATAACACGATCTTCAATACTAGCGCCTATACTGCACTTCAGAATGGCACCGTTTTCGTTTACAAATAAATACACATACTTTGAAATCTTTTAGTGAAAACCCCATGTTGATATGATCATCCATACAGGAGGAGTAGCAATACAAAGATTTTAAAGATGGCCATTATGGCACCTGTATCGCATCTCAGATCGGCACTATTTTCGAAAAGGAACAACTAGTCATCATAAGAAGTGTTCCATGTTGATTAGACCATACATTTGGGAGTAGCGAAACAAGATTTTCAATATTGCTCACGTACCACCAATATTGGAAGTCCGAGGGGCGCCATTTTTATTTAAAACCTACTAGACCATAGGATGAATGTGTATATAAAGTTTCAAGGAAATCCTCCGAGTAGTTTAGGAAGATTATCGATAACAACAAATTGGCCTAACGGATGAACGAATTGCAGACGACTGACGATGAAAAGCAAGCCATCTCATAAGCTATTCTGGAATATGATCAGTAGAGCTAACCAGACCAAAATCGTAACCTCGAGTAAGATATGAACAGATCATATTTAGATGGAGTTTTAGAATGGAATATGTCTGCATTTACTGTTGTTCCAAATCATTGTCTAAATAAAAATAAATGTCGTAGTGTATCAGCGATTTTTTTCTAAGCGATACAATCGGGCAGTCGATGGAATAAGACGAACACAAGGCCAGACCAAATGCCGAATACCTTTCAACCTTTAAGATTATGCTGTGCATATGGTAATTTCAATCCGTTCAGATAAATCAAAATTGAATGTACAAATTTAAAAAGGAAATTATACAATTCAAATGAATAAAAGATAATAAGAGGCAGATTTTACTTTACATAGTGTTCAAATATCACGCAATTTTATGAAAAATGGAAGTCTCTTACATACTATTAACACAATCGGACTACAGAAAAGTTTTGTCCAATGTTCTGGAACATCTTGAAAGCTTGTAGCAAAAGCGCTTCTGAGCTGAGAGGAAATCACAAAGAAGTAATGATCAGAGATTTATCAATATGTAGTGCAATTGTGTAGATGTTTGGATTTATTCTTGATTATGTAAAAGAAATTGTTGATTATGTTAAAGAAATTGCTGTAAACAAAGAATTAGCATCATCATAAGGAATAAGTCATAGTTGTCATGCGAAAATTCCCATATCCGCGAAAGGATTGGGTATCTAAAGAATGTTTGACGTCGTTGACGACTCTGATGTGAATTTAATTAAAGGGTGAATTGTTTGGCGACTAAAAGAGATTGTTTGCATTTTTCGCCAGCTTAATGCATTTGATTTTTTACACCATTAATAAATCAGACAAGAAACTTTTCATAGCCTCTCCATACAATTATTAGAAAATAACGGCGCTACTTCGCGTCCATTTAATAACCATTCCTTTTAAAATTTTAAAACTTAGTTTTGCATGACACACTTAATCATGGGGCGTATTCGTTTATCAAAAAAGAAACAAAACTTAGAGCCTTGAGGACGCCACATAAATGATGTATTCCTTAAATACTGGACCAATATTTTACTACAATTCAGGATATATTTTTAACAGACATATTACAAAGATCAGTAAAACGAATGCTACGTACTCCACACGCTATATAGACAATTTATTATCCAATTAAGACACCATAAACTTTAAGGAAAAAGGATTCAAGATATCTTAAATAAAAGGCTGATATAGACGTATTTTTGCCAAGTAGCTTATTAGATATCTTGAAAATTTTATAAACTCTCGACAACCTTCAAACACTTGACCGTACGTCAACGGAATGATGTACGTATGACGGATGGTTTATTATACATATGCTTATGACGGATGGTTTATTAAACATAGCTATTAAAGATTTACGTATGACTGATGATTTATTACACATTTCCTAGTGAGATACTTAAGTATATCGATGGGAGACAAAACTGATATCGCCACAGTAGGCGACTATGGTGACATTACGTATAAAACTAATGTCATATTCCATTTTGTTAGACCATCTGCCTTTATGTGTGCTACATCAAATCGCAATTATACATCGTAATACGAATTTTAAGTAGCAATTATAACTTGCATCACAATCGTGTATGAAAACGATGGAAAAATCAGGTGTTGATTAACACTGATTGCAATTCGAAATTAAGTGGCAATCGAAAATTGGATACAGTGTCTGCTACCTAGCTAGACCTCAAGTTTGTCGAGGCCAAACAAATATTTTAGTTTGAATGTAGAAATGAACAAAATAAAGGACAAACGTCGTTCCAAGTAAATCACAATCATGAAGATATTCTTTCAAGATATTGCGTTCTGAATTCAGTCTGGTAAAACCGGCCTGATGTTTGAGTTACCCAACCAACAGTATCAATCCGCGAATATAAAGTGTTAACAAAAATACAAATGTCTAGATTTTCGCACAAATACGGTCCCTATTTTGACAAAATACAAAATCTGAAGCATCAAATGTACAAGCTTTATCTGTTGTTGTTGTTGTTGTTGATGTTGTTGTTGTTGTTGTTGTAGGGTTTAACGTCATTTTTCAGCACAAGATAGGCTATACACGGCGGCCAGTATAAATGGTGGAGGAAGAACCCGGGAAAACTCCGGAAAAAAACACCGACCCACGAGAAGCTACTGGCAAGCTTTCTCACATACCCAAGCTTTATCTGTAAAACGTGTGTCCCAAACTTATTATAAATTTATTAACTTCTCTTTATCGACGTAGTAATGCAGCTGTCAATGTAGCATAGAATGGAGAAAACCCATAAAAACTGACGGATTTTGGTTTTAAAAAATATATAATAAAACAAATCTATGTTTTTGAGTAGATTTATAGAGGATTTCATGCATCATGTTTTTAATAGTGAATTTCTTTACTGTGTTCAATAATGTCCAGGCTTGCAAAATCTCGAGATTATTTATTAATATTAAATCATTAACCATATGAGATTCTGTTTTAATTTTTGTTTTAATGGAAATAGTTTAGACAGAAAGAAGAAGAAATATTTTTCAGACATGTACCTTTCATCTGTTGCGCGTACAAATAGTCCCAGACGCTATTTGCATTAATAATGCGCAGTTATATAACCAATATCATTTAAAGGTATTTTTTCAAAATACAAATTTTCATTCAAAGAGCCACTCTACTTCCACATCAATAAAATATTTGACACAAACAGCATGGAAGTATTTGTGTGATCTCACATAGTTAGTTGACTCGGTTTAGGCGAGTCATCGATTTCCATGAAAATTGTACAATGTATCCGCCTAAAGTGTGTCAATTCCACTACTCAACATTTCAGTCGTAGGATATTAATGCGAGGGGATGATTACTGGATGCAGACTTACAGACATTTGTGACCGAATATTTGCATTATTTTATTAGGAACAGTACAGTAGACATAGACAAATCTTAGAGTCGGAATAGCATCAAATGATTAGAAATATGAGCTCGTTCGCGCTATTTTATAAAGTAAAATAATGTCGTTTAACATTCTGTCATTTGAGGGACAGGCATATGCCCATTTCTTTTCAAAACAGAGGTTAGTTTATTTACTCTGTTAATATTTAAACTAAGTTTATCGTAGGGTGGGGACAATGTTACAGGTTCCCCACCCAGCCCTCTATTGACTAATCGATACCCTTAATTTTATCTCTAACGAACCCGTGTGAGGTAAACTGGCCATATCCCAACAGATGTATCATTTTTATCCCAATGCCTCTTACCCAACCAATCTGGAAAATGGTCGCCATAAAATGTTGATAGTAATAGTACCAAAAAAGAGTTCCAAAAAGCGGGGTAAGGAAACTTCCCACAGCCACACCCAATCAGTAAAGAGAACACAGCGAAGGAATTCCATGTGCTTATTAGGACCCTTCAGAATCTCACAGTTATGTTAACATGTTGTCATCTCAAAAATATTTAACTGCGCACACTATAGCGAATATGTGATAAACGGAAATATTCGCTCGTGTAGTGGAAACAGTTTGTATTGCCATTCGTCGCTTCACCAATCGTGACAATACAATGTTACCATTTCACTCGTGAAACAATTTTAATATCATCCATGTAGCTATATTCCATACTTGTGATATCGATGATGTATTAGGATCTTCCTGATACGCATATTTGTCTAAAATTGAACAAGTAATTGAAATTATAATTTAGATTCTTAACACACACACACACACACACACACACACACACACACACGCACACAACGGATAAACAGTTCCAGTGACAATGCAATACTTCTAATGAAGACTGACTGTTAAATTAAATTACAAAGGCATGCTTAAGACAAACCAACACTTTTAGTGGACACGTCACAAGAAATCAATGAAAACAAAGGGAAAAAACATGAATACTCATAGCAATACAGTAAAAAGGTGAAAGTTACATACAACGAAAGACACCACACTAGAGTAAAAAAAGAATATTGGCCTTTTTCACTAACAAAACTTCAGTTCGGGCAGAAACTTAAGTTTAAATTCTGGTGATCAGACTGGCTGAAATTTGTGTCTTTTTCATGTTTGAGGAATCAACTGTCCGAAGTCTAGGCTTAACCTTAATATTTGTGTTGGTGAAACTCTGACCTGGATAAAGACTCATGCCAACACATGCGAAATGTTTCAACAAACCACATTCTTTAAAGTGCAATTATACCGTTCCACACTCAGCTTTTAGACAACAAAGAACTGCTTTGGCAAATATTCTTAAACATCCTATAAGCTTGGCGGAAGCAGAGCTACGTAAGCTGTGAGGGGATCACTGCTAGAGAATGATTGGAAATATTCATACAGTGCAATTTTTTAAAGGTTTCGAGTTCGTCTAGATGTCATCGAGGAATTTGCTAAAAGCAGTTCTATCATCACAAAGAAGAGAATTTTAGCTGACAGACTGTGCTACTACGGTTCCAAGCCATGCCCATGCAGAAAGATTCGAGTGTCTAAAACGTATTCTACGTCACGCAAGCAGGTAGGTTTCTACAGTCCATCAAAGAAAGTGAAGCATGCCCTCACTTACCGTAGAAGCCCTGGGCACAGTTACAGGAATACCAGTTGGAAATGTTAACATTCAGTAGGCCACCAGGATATACAGCGGACGGAACTTGAACGGATTTCCATCCCAGAATGACTCTGTGCGAGCATGTGCCATTATTTAAGCATGTACTTAAAAGATTACAGAACTTATAAAACTCACAGACCTTTCCATAAAAATTTGTATCCAAACAGTCACACCAAAACTTGCTGTAGTCACCACTAACAATGCATTTCCCTTCGTTCATACATGGCGAACTTGCACATAAATTTTTATACTGGCAAAGGTTTCCCATGTAACCGAAAAGGCATTCACATGAAAATGAGCTTGAGTTCCTTACGCACTGTGCCCCATTCCTGCATGGATTTGACAGGCATGGATTAAAATGTTCACACAATTTCCCCGAGTATAGTGCAGGGCAGTTACAAAAGGTATCCCCATCACTGGTTAGGTTTTTACAAGTTGCGTTGTTCTCACAACGTTTCATCTTACAGCCATCGATCTTCTCGCAGTTTTTTCCATAACGCTCGATAGAACAATTGCAAGTGAATTCGGTGTCGCTCATGTTGGTGCACATTCCACCGGCTGCGCATGGATTGGAAACGCATGGATTACTTCTTTCACATCTCTCACCATAGAAAGGAGGTTGGCACTCGCACACAAAGGCATCGCTGCTCGTATTAACGCAAATGCCGCCATTCAAGCAAGGCTTTTCGAAGCATTTATCGTAGTTCTGACACTGTGCTCCCCAGCGTCCCTCTGTACAATGACAACTATAAGACCCCGAATCAAGTGATTCGCACGTACCACCATTGTCACATGTGCTATAGGGGAGGGCACATGCGTCCTGTTTCTCACAGTACACTCCCCGAGAACCAAGTGGGCATATACACGTGTAATTACCAGTTATTTGCTCGAATCGACATTCACCTTTTACACACGGAATTCTTACAACACATGGGTTTTCGTTCTCACAGTACTTTCCATAGAAACCATTGTGACACTCGCACGTAGAATTCATCTCATTTAATTGTATGCATCTGCCATTAAAACATGATGACGGTGAACAAGTATTCATTATTTCACAGTGCTCACCGAAATAGAAATTTGGACAAGCACAGGTGTAGTTTGCATCATCCTTATTCAGATCACATATACCACCATTTTTACACTCGTGAGAAATACATGTATTATAAAATTGACACAAATTACCGTAAAACGTACCAGATGGACATTCGCAACGATAACTTCTATCTCCTTGGAATATACAAGTGCCGTTGTTTTTGCAGGGATGTCTTGCGCACAGATCCACCTCAGTACAGTTTGTGCCGCCCCATCCTTCAGAGCAGTTGCATCGATGGGACAGGTCTGGATTGACTAGGCACTCTCCTCCGTTCTTGCATGGGTCCCACACACTGCAGTTGGTGAATAAGCTGCACTCTTTTCCGTAAAGCCCTTAAAAATGATATAATTTGCACGAAAAGAAATATTTATCATAATCATTATCAGTTATTTGTAATTTATTTACGAAAACTACGTAATAATTATTTTTCACAAAATAGGGGTTACTATTATAATTAGTGTACAAGTTCTTTTTCAGCAAATTCTAATCTTATGTCTACGAATGGTAAGTATTTGGCATTTACTTATACGAAGATCTGTGTTCTTTGATTAATGTAAACAGAAACATCAGCGGGTGTGAATAGCACCATGCTGATTGTCTTTCGCATACTGGAAAGCAATAAGAGACTTCACTGCTTTCTATAACATTTTAATAATGATTTTATTCATAGAGAATACATTCAGAAATTCAAAATCAACTTGACAATTTCTAGAATGACTATCATCGCGTTTTCTCTGCAAGCTTATGTGCGGATAAACAGTAGCTAATAATTGCTACAAACAATTTACCGAAGATAACTAAGCTATGTTTATAGTAGATTCTTTGCAAGGATCTCTCTTACAAATTCCGTATTGTTTCGATAAAATGCTTGAAAAACGTTTAGGCACTATTATGTGTGTTTCATATTTATTGTGTGCTTGACCTTTGTCTATGATTGAGAGTAAATATTGGGACTACCTGATTTCTGGGATGTTTACTAAAATTTGATTTCAAGGCCTTTGTTTTTTCCTATGAATTTTATTGAATCTTAGGTCAAGTGAAATTAGGATATATATTCGATTTGAATAAACAAGTCCTTATTCCTGTTTCATACCAGTCTTTTGCAAACTATGATTATATATTTTAGTTGTGTTCATAAATAATTTGAGGGGAATCATTTATTTATTGTTCATTGGAATTTCAAGTGCTCGCTGACTTTTGGAACTAAAACACTGCTTTGGGATTGTTGTGAATTCATTCAAAGACATTCGGGACTATATCATTGTGATACATCGATACTATCTGTACATCGTCACATTGAAGACTGGTGGTATATCAGCACATTCAGTATTGGAACTCATTCGGAACATTCTATATTTTAAAACATGTGAGAGAGCATTCAAGATAATTTTGGATTTGATTCACAGTGCTGTCTTTTGATTTTTTCTTTATATTCTTGGAAAATAAAGTGTTTAGTTTAACAAAACTGGGTTTCGCTTGTTTTTGTTATTTAATTTAAGACTCTGATATAATAGTTAATCCCAAAATAGAGACGCGAATAGTTAAGCCTCAATAGGGACTAATACATTAGTTAAGCCTAAACAGAGGTTAATAGTTAAATCCAAAGAGAGACTCTAATATAATGCTTAAGCCAAAATATTGATTCAAACATAATCGTTAAGCCCAAATAGAAACCCTAATAGTTAGACCCAAACAGAGACTTTAATAGTTGAGCCCAAACAGGACCATAATACAATAGTTAACCCCAAGTATAGATTCTAATATAATAGTTAAACAAAAATAGAAACCCAAAGAGTTAAGCCCAAAAGAGAGACTCTAATGTAGCAGTTAAGCCCAAACAGAGACCTTAATAGTTAAGCCCAAATAGAGACTTAAATAGCTAAGCCCAAATAGAGACTTAAATAGCTAAGTCCAAAAGAGACCTTAATAGCCATGCCCAAATATAGACTGATATAATAGTTAAGCCTAAATAGACTTTAATATAATAATTAGGCCCCAATACAAATTCTATTATTATAATTAAGCACAAATAGAGACCCTAATAGTTAAGCCCAAATGGGAACTAATCTAATAGTAAAGCCCAAATACAGACTTTGATAGTTACGCCCAAGTAGAGATGAATATAATATTTAAGCCCAAATAGAGACTTTCAGACTAAATGTCACTTTAAACAATGTAGTCAAATAGAACACAGTTAAACAGCTCCAAGAACAGTTGATGAATTACACTCTATTTCAGATAAACATTGTTAATCATGAATCAACAATCCGTTTAGCCAGTTAGTTGGAAACAAGTCAGGAATTAAAGAAACGGCTCAGAAGCCGGAAATGGGAAATTCATGAGATTTGCCAAGAACGTATAATCACCAGAAATAGTGCTTTCTAAAATATATTGCAAACGTAGAAACATTAAGTTTCACGAACGGTCTAACGATATCTACTCAATGGATCATTATCATTACGAATATATATATATATGTATGTGTGTGTATGTGTGTGTGTGTGTATTGTACGAATGCCGTATCATTGATATACCACGCGATGTATAAATTTGTCATTAAAATGAAACGAAGCTTGCCGAGTTTCCTTTTATTGGAAAATTTATACAACGAGTGGTATATCATTGATACAGCGTACATGCTATACATATATTTTATTTATATCATATACAAATACACACATATGCACTTTGAATGAAGTTACGTTATGATCCGAGCAATTGTGTATCGAACGAGTGAATGAACTCCTCACATCCCTGCGAATGTGTCCGCTAAAAAATGTAGTTCTGCGATTTTTCTTGTTGTTCACAATCACACATGCAAATTTGTAAGTTTATTGTTTTATTTTTGAGTTTCTATTTTTATTCATATTTATTAAGTCGATATAACACACGCTCATGATTTAAACATGAAATATGGTCATTATGAAGAAAGTGGTGTACTAAAAATACGATACAGTATGTATGCCTCGTGACCGATAAATTTAACATATAGGCCTATTTTCGACTGGCGATTGCAACTATGTATCATTGATATTATGAACACTGTAGATAGATTCCAAGGAAGCGTAAACATACTGCTACGACGAAACAAGTTACTGTAGGGTATTTGGTACAATTTCAGCTTTAATGTTTTCGACCAGAGCAATATGTTTTTCTCTCTCACTCCAGATGTTTGCTTATTTTGTCCCTTACGCAAGAGAGGGGAGAGGGGAATGGAAAAAAGAAAGGATTCTGATGAAATTGTGCACCATTTTAATTTCGTTTAGAAAACAGGCACTATTAATACTTTTTATCGTTATTTTCATATGAGTAGAAATTCATCTTTGATCTATAGGCCTGCAGCTGAAAGAATGTTTATATATTCGTATTATTGCGCCATGGGAGGATCACAATTTGGTATACCAATAGTATTGGTATATCAATTTGCTTAATACCAATACTTTAAATGCCATGTTATTTTTAATGTATGTATGTATGTATGTATGTATGTGTGTATATATATATATATATATATATATATATATATATATATATATATATATATATATATATATATATATATATATATATATATTACATGGCCAGTTCTATGTTCCGTATTCCTCTGAACAGTACTTCCAACACATGATATTTTGTGACGGTCTGACATATAGGTACATAATGACTTTCTAAGAATGCGCAACATATACACAGTTTATGTTTTTTAGAAATTAATAATCTGCCTTTAAAAAAAAGATCCTTTCTACAGGGCGGATATTTACCGCAATCACAAGGAAAGAATGAGTCGATTAGCTGTTTCCTCAAGTTCAGGCACTTATGATAACGACCGAAGGCAGGTAAGAATTATTCTTCCATCAGCAAGTACAGGAAACAAAACGTATTTGCACAGCTTTACATTGACGTTTTACATTTTCTGTGCAGACTGAGTATGCGTTTTTGCCTCCCCATAGAGAAGGAAACGATGGTAATTAAACATGCATCTGCCTTTGAGAGTAGTGCATTATTATTGCCATAGGTTCTTTTGCATAAGTTGTTTCATTGTACTTACACACACACACACACACACACCACGGACGGTTGCATTCGAATTCAAATTATACACTAATAAGAAGAGGGGGTTTCTTTACTATAAGATCATCAGAACGTCCTATGCAGAAATACAGGATCGTGATTTTATAATTGATGAAACTCAGAATATTACTTTTCCTTTCAAAATGAAGATTGCTGCTATGTAGAAAATCCTTCTATGTAGAAAAATCTTTACCTGAATCTGATTTAATGACACACATTAACAGAAGCAGCAAGGTTATTTAATTTACCATTCATCAAGCAAATATGAACCATAAGGTACTCTGAATTAATACCAAAAATAGCCATTGAGATGTGTCTTTCATTGTGAATATTCGCAAACTACTGGTAATATTCTGAAAAATGTTGGAAGTGCACACAGTGATATTATGAATATTTGGAATAATATGGTGACAATGACATTCCATTTTTTTGGAAATGTTTTGTCATTTTCAGCAGTACCTTTGTGAACAATTGCAATACTTTTTCTTATAGAATTTTCCGCGAATATTGTGCGAAAACGCAATAATATTGTGTTTATTTGCAAATAAATTGCTAATATTAACAACGCCTTGGCTAATGAACTTAATTATCTACCTACCTGTCCATTGACATACATACGTACCTATCTTCCTGCTTACAACATTAAACGTAAATTTAATATCGATATAGTTTTGAAAATATTCTCATAAACGAATTTTTAAATTTTTTAAAAATGTATAGCAATAAATCATTCTCGATATTTTATAAGTGGCCTATTATTGAATATTTCACGTTGTAAAAGTAGTTCCAGGATGGTCGTGCGATACGTATAATTTAAAATACTGTTTCAAGCCAGGGGTCTTTACTTGACCGAGCGGTGTCAAAACCCTAGCGCGATTCTCGCTAGAAGTGATAAGTTTACCCCTAATTTCCAAAGACTTCCATACAACTTCATTTGTAAATTAGAAAGCATGACGTGTCCATTCTAAACATAACTTTTACTCTAATCATTGCAAGACCACAGATCTCACAACCTGCCAAATATCCACCAACCGCATACCCGCACGGCCTCTCTTCGTTAGGTTTCCGTACCGCCAGCAGTTATCGCCGTAGAAACTATGCAAATGTCCCTTAACACAGGGGACTATTTTAACTACGCCACCTTAGGCCAGTCAAACTATGGTTTCCAGGCACTTTCCGACAGTATAAATGCACTACATTTGCCACCATGGCGATATAAACGGTATCTGCCAAGTCCCTTCTTATTGATTTCATTGTGTAATTTACCGGTTTCCCACCATAAATACTGCCACTGCAGTCACATCAAAAGTGTACATCACTAGATTTTTGTAGGGACTTTATTATTCCATGCAATGGACACTCATTCGGTTTGGACCTGAATTCACTACTAGTGAACCATGGCATCATGGAAACTCACTAACACTTTACTCCGTGACGTTTGCTCCTAGTAATTGGCTAACTATTTCGGGGTAAGGAACATTGCCATTGCACCGAATTCCAACAATCAGACAAATAATCACAAAAATCTTAGAATTCCTTAAAACGTGGCGCTATAACCAAATGCGCATACTCCAAATTTATTACAATACTAAACTAAGTAAAATCCATTACGGCTTCACAATTCAAAACAATTGTTCTGCGGAATTATATTTTTAAGGAGCAAGTTTAAGGGACTTACAATTTGCATATTAAAATTACCGAAGAATCGAATTTTATTATTAAATCTGAGGATAAGTCAGACAAACATTTGCAACATAAAGGCAGACGTATCGCAGAGATCAGAAGCTATTTTTTATTGTGACGAAAATTTAGAATCTTACATTTTGTGACAATGTTGTTTAATCTTTTTTAACTCTGAAACGCACAAAAGGAACTGTATGTTTACATTTTAAATTCTTGCGGCCGTTCAAGTAGAAAAAAAAGAAGGAAACAGAACAATATTGTTTAGAATTTCCTTGTTCCAATATCTCCAAATGAATATTAAAAATCTAGTCTGCATTTTAGAAAAGACCGAATCTTCGATTTCTAAAAAATATATCCTTAAGTTATCACTTTATGCTCAAAGCATTCTTAATTTTTTGTATTAGCCAAACAAACAAAAACAGAGAGCTTGAATGTTCTGTAAATCAATGAGCTTTCTGTATAAAACTGAATATATTTAATTACTGTTAATCTGAAATATTTGCCCTGAAATTTGCTTTGAAGTTGATTGTCTATGTAGTAAGTAGTCTAGAAAGAAAGGGTCAATTACTGGTCCCAAATCTATCTTCATTTTGAAAAGTAAAGAAAAGGTCCACTTGCCTGTGACTGCAGATTAAATCTATTTATATGTCCCATTCAACATTTGTAAAAATTCAAAGCTAAAGAGTAGATCCATCTCTGCAATGCAAACCAGTCGATGATGTAAGTGCACAGTATATACTTAGGCCTAGACCCGGTAAAGGTACCAACTCGTTCTATCCGCCCTCTCGGAGCAACACACATAAGTAGTTTTGTCGATAGATTACGCGATCATCAGCGTCTTTGTTTTCGTTTGCGTCTGCACAATAATATTGTATCTGTGGTCTTCATATGTATCATAAATCCAATCAAGTTCTTACGATCAAATATACTCTTTGTAATTGTAATTATCGATATTTTTAAATACTGTCACATATTGAAATGTGAAAGATTAACAAGGAGCCATTTAGTCTGCAAAGGGAAAAATATAAAAAGATATTGTTATACAGGGCTTTGTTTGTAACTTTTTTCTTGTGTAAGTTAACATAAATGCAAAAAATAGTGTCCTTTGCCGTTTTAATTGCTTTAATTCTGAAACAAAAAACCTCAGCTATCAAAATTACATAATATTCCTATATTATAAGGTTGTGTCACCTAGAGTTAGTATGCACGTTTGAGAAAGGGAGCGGTAAAAGATGAACTTATTTGCATTGGCAACATGCACAATGGAGAGAATGTTGGCACACTTCTGTGACACTTTCATCTATTGTGACAACAACTTCTTTACAGATGATCATTATAGAAACCATACACTATCCAAAGAGGACAGCTGATAAATTGGCTGCCAGTATGTGCTCGAAAGATAAGCCTAAACTTGTCCAAGGTACATTTTCTTTAGAAGTTATTATACTTGGGAAAATGAATTTTTCCAGATTATACAATGCCAGTCGAACGTACAATGAATGAATCATGACATTCATAAGAAGTTATTTTAAAAAAACTTTATGAGCTCGTTTTATTTCCAATTTACCTTTCAAGTCCAGGAAGCGAAAATAACTACGAGAAGCTAGGAGTCTTTTGAGATGTACACATCTGAAGTAAGGCCAAATTGTATACTCTATAACCCAAATTATATACATCAATCATACATAACAATAAAGGAAATTAAAAGTTACTTTAATAATATCTAAGGTCTGATTAAATAACCAGGATAACAAGTTAATAAAACCTGGGAAATGCTTTATCTTCCAAAATCAGACCCTATCGAAAATGCATATCTGTAGAGCACAAGCTTAGGTGACAGGTATTGCCTATTCTTACAAAATTCGATTTTCCTATTTGAACAACTGTTAAAAATAGTGTACTTTAGAATATTCAGGCTAATTTTCTAACACAGAGGAGCAGCCATTTTAGTACATATACTTTCCATTTATGATCGTTTCATTCTCATTTTCCGAAAAAAGGACTAAGGTGCCCACTTCTTTAATAAATCAATGGCCAAACGGGATGTTTTCTGTGTAACTTCAAAAAGACAACTGTATTCCCGATGACTGTAAGTCATTTATTTAACATTTAATCCATTTAGTAATGGAATTATCTGATCAGGAAAAGACAAGAGGATTTAATATGACAAGACTGGATAAAGAATCAGTCTAATTAGTAGAACCTCATTAAAACTGGTTCTTGCCGTTCACTCGTTGTCTAATACATAGGAGACTTTTACTGGTTTTGTTTTCCGATATAATTGTGGTTATACGTCTTCTTATTGCATAATCAAATCAGTGAATTTACACATTTCCTGTTGTTTAGAATTATAACAAGGTGTTTAGAGTGTAATAAAATATGTCCAAATTCAATTCAGATTTAAACTGCAAGAGAGATGTCAATGAATTAAACCTAGCATTTAGGCCATATTTACATAAGTTTAGTGCATTCTTTGTGACTATTCCATTTCAGTCAACAATTGCGCGAGGCAAGTCTCAGCTACATGAAAATGGGTAATATCAAAATGTCATTTTGAAGAAACGTAAGTAATACTGATTGACAATATATGACCTTGACGCTTGTATTCGTTCCGTAAAAAAAGTGTCGATTACATCACATGTTTTGAATACCACAAAGTCCTACGCTCAAGGTTTACACCTATTTACTTCTTTAGAATGAAACTGTGGATTGTGTTTTTTTGTGGACTAAAATGCCAGTTAGGATGTTATTTCGTTTGAAAGACACAAGTGGCGGATTTGGGAAGATTTTATTTAGTTCTTCTGACGGAGAGTTTTAAGATGCTTCTTTGATATTACATGATGACAGTCCTCAATAGAATGTTACAATGAGTGGTACTTTCACTATCGATTTGTTCTTCGCAAGATCATTTCTATTCAGCCAATCAACCTTTTAGAACTCGCTTAATTGTTCATTGCAATGGAAAGTCACGCTCTTGCGAATTAAGTATTGTTCCTCTCGATTTTTCTTGCAATCTTCGTCTTCGAACAAATATGTGCTATTCATATTTCAAGCCCATGCCGTTGGAAGACTTGATTTAAAAGAAGTCGTCTTCAGGGCAAATTCCTGTTGTTCTTAATCCGAGACTATTTCATAAACTCTGGATGACTTGATTTAACACGGAATCGTCTTCAGAGCAAATTCGTGTTATTTCAAATCCAAGATCAATTCATAAAGCCTGGATGACTTGATTTAACATGGATTCGTCTTTCGAGAAACGTAGTGTTATTCCTATTTCGAGACGATTTCATAGTACCTGGATGGCTTGATTTAACATGGATTAGTCTTTCGAGAAACGTAGTGTTATCCCAAATATCACGATGTAAAAGAGCTCGATAATTTCCAAAATAGCGCACCACTACTTGAATTCTCTGGTAAACTGAGTTCACTTGCCTCTACATTTCCAATAGCTCATTAGACCCATGGTCGTTAAATCAATGGAGCTGAACACCCCAGCTATCGTCAACAAATCGCCAGTATACCTTTGGTAGCTTTTTGAATAGTCCATTCCTTGCTGTGATCATCTGGATGCGCCTTTCGTTTGCCTGGTTTTGTCTCCCTTGCTGCAGATATTTATTGTCTTCTTTTACACTCCGTTCTTTGTAATATTTTTTCATTAGATGCTTAATATTGTTTTCATTCTTTTAAGTCGAAATGCTCCTCCACTTCTTTCTATTTGCACTGTATGTGGCACTATCTGTCAAGGCTCTTTAACTTTCCGCAATGTAGTCGTCCCTATAAAGTGATCACTATTCCCGATCCTTTATCTGCAAGGAGGATAACGATAGAAGTGCCACTGAACAGTTTGTATATTAATCCTGTTTGGTAAGTTTCATTTTTCTTCCAGTCCACGAATTATACTTTCTCCAACCTATTCTATAAATAGGTTTAGTCATCGGTCATCTCTTCCCGCTACCGGATTCGAACTACTTAGATTTCATCGTTGACGTACACGAGTAGATAGTTTTTAAAAACAATGAATTCAACGTTAAAATCTCAATTCATTTTATGTTGCATTCATACAGTAATGCTAAAAATATTTCGTAAGCGTAAAAGATGGGGTATGTAATAAACACAAAACCACATTCGTGTTTTGTTCTAAGTCGTGGAAAGAACTCGTTTGATATGACGCACGAATACGTGCAAGAGGAAACAAAAATAATCTCTGCGCATTCAGTCCTAGAGATTTTATATACACAACTGACGAAAAAAAACTTTATCTTCGCCAGAAAACAGTAACCTGATGTCACATCCATAAAATCCACCTATGAATATAATTTGCGAATGTATTGATGTAGGTGACAAATTGTTTAAACGTTTACAAAAGTTAGCAAAAGGCATGTTGACGATTTCTTGACGATATTTGGGATGTATGAATTTTTAGACTTTACGTACTCTAGGCATTTTATATGCTATCAAATTCAATACACTTGTAAATTCAAGTAGAGATGAGATATTCTTCAAAAGAAGAAAAAACACAATTGTTTGTTACAGCATTCTTCCTGGTTAAGGGTTACATCAAAACCAAAATGTACAGAAAACCCACAGACAAGCACGTGTCATACTGATACTATGAAAAGAACTCGGAATGCACTTAAAACAAATTTGTCCAGAAAATGACAATTACATGTAAAACTGGGAGGAAACTAGATCTAATTTGCAAACACACAACATGACACAAAATTGAGAAGCAAATAAAAAAAGCCGGTATTTTGAATAGGAACGAGCTTTTCAAGAACAAAGTGAAAGTGAAACATTTGTTGAAACATTCTCTAAAGAACTATCAAATAAGCATGAAATAATAATAATAATAATAATAATAATGAGGACTTTGTATAGCGCCTAATCTTTAGAAGCTCTAAGCGATTTACAACATTAGACAACACCTATAAGATAAAAAAAACCTATAATAATATGACTACAAAAACAAACACCATGAAATTAGAAAACATTAAAAAAAAAACATGCTGAGAATATTTAAGGTAGGAAACATGGGATCACTGAGTCTTTGTGTCTAAGTTCAGTGGGCAATTCATTCCACCTTGCTGGGCCCTGGTATGCAAAAGAACGCTGTCCATATGACTTCGTTTTCATAGTGGGAATAATGAGTATACGATTGTCAGAAGAGGAGCGTAAGTATATTGCAGGTGTGTACACATGGGTGAGGTCGGATAGGTATGTTGGACTAGAATCCGACAGTGAAGCGTAGCACAGAGAACACATTTTGTGTTTGATTCTGGATCGAATGGATAGCCAGTGTAGGGTACAGAGCAGCGCGGAGGTGTGCTCTGATCGTGGTACTCTGATTATGATCCGAGCAGCTGTGTTTTGAACTTTTTGAAGTTTCTGGAGTAGATATTGAGATGAACCAGACAGAACTGAGTTACAATAGTCCAGTCTTGAACGTACTAATGAACACACAAGTGTTTTAGTGGCATCAACTGAAAGATATTTGCGAACTGACCTGATGCGTCTCAGCTCAAGATATGCAGCCTTGCATATGTTCATGACATGTTGGTGCAATGTGAGAGTACTGTCTAGAGTAACACCTAGGTTTCTTACTGATTGTGTGAATTTAATGTTGGTGTTGCTGATATTTATTGTTTCAGGTAAAGGATGTGAATGAGAAAGTCTTTGTGTTGTGATCAGAATGGCCTCAGTTTTATCATCATTCATCTGCAGCTTGTTACATGTCATCCATGATTTCACATCAGAAATGCACCTCTCTAAACCTTGGACGGTAGCATCAACTTCAGTTGGGTGGCTAGATTTGTATATTTGCGTGTCATCAGAGTACAATTGGTGAGACACTGGAGGATGATCTATGACACTTGAGAGCGAATGAGTGTACAGAATGAAGAGAACAGGTCCAAGAGCAGACCCCTGTGGAACACCACAACATAGATCAACTGGACTGGAGTGTATTCCATTTGCAGATACAATTTGTGTCCTGTTGACCAAGTAGGACTTGAAGCACAGTAAGGCTGTATCATGAATGCCAAATACATGCTGGAGACGGTGAAGTAATATATCATGGACTATTGTGTCAAATGCTGCAGATAAATCAAGGAGGGTGAGGACTGTAATCTTTCCGTTATCCAACGCAGAGAGAATATCATTAACTACTTTTAGAAGTGTAGTTTCAATACTGTGGCAAGGGCGATATGCATATTGTACATTACTAAAAAGACTGTTTGAATTTAGATGAGATACAAGCTGGGATAGAACAACCTTTTCTAAGATTTGTGAAATGAATGGGAGATTAGAAACTGGGAAGTAGTTCTTTAAATCATTATGGTCTAAGTTGGTTTCTTCAGCAGAGGCTTTACAATGGCAATTTTGAAAAATGATGATAATTCCCCGGATAAGAGAGAGGTATTAATAACATCAGTTAGTGAAGGCAATACTGGATCTAAGCACTGAAGCAGCAGTGATGTTGGAATTAGATCAGGTTCACATGACTTTGGTGCACTCTTCATCAGGATTGTACGTACGAAATCCATAGAGACAGGTAAATGCTGTTAATGGTTGTCGCTCAAATTCTGTATCCCATCTGTATGGTGACGACGAGTCAATTGAAATTGTGAAGTCAAGCTTATCTCTAATTGTTGGTACTTTGTCACGGAAGAAATTTGCAAACATGTCCGGAAGGTCGACTGGAGAGACGGTAGTTGGAAGTGGTGTAGATTTATTCCTTGACATTTGCTTGTTAGTAATGTCGAAGAGCTCTCTGCAGCTGGAACTTTCCATGATCTTAGTAGTGTAGTGGGCTGATTTCGCTGCATGGACTCTATTTGTGACATTCTTCTTAGCGGCTTCATAGATTTGCTTATGAATAGTGAGTCTGGTGGAATGCCAGAGCCTCTCAGCTTTACGGCGGTCTCTTTTAGCAGTGCGAAGCTGGTCCCTAACACTGCTATACCATGGAGGACACTTTTGAATTGATACTCTGCACTTGGTAGGTGGGGCATGTTTGTCAAGCAATGAACGCAGACAGTTATCGAGTTGTTCTGGGGGTAGGAGGTAAGCAAGTTGTTAGGTTAGCTTGGATGTCATGCATTAGTTTGGTTCTAATTATCATACGGAGGTTTCTCTTAGTAGCAGATAAAGGTGGAGGGTTAGGGACTGATACGTCAAGATGGCATATAATGCAGAGGTGATCTGATGCAAGGTCACCAGGGAGGACTGTAGAATCTTATTATCAGGTCTATGAAGAATCCAGTCTAAAATGTGACCATGTTTATGGGTGGGTTGGTTAACTGACTGTTTGAGGTTGAAAACATTAATGGAATCTATGAGTTTTCATTTATTTGAGTTTCCCGGACAGTCAAAATGAAAGTTTAAATCTCCAAGAATAATCAGGTTGCCACTTATCGAATGTCCATATTCCAGGAGATTCGGAAACTGCTCCAAAAAGAGAGAGTTAGCCAGCTTGTTTTTTCTACTAGGAGGAGGGCGGTATAGGCAGAAAAAATGGACTGACCTTTGCTCCAGTGTGAGTGTGGTATGGACTAGTTCAAACGATGTGTGGTCGAAATAGAATGTTGTGGGGTGGTTAAGACGTTTTATCATGGAGTTTTTGTGTTGACAACAATACCACCTCCGCGAGAATTACGGAGGAACGACTTGATGGAGTAACCAGTGGGTGTTAGATCCGCACACTTGGGCTCATCGCCTGATGTTTTTAGCCATGTTTCTGTCAGGAAAAAGACGTCAATATTCTGGTCGTTGATAAAATTAACTATTTCTGTGTGCTTTTCCGGTGGTCCTACTGACTGGGCATTGAATAATGCAATGCGCAGAGGTATTTCTTAGATAGTTGACACAAAGGTTGACGAATTAATAGGGATTTGAATTAGGTTATCTAAATTAGCGGTCGAATTTTTTTTTAACTTGTTGAGCCGAAATAAGGGAGATAACTGGAATTCTTCTTCCTGTTCTACGCCGACCAGCTTTGAGACAACGTTTCTTTTTTCGCTTCTGTTTACATTTAGGTAATGATGAATGTAGTCCCAGTTCGTTTAGTCTAGAGCACAATGTAGTGTGGAGAGCCAAGGAGTGATCATTTAAAACAATTAAACGGGTTGACTGGCGAGTATCACGTGATGGCGGTTTGTTCAAAAACAGTGGAGTATGACAGCTGAGAAAAAGTCTAAGTGTTCTCATTTCCAAAACAATGAGATGAAGAAACACATACGAATTTAACAGCCAATACATAATGAACAAAATAACGAAGATGAAAACAGGCAACAAGCACAAATATCATGAAAACGGCACTAAAAAACGGAACAGCTGCTTCAAGCCGGTTAAGCGATAGCGGCCATCTTGTTTCCAATATAAAAGAAGCAACTAAAATATCTCAATCATTTTGAGCAGCTAAAACAAATCTTCCCAAATCCGCCACTTGGTTCTTTTTTTCAAATAATATAACGAACTAAGAGAAGGTTTAGTTCACAAGCAGCACAATGTACATTTTCACACTAAAAAATAAAACGGGTGAGGCCCTTGTGGAAAGGATTGTGTAGTATGTAAATACGTGATGAAATCCAACCATTTCTTTGGCATGGACGCGATAGCATACACAATCTTTTGGCCATTTAAATTGTCAGTCAGTAGGACTTTTTGACTCTACATTCTGCAATAAATGTGCAACAAAAAGTGTGTGCAGGTCAAAATGGAGATTCTTAATATTGCAGCTAAACATTTAAAGTAGGATTAGAAAAAGAAGATTCTGCAGCAAAGCATTTTCATAAAAACAGACATTCACCGGGAGACTATTCCATGATAGGTAATAACAAAGTAAGAAAATTTTAACAGTGGTAAAAGTACTATTTTGGATCAAGAAACTAAACGCCGTCTCCAACTCAGTGTGGATTGTATTAAAATGTCCAGAGAACGTGATACATAGTTGACGTTTAAGTTACGACGTTACATTGCACGTTACGTCACCACCCAAGTGTTTACATTAACATTTGCTTTCAAAGATTGTATCAGATATATATATATATATATATATATATATATATATATATATATATATATATATATATATATATATATATATATATATATATAAAGATAGAGAAAATATTTTCTAATGCTATCTCATAGATTTCACGCATTTCTGGCCCAAAACCATTGTTATATACACGTTGAAAATAAGTGATAATTTCGAATAAAACAGAAATATGTGTTTATTCGAGCCTGACCTTCCCCCATGAATGAACAAAAGCTGCCCTGACACTGATATAAGTATTCATTAGGAGTTATGGTCATGATTGCACAGATCTATCTCAATCGGCAATATTGTGGAAATTAGGTAAGGTTGTCAATCATGTGTGATCAGGCTGGCTTCGCAAACTGTCCATCAGTCATGTCAGGAAGAATAATTCGAATGCGGAACACCAAATTCGCTGATCGTAGCTTATACCTAAGGTCAAGTTTCTGCTTCGTCATTACAACATATGATCTTGTAATATGACTGGTTTTCCTAATGATAAATAGCAAAGGTAATCATTCAATGAGTTGATGCAATCAAAAGCGGTTTAAAAATATATCCATTTTGGATAAAGTGAATATGCTATTCTGTTTAAATCAATATTGAACAGTATTTTTCTAATAATCTTTTTTATAAAAAAAACCCACAAATATTATGATGCTATTTATTCGCTTGTTATGATTGACGTCCGATATCAGATAGTTAAACAAAATACGAATCAATGGCTGCCATTTTAGGAAAGGAAGACGTTCTGTTCTGTTGTAATTGCTTCTTGCCATGATCAAGACATTGTTGTTTTATATTAAATATCACAAAGCAATAATGCTTCAAAAGATCATAGTTGTGGAAGGCTTTGCATTGTTTGAATCAATACTTTACAGGTTTACAGCAATTGAGTTATTACTTCGACCTTTATAGAGATCAAATATATGCCGGTTTTAATAAATCTAGAACTACTGTAGGTATTTTTTTTTCTGCGTTCCATAACTTCTTCATTGACATCAATACCAGTACTAGTCTTGGACTTATTACTATATAAAGAATCAATGCGTACCTTTTTTGCTTACGATGACTTTCCTTTGGACTCCCTGTGGACTCCATTCTAGACCATTATGAACTCGGACAGTGAAGGTGTAGTTTCTTTGAACTGAAGGTCCCCTTACCATGGTACAAGTTTCTTCCTGCACTCCATAAACCTTAACCGGCATTTTCTCAGTCACTTGGCCATTAAGTTGGAAGGAAAGCTCATATTTCATGACATAACTTCCATTTGTCGGATCTTTCCAGCAAATTCTTGCAACGGAGCTGGTGGGTGATATATCGTCAACCGCTACGCAGAAAACATCAGGCGCTAATGTAAAATACAACGTTAAAGTAATATTCCACATCATCGAAACAAAACTATGACGAAATATTCCTCTCTGACATATTTCTAAATTGAAACAAACATTTCACCAGGCAAAACACCTTGTAATACTATTCACATAACTCGATATTAGGGAACTCCGTCCTAAAAACACAAACAACAGTAATGCCAAGTCACTTCATTTGTCAATCAGCGGCAAATGCAACTAATTCTCTGCAGTCTGACTCTGCGAAACTGTAAGAAATGATTCATCAGCCTCACATCATCGTTCGTACCTACTAGAGTCTAATCCATCAACCCTATCACATCGCCCAGAGTAAGCCGACCAAGTTTAAAAAGATTAGGGCTATAAAGAGAACAGTACTTTCCAGCTGTCACCTCGGGCTGACTAGTTACCATCACGCTGACAGCTCCGTCCTAGGACGAAGGCAAGAAATAAGATGAATGTAACGTAGTCAGGTTAAAGGGTGAACAACCGTCCTCACTACACAGGCATCTGAATACCAAGTTAAACCAGAACTGAATATAAATATATCTCCGAAAAAGGATGTGCATATATAACAGTGTACCTTGTTTGTTATATTAACATCAAGATCAAGAAAGACAAACTTATTGACTGACCACCGTGATGATTATGCTCCACTTCCTATGTCGAAAGGTTAATTACCATGTAGATTCTCCATGCATCGTGACTGATTGACGAGTACACATACGAAATGGGCAGCACTCATAAAGTTTAGTTATTGTGCAAACTATATACAGATTATTCTTACAATAAATTTACGATTACTCATTAACAGTGTAGGAATGGAATAATGAACGATGGATCAAATACGTAGGTGTTACTGTAGGTTTGATTTTATCGGCACGTTTAGCCCACTATTGGTTGAATCATGTCGAGACGCTCTAACCACTGACACCACCTGAGCGGCGATCTATTACTTAAAGCAGACGCATCATGTGAGTTTAAATTTATAAATACAGACGTCTGCGTTGAATCTATTTGAATTCGCCGCATTCAGGAAGTTTAAACAAACTTTCTTGCGAAAGGTGACGGTATGATAAGATCGTTCCTGACCTTTATATAATAACTTTTAAATATTCTACTCCTTTAAAACAAAATACGTATTTCTGTTTATGTCACAGTTATTTACACACTGAAATGAAAGCCACTAACATATAATCAAACTTTTACAAAAGAGCCTAATTAGAAACTTTGTAAATCAGTGAATTGAGTATGTTTCTGCTTGATACATTTTCTTTCAATTAGATTTATTTATTTATTTATTTATTTATTTATTTATCACAATTTTTTATTCACATTTATGCAAAATGTGTTGAGTATCAGTTCTATGCGTGTACTATCGATTAACAAAGGATCGGAACATAACTGCATACACGAGCAATCCCTACACAAAGAACGTCTTTATCTTCGACTGAAACAGCCTCCATATAGATTCCAATGCTCGGTGTATTCAGATGTTCACGAATGTAAACTTGCGACATCTCGGAAATACAAAATACATACAGTGATGAAAACAGATTTTCACGTTAGCGTCCACTAAAGGTGACGCGAAGTGTTCATGAGCAGAAACGGTTATACAACGATTTATTGAATCCGGGAGTAAAACGCTCTCTCTCTCTCTCTCTCTCTCTCTCCGACATCACACACTGAAGAACTACTGTTAACGTAACCTAAGTTCTTTCTGGATCTAATAACCATTTCTCAAATGCAGACACAAAACACAAACAAACAATGAAGATACATGGAAAGAAACGCAATTGTGTATCAAGTAATTCAGCTAGCCGCACCACAAAACATGATTATGTGGTCCCCTATCCCCAATAACGTTGCAAGGGATGCTTGGGCGGCTGCTAAACTTGTGAAGAAATGCAAGTAAATAACTCCAAATGTTTCCATTGTCTTCAATCTGAGACTGAAAACGTCGATGCAACAGATTTTTTAAATATTCACATCAAATGGCGCTGTATACTTTCATGCAAACAAGTGTTCTGAACAATGTGTTGTACATCCTTTGATAAACATGATCTTTGTGCGGATCCAGTGCAGCTTGGCGTGCGTGTGTGTGCGTGTCAGTGTGTTTTCGTTTACAAAAGTACACCCAGTCTTAGTGGACACAAAAGTAGGAACATCTTTTTACTGACTGAGGACTGGGCGAAAAGATGTTCCATCAATATTAAGAGAAGACAATATCTTTAATTTAACCGCTGAGTGCTTAAATCAATCAGATATTCTTCAGCAATTAAAAGATTTTCGACTTTGCTGCTGTGATAGACATATTTGATGTCATATTGGCACCTTTTTATTTAGGACAAATTAGACATCTGTGTTAGTCTTTTGGTTAAAACCCATGTCATTATGTTCATCCATGGGGGTGGGGGGCATAGCGATAGAACATTTTCACGACATGGCAGCCACATTGGTTGTACGATTGGTACCATTTTCATTTAGGACCGACTAAATATCATAAGAAACTTATTAGTGATAACACTATGTTGATATATCCATCCACATGGGAGAAGTAGAGATGACAATGTTTTCTAGATAACCAACATGATAGCGATATTTAAGGTTAGTCATTTTTATTTATGGCCAAGTAGACACCATAAGAAAACTTCAGATGAAAACTTCATGTCAAAATCACTTTCCCTTTAAGAGGAGCAATGAAAACAGCATAATTTTACTTTATAGTCAAAAGAGCATTATAAGTAGTCATTTAGTGAAACACCCACGATGATATGACCATTCATTTAGTAGAGGTAGTGATAACCTGATTTTCAAGCTGGCTATATCATGATCAGACCCCAGATCAGAACCCTTTTCATTCAGAACTAAGCAGACCTAATAAGAGATGTTTTGGCGAAAACCCAATCTCAGTATGAGATTCCGGTAAAACAAAAGGCAGCAATAAGACAATGTTCAATTTGGCTGCTCTGGCAGATGGGCACTATTTTCATTAGAACCAAGTATTCACTATCCGAATTTCATACGACCATCTCTATTCAGGGTGAGTAGCAATAACAAGTTTCAAGATGGCTGTTGTGTGGCGGCCATACTGGATGTTAAATCCGTACCATTTTTTAAAGAAGTCTATTGATATAAACCCAATGTGTCTATAATTTTCTGTTCATGACGAGTATCGATAAGAAGATTTCTAAAACGGCTGCCTTGGCATGCATATTAGATTTCAGCTCAGTGCCGTTTTTCAGGACCCACTAGACATCCATTAAGAAGTCTTTTAGTTCAAATGACCATCTATATCGGAGGAGTAGCGATAACAAGATTTTCAAAATAGCCACTTGGCAACCGTATAGGACATGAGATCGGCACCATTCTCATTCAGGACCAAGTAGATATGATAAAAGGTCTTTTACTAAAACTTCATGTTGAAATGATCATCCATTGAGGAGAAGCAGCTATAATACGAATTACAAGATGGCTGCTGTGCCGGCATTCTTGGATGAGCGAACAGCATTATGTTCATCTAGGACCAACTAGACCACTGGATAAATGTGTCTGTAACGATTCATGGCAATATCCAATTAGTTCAGGAGGTCTTGCGATAACAAACCTATACTAAAAAAACGTAACGGACGACGGACAGCGGCCCATCACAGAAGCTCTTCTGGTTTGTGATCAAGCTCATTTTACACGGCGCAGATAAATTTCTAAAAGTCTGAAATAATTAAACGATGTAGGATTCACAAATGAGTAATGGATAGCAGATATGGTTAGTATCCACTGACATGCAATAGTGTCAGAATACTCTGACACAATAACTAAAGCTCCGTACAATAAAGACGTTGAGGACGTTTAATAGAATAAGAAATCTCGACTCCTTCAAAACAGATGCAATAGCTTTTGATCACTAACGTAGCTGAAAATCTAAATCAAGAATACACTGAAAAGTAGAAATCTTGTTCTTTCATAACGATTAGGATGTTCCAAGAAATTATAACAAGCTGACATGTCTAAATTACTTAAGTTCATTAATATATCGACAATGTTTTTTTCCTGTCCGCTAGTTGACCGATATTCCGGGCATCTGCTGCGTCGATGTTTTCAACAATCTCAGAGAAAACTGTGCAAGCTGTTAATACAAATAAACCATTAAGAGCAAGTTTCAGCCATAAAATCAACTTGAAAACATAACCAAATGGCAATATGTATGTATGTATGTATGTATGTATGTATGTATGAATGTATGTATGCTGATCGATTGATTTAAAATAATTGTTTACTATAAATTACGCGACATCACGAGTCCAGATACTGTAACCAATAAACATTACTGACGGTTGCAATAATTTATTACATTTCAAAATCCTAATCGGCAATGTCATGAAATGTTTTGTTTCGTTTTTCTTTATTGTACGGGAAAACAATACAGTATTTTCGCACATTAATCAAGCAAGTGTTTCACCTGTATTGATATTGGGCTTCGTTATGCACATGTATTTATTGGACATGACCAGCATTTCAAAGGTTTTGACCAGCACACACTCGAAGCAACCGGACATGACTCACAGGATATCCGAAATACCATAAAAGCAACGTGTCTTTGATTTTTCTACCCATTAAACTGTCAAATAAACGCCAAAAACGAAGTAAAATTCAAAGGTTGTTATGCCTAATTTTACAGACTGTTACCTTGTCTGACAATCAATAAAGGTGTCGCCAACTAAGCTTAATTCAAAGGTGACTAGGTCTTATTAACACAGATTATTTGTCGAAGAAAAGAAAGAGGTGTTGCCAATTAAGCTTGCTACTGCTCAGTAGTTAACCAAGTCAAACGGAGTTACAGAGGGCAACTTAATCCTTTAATGATTCTGATTTCAAAGATAGGTTTCCCATTAAGATATTTGTTACTTATTCTGAGGGAGAGAGCAAGTCCTGCTGTGGGAATAGCTGTTGACGAATAAACTGAAAATGCAACAAAGAAGCACCTGCTTTTATTAATTTTTAATGCGACAAACGGGGAATTGTATAATCTGTTCACAAAGCTAATCACTTTACTCTCTTCATAGCTACTACTAAAAGTTCCCCAACTAACAAGTACTTCCAGTTTCAAGCTTGGAGTGTGAGCGAGGATTTTCGCGGTATAATTTGATCAAAACAAACGCTGTGTTGCAGTCTGCACGCTTACACTTTTGACGAACATATGAAAATAGAAAAGAACAGAACACGACGCAGCTTTTGTTAATGAAAGTAAATCTCAGGCCACAAATCGGTGGTATATGAGAATGCCACAACTGCAATCATTTTATAAGATGACGTCACTAACCTATGCATCACAACATATGCCAATGTTTACAATCAGAGTAAGAATATTAAACATTAGAAGGGAACATGAGACGACCTGGCTACTTAAATATAGCATCTTAGGATAGAAGACAATAACTATAACGGAGTGTCCAAAAGTTGCAAAAGAAAAGAAAAATAATCAATCGTTAGAAGTTTGAGAAATTTCGAATTCCACAATATCATCATCAAAGATATGGTATTCATCATTAGAGTAACCCATCTGGCAGGATTCTGTAAATGTTTCCGATTTTTGGTCCCAAAAAATAATAATAATAATAATAATAATGAGGACTTTGTATAGCGCCTAATCTTTAGAAGCTCTAAGCGCTAAATTCAGTGGGCAATTCATTCCACCTTGCTGGGCCCTGGTATGCAAAAGAACGCTGTCCATATGACTCTGTTTTCGTAGTGGGAATAATGAGTATACGATTGTCAGAAGAGGAGCGTAAGTATCTTGCTGGTATGTACACATGGGTGAGGTCGGATAGGTATGTTGGAGTAGAGTCCGACAGTGAAAAGTAGCACAGAGAAAAAAATTTGTGCTTGATTCTGGATCGAATGGATAGCCAGTGCAGGGTACAGAGCAGTGGGGAGGTGTGCTCTAATCGTGGTACTCTAAGTATGATCCGAGCAGCTGTGTTTTGAACATTTTGAAGTTTCTGGAGTAGATATTTAGATGAACCAGACAGAATTGAGTTACAATAGTCCAGTCTTGAAAGTACTAACAAACACACAAGTGTTTTAGTGGCATCAACTGAAAGATATTTGCGAACTGACCTGATGCGTCTCAGCTCAAGATATGCAGCCTTGCATATGTTCATGACATGTTGGTGCAATGTGAGAGTACTGTCCAGAGTAACACCTAGGTTTCTTACTGATTGTGTGAATTTAATGTTGGTGTTGCTAATATTTATTGTTTCAGGTAAAGGATGTGAATGAGAAAGTCTTTGTGTTGTGATCAGAATGGCCTCAGTTTTATCATCATTCATCTGCAGCTTGTTACATGTCATCCATGATTTCACATCAGAAATGCACCTCTCTACACCTTGGATGGTAGCATCAATTTCAGTTGGGTGGCTAGATTTGTATATTTGCGTGTCATCAGCGTACAATTGGTGAGACACTGGAGGATGATCTATGACACTTGAGAGCGAATGAGTGTATAGAATGAAGAAAACAGGTCCAACAACAGACCCCTGTGGAACACCACAACATAGATCAACTGGACTGGAGTGTATTCCATTTGCAGATACGATTTGTGTCCTGTTGACCAAGTAGGACTTGAACCACAGTAAAGCTGTATCATGAATGCCAAATACATGCTGGAGACGGTGAAGTAATATATCATGGACTATTGTGTCAAATGCTGCAGATAAATCAAGAGGGTGAGGATTGTAATCTTTCCGTTATTAAACGCAGAGAGAATGTCATTAATTACTTTTAGAAGTGTAGTTTCAGTACTGTGGCAAGGGCGATATGCAGGTTGTACATTGCTAAAAAGACTGTTTGAATTCAGATAAGACACAAGCTGGGATAGAACAACCTTTTCTAAGATTTTTTTATATGAATCGGAGAGTCGAAACTGGACGTAAGTTCTTTAAATCGTTATGGTCTGTGTTGGTTTCTTCAGCAGAGGCTTTACAATGGCAGTTTTGAAAAATGATGGGAATTCCCCGGAAAGAGAGAGGTATTAATAACATCAGTTAGTGAAGGCAATACTGGATCTAAGCACTGAAGCAGCAGTGATGTTGGAATTGGATCAAGTTCACATGACTTTGGTGCACTCTTCATCAGGATTGTACGTACGAAATCCATAGAGACAGGTTCAAATCCTGCTAATGGTTGCCGCTCAAATTCTATATCCCAACTGTATGGTGACGACGAGTCAATTGAAATTGTGGTGTCTAGCTTATCTATAATGATTTGTACTTTGTCACGGAAGAAATTTACAAACATGTCCGGAAGGTCGACTGGAGAGACGGTAGTTGGAAGTGGTGAGGATTTGTTCCTTGACATTAGCTTGTTAGTAATGTCGAAGAGCTCTCTGCAGCTGGAACTTTCCATGATCTTAGTAGTGTAGTGGGCTGATTTCGCTGCATGGACTCTATTCGTGACATTCTTCTTAGCGGCTTCATAGATTTGCTTATGAATAGTGAGTCTGGTGGAATGCCAGAGGCTCTCAGCTTTACGGCGGTCTCTTTTAGCAGTGCGAAGCTGGTCCCTAACACTGCAAAACCATGGAGAACACTTTTGAATTGATACTCTGCACTTGGTAGCTGGGGCATATTTGTCGAGCAGTCAATGCAGGCACTTAGCGAGTTGTTCTGCTGTAGGAGGTAAGCAAGTTGTTAGGTTTGGTTGGATATCGTGCATTAGTTTGGTTCTATTCATCATACGGAGGTTTCTGTTAGTAGCAGATAAAGGTGGAGGGTTAGGGACTGATACGTCAAGATGGCATATAATGCAGAGGTGATCTGACGCAAGGTCATGGGTTACCAGGGAGGACCGTATAATGTTATCATCAGGTCTTTGAAGAATCCAGTCTAAAATGTGACCATGTTTATGGGTGGGTTGGTTAACTGACTGTTTGAGGTTAAAAACATTAATGGAATCTGTGAGTTTTGATGTGTTTGGGTTTCCGGGACAGTCAAAGTGAAAGTTGAAATCTCCAAGAATAATCAGGTTGCCACCTATCGAATTTCCATATTCCAGGAGATTCGGAAACTGCTCCAAAAAGAGAGTCAGCCAGCTTGTTTTACTACTAGGAGGAGGGCGGTATAGGCAGAAAAAATGATCTGACCTTTGCTCCAGTGTGAGTGTGGTATGGACTAGTTCAAACGATGTGTGGTCGAAACTGAATGTTGTGGTGTGGTTAAGACGTTTGATCATGGAGTTCTTTGTGATGACAGCAATTCCACCTCCGCGAGAGTTACGGGGGAACGACTTGATGGAGTAACCAGTGGGTGTTAGATTCGCACACTTGGGCTCATCGCCTGATGTTTTTAGCCATGTTTCTGTCAGGAAAAAGACGTCAATATTCTGGTCGTTGATAAATTAACTATTTCTGTGCGCTTTTCCGGTGGTCCTACTGACTGGGCCTTGAATAATGCAATACGCAGAGGTATCTCTTGGATAGTTGACACAAAGGTTGACGAATTAATAGGGATTTGAATTAGGTTATCTAAATTAACAGTGGAATTTGTTTTAAATTGTTGAGCCGAAATAAGGGAGATAACTGGAATTCTTCTTCCTGTTCTACGCCGACCAGCTTTGAAACAACGTTTCTTTTTTTTCCCGCTTCTGTTTACATTTAGGTAATGATGAATGTAGTCCCAGTTCGTTTAGTCTAGAGCACAATGTAGTGTGGAGAGCCAAGGAGTGATCATTTAAAGCAATTAATGAGGGTCCATCAAGGCATAAACGGGTTGACTGGTGAGTATCACGTGATGGCGGTTTGTTCAAAAACAGTGGAGCAAGACAGCTAAGAAAAAGTCTAATTGTTCTCATTTCCAAAACAAGGAGATGAAGAAACACATACGAATTTAACAGCCAATACATAATGAACACAATAACGTAGATGAAGACAGGCAACAAGCACAAATATCATTAAAACGGCACTAACAAACGGAACAGCTGCTTCAAGCCGGTTAAGCGATAGCGGCCATCTTGTTTATTATAAGGACCGTAAAAGAGGGTTTGCGGTAACAAAACGGTTTTAGAAACTTACTTCTTTCTTTGTGAATAAATCATATGGGTGTTGATATGAAAGACGTTTGTTCGATGCCGACAATCAGGAGGTGGACAAAAATCGAAATATAATTTCCTACCAATAAAACAAAGATAATGTTTTCATCAGACAGATGAAATGTAAGTGAGTGGATTTACCTTGGTGCAATTATGATCGACTGATTTTAAAAAAATATACCTTCTTGGTAAATTTGTAGCAAATCTGAGGCATACACATTGTTGGCTGCTACCGTCTGATGTGAACTATGGTGGGGTTTTCTTTCGTTTTCTTATTGATTACGTATTATAAACAGGAGATGTATATTGTGTGTATGTATGTATGCATGCATGCATACATGTATGTATGTATGTATGTATGTATGTATGTATGTATGTATGTATGTATGTATGGATGTATGTATGTATGCATGTAGGTAGGTAGGTAGGTATGTATGTATGTATGTATGCATGCATGCATGTATGTATGGATGGATGGATGTATGTATGGATGGATGTATGGATGGATTGATGTAGTATACGATTTAATCGCCGTGACACGCTTCCTGTATTTTGATATACGACTTTATATACAAATGAGTAGTAATATATGGAACTCACCAATCCTGACCGAGGTCTGCACTGCACCACATTCCATTTTGCAGAGCTACATGGCAAAGTGCTGTAATAACTCTCATTTGAAGTAATATATGCCCTGAAACATTCGTAGTTTCTAACTTTATGTCATTCAATGCTTAAAATATGGGGGATTTTACTGGTGTACATATTTCAAATGAAATGTTTGAAAAGGTGCACAAAAAAATGAAATTACTCAATTAGTTTCATTAATTTCACATGAATTGGAAACAAAATATAATTTTACATTTATCGTTCTGATTTTATTTTAATAGTGTAGTGAAAATATTTTGAAACATTTTGGATGACTCGGTCATTTCTCTCATGTGCATAATGTCATGAAGTATTATTACACGTGATACAAAACGACTGACGATGTTGTATACTACCGTGAATAACACAGTAGTCATATATAGAAGTTATGTAATAGAATGATATTGATGGCCAAACCGAGGGTATGCATTGGCGGTGGTCAGAATTGTAGCACGTTTCGGTTTGATTTCAGGGGCGCGTCTTGGCGCTATGACCAGAAAGTTGGACCATCCGTTATTTGTTATCAAGGTGTGTTGCTGTCTTTGGCTGCAAGAGCCAATTTGGCGACCTTAGTTGTGGTCATTTGGCGTTACTGATAAGATTAAAGTGCAACCCAGATTTAAACTGGTTTCTTTAGAATCAAGATGGTGGACACAGGCACCTTATATTTAGCCGTTGTTCATGTAATAAAGCAGTGCAGTCTTTGTTATTTCTCTACCCTACCAGTTTTTGCTCAGAAACAAAGTAATTTTCAGGTTGACAAGTTCTTGGAGGGAATATAAACATTTGTTCAGAATGTTAATATACACCCCGTTGATATTCAAGCTCTGGCGCTAATTTGTATTAATGTTGTCAGAGTAACCATATTCAAGTTAAATTGCTCTCTCTCTCTCTCTCTCTCTCTCAGTAATAAATGTTTAAACGTTCTAAATGTAGTAAACGACATATAAACCGAACTATATGCTTTCTGGAAGACATACATACCGATTTCACCATTTATTTCACTTAGGTAATTTGATGCGTTATCTGACAAAGAAAAACTACAAGTCAAGGATATGGATCATTTAATGTACGATATCAGAATCATACTAATTCTGCAATTTAAATAAACGAATCACTTAGCGGAATGACTAAATAGGACTGATATTTGTATCTGCAGTCAGTGAATACCTTCTTTTCAAGAAATCTCATTTGAATATAAATTTAAAACAAATGAAACAAAACAAAAATCGTGTTTTAAAAGAAACACGTTACATGACCCTCGAGAGGAGCAGATAATATATCATAGGGAATGACCTCATGATCTCATTGGCTCCCAACCAGGGATTTGACCCAAGGGGAGGAACTTTATTTGGAGTTAGGAAATATAACAGGCGTCTATATTACAAATACAGTATAAATTGGACAAGAACTAAAGAAATATGATATTTAGACCTATGGCCCCATACAGGGACGTAGCCCACGAGCAGGAGCTTGATATGTTATCTTGTATTCCAAATAAGCAGCGAAAAGGCACACTACAAAAGGAAGCACAATGGAAAAATAAAATAATGGATGATAAAAGTCCCAATTGATACTACCCACAAAGCAACAATGGAGAAAGGAAATACTGGATCATATAAAATCCCCAAGGATACTAAGCAGGGAGCAACAATGGAGAAATGAAAGGGGTCATATAAAATCCCAATGGATACTACTCAGAGAAAGACAATGTAGAGAGGAAGTAATAGATCATATAAAATCCCAAAGGACGCTACTCAGGGGGCAACAGTGGACAAAGGAAATTATGGATCATATAAAATCCTAAAGGACACTACTCAGGGGGCAACAGTGGACAAAGGAAATTCTGGATCATATAAAATCCTAAAGTACACTACTCAAGGAGCACCAATGGAGAAAGGAAATACTGATTCACATCAAATTCATACTACATGGTGAATTATGTGAGGAGTCGATAAACTATTAAAAATGAAAATCAAAAGTTCCCTGCTTCTTGACCGCATTGCACGATCCCGGGACTAAAGTCTTGAGAAAACAGTACTATGGTGAGAAAAGTAAGTTTCGAACCAGAAGGGCTAAGTGTTGTAAGGGGAGAAGAGGAAGTGTGTGCTATTAAACTTTCAGTATGACGTAAAATGGGTAAAGGATTTCTTGAAATATAATACCTTGCCCACGGAGTGCTCTGTATGTACTTTCTGACAGACCTTGGGTTGGGAGTAGTAAAAATACAACAGCTATGTGTCTGTTTATGTTATATTCTAAACATGAATCAGCTTGGTTATGGTTGTGTAAAGAAAAGTGAAGAAAAATAATTAACCCAGTATGTGTCCATGATATAATGCATGACACCATGATCACACCCAATAGAAGAATTGAGATGATATAATGCATGTCGCCATGATCACACCCAATAGAAGAACTGAGATGATATAATGCATGTCGCCATGATCACACCCAATAGAAGAACTGAGATGATATAATGCATGACGCCATGATCACACCCAATAGAAGAATTGAGATGATATGATGCATGACACCATGATCACACCCAAGAGAAGAATTGAGATGATGTAATGCATGACGCCATGATCACACCCAAGAGAAGAACTGAGATGATATAATGCATGACGCCATGATCACACCCAATAGAAGAACTGAGATGATGTAATGCATGACGCCATGATCACACCCAATAGAAGAACTGAGATGATATAATGCATGACGCCATGATCACACCCAATAAAAGAACTGAGATGATATAATGCATGACGCCATGATCACACCCAATAGAAGAACTGAGATGATATAATGCATGACGCCATGATCACACCCAATAGACGAACTGAGATGATGTAATGCATGACGCCATGATCACACCCAATAGAAGAACTGAGATGATATAATGCATGACGCCATGATCACACCCAATAGAAGAACTGAGATGATATAATGCATGACGCCATGATCACACCCAATAGAAGAACTGAGATGATGTAATGCATGACGCCATTATCACACCCAATAGAAGAATTGAGATGATATAATGCATGACGCCATGATCACACCTAATAGAAGAATTGAGAGCCATGAGTGCTAATTAAGAAATGGCCTCATACAACTGTGTAAAGATATTGTAATATGAAGAGACAATATTAGGATGTTACATTAAAATAAGTGTTGAAAGAAACTTGATGCAAAAACTTCTACTCAGTTGTTTTCCCAGTTCTTGCCCCCCATTGCTACCACACAGGGGCAGAACACAGGGGCGAAAGTAACCTCGAAATAACTGGAGTATGTGATGATGGTATATTCCAAATATAAATTTAATCCGGGTATGGATTACTGACTTACGAGTGCTGGAAAAATATGTTAAAAAAGACTTTAACCAAAATGGTCCCCATTATACTGTTTGACTCCATGGTCCAGGCAGAACCCTGGAACGGAGAGGTACTAAGAGAATGACAGTACATGATGATTATCTATTCCAAATTTCAAGTTAACTGGATAACATGTTACTGAGCTATTACGTGCTGTAAAACTAAAATTAGCCAAAAGTGTCAACAAACGTACTCACCCATAAATGGGCAAGTGAAATGCTGAATGTCCCCATCTAAGGTCATACGAAAAGATTTTATATCGAAAAGGCAAAGTGGATATCAGCTTTCGTTTCGATTAAATCATCGTCAGCTGAGGCATTTTTTCTTTGTTATATGCCAAACATGCCTTCACGATACGGTGATTCATAGCGGAAACTACAAATACTGTGGAATACAGTAGAGAGTTTTCACATATGCTCGACGAATTCTACTAAGGCACTTAAATGGCAGAGTCGATGATTTGATAATTTGATTCTCGATTCTTTCTAGAAAAGCTCCAGTAGATTATTCAACACTTGAAATACTGAAGGAACTCTAGTGTTATGAGACTTTCAAACATGCACTCGACTTTCGACAAATGCGGATGCTCTTCGCCTCAGTCGAAGGGTGCATTAAGTGCTTTATCAGGCAACTTACATTACACTATAGTGCGTTTACGAAATCATTGCAAATGCGATAAAAATAAATAAGACGTCTAATTTTGATCATAGAGACATCGTAGAAACTGCTTCTTTCTCACAGCCAGAACAGCTGCACATTTCGAACCAACGCAAGAACCTGCTTTACCCATTGGAATGTGATCACCTGACCCAAAACCAAACTAAAACACAAACACTGTGCGTGGATATCGTGGACGCGCTATAGTGTTGCTAGTTGCAACATCTCTGGCATTCCAGTAGCGGAAAAGAATCTCGAATAAAATGAATCTATAAATAAAATGAATAGGACACTTGCCAGTGTCAGGGCATAGATAGAATGAATAGGACACTTGCCAGTGTCAGGGCATATACAGAATGAATAGGACACTTGCCAGTGTCAGGGCATATACAGAATGAATGGGACATTTGCCAGTGTCAGTGCATATACAGAATGAATAGGACACTTGCCAGTGTCAGGGTGTATACAGAATGAATAGGACACTTACCAGTGTCAGGACATAAACATAATGAATAGGACACTTGCCAGTGTCAGTGCATATACAGAATGAATAGGACACTTGTCAGGGTCAAGGCATAGACAGGAATTGATATCTGTGTTGCCTTTTCTATATAATACTCTCGAATGTAATATAATGAAAATACAAAAATTTCTAAACGAAGAAAATTGATATGTCAATTAACACTGGGGAAGTCAAAGCATGTAAAATGTGTGTATTTATTACCTCTTTCTAGCCAATCTAGCACATCTCTAGTAAGAATGATGAGTCATTATTCTGAATTAATAAAAATTGCTTGCAACTATGCAATTGTTTCTATCCTTCGTGTCTTATTTCCCCATTTCCGTTGCTTCTTGTGTCTACCTTTTTCCATCATAGGTCCAGATACATCGTCATATGACACAGGCGAATATCCGCTACGTTTGTTCTTTTCACGGTTTTTCGCTGGTACCTTTCTACGAAGGTCCATATTATATATATATATATATATATATATATATATATATATATATATATATATATATATATATATATATATATATATATTCTAAAAATGCAATCTCTTTCGTTTCAATAGAAACATTATTCTTTAAAACATTAAAAGTGTATGCGCTAGACTCACGCGGCTAACGACTAAAAGGGCTTGATATGGATCAGAAGCCGATTAATATTGATCGATTTAATTAAAATAATTGATAACTATACATTACGCGACAGCACGCGTCCAGATTCATTAAATAATTAATATTACTGACTTGCAATCATTTATTATATTTAAAAATCATACAATGTCATGAAGCTTTTGTTTCATTTTTACTGTACGGAAAACAATTCAGTATTTTCATTAATCAAGCAAGTGTTTCTCGTGTTTTAATATCGGGCTTCGCTATACACATGTATTTGCTGGACATAACAGCCAGTTCAAAGGCTTTGAACAGCGCATGCTCGGAGCATCCGGACGACGTTCACTGGATATCTAAAATACTTTACTGCAACTTGTCTTTGATTTGTCTATCCATTTAACTATCAAATAAACGCCTGAACAAAGTAAAATTCAACGGTTGCTATGTTAAATGTTACAGACTTACCTTGTCTGACAATCAATAAAGGTGTCGCCAACTAAGCTTCATTTAAAGGTGACAATGTACTTGTATGTATCTATCTATCTATCTATCTATCTATCTATCTATCTATATATATATATATATATATATATATATATATATATATATATATATATATATATATATATATATATATATATATATATATATATATATATATATATATATATGTGTGTGTGTGTGTGTGTGTGTGTGTGTGTGTGTGTGTGTGACAGAGAGAGAGGGTTGGGGAAACTTACTATATAGGCATTCATTGATTGCCAATCCTTATGTCTTTTTATTAGTCAGCTAGTCTCCTGTTTTACCAATCCACACAATGATAGAGAAATGTTGAGGGAGGGTAGAGCGGCCTTCTGACATATTAATATTAAATGATTTAGACCCATAGTAATGAGTTTTATAAAATATGAAAAACGAAATAAAAATAAACAAAGTAGACAACAATATGTGTATTCCTTCTTGCAGATAAATATAAATCTTGACAGGCTATTGCAGCTTTGTGTCATTGATATTGTGAATACTGTATTAAAATCTCATGGAACGTTTACATCTAACCGTTACGAAGTCCCAGGTTCTTCAAGGTTACTTGGTGCAAGTTCAGTTATCTTTTTCTCTCACTCCACATACTTCTCTGTATTATCTCCCTTATGCATGAGAGAGAGAGAGAGAGAGAGAGGTGGGGGGGGGATTTCGATGAAATTCTGCGCCATGTTAAATTCATTTAGAAGACGCGGATTATTAATATTTTTATCGATATTTTATTACAACGCTAATAATTGTCAATCAGCTGAAATTAGTCACAGATTTAGAGAATACTGAAGCAATAACCTATTGTTGAAATATAATCTAATGTTGATAAAATATTTATGTATGCGTATTATTGCGCCATAGGCGGATTACAATTTGGTAAACCAATAATATTGGTATATACCACTACTTTAAGGCCATATTATATATATATATATATATATATATATATATATATATATATATATATATATATATATATATATATATATATATATATATATATATATATATATATATATATATATATATATGTGTGTGTGTGTGTGTGTGTGTGTGTGTGTTTATGCATCACTTAAGTGTATACCCATTCTTTATACCCTACTCTATTCATTAGTTGAGTGAGCAAATAATCACACCTAATTCTGATTTTATCCCACTGAGATTAGAATGACTGGAAATACTTCCATGCAACACGTATTCCCCGTCATACAACTCTAAAATTTAGTTTAATGCACGTTAAAGTCAAGTTACGGACAGTTAGGACAGTAACACTACATATTACAGCTCCAAATTTGCACCACTGACATATCAGTTACATGCATGTATATTAAGCAAATATAAATGTCTTCATTACGAAAGATAAAAAATGGACTCAGCCGCAGGCCATTCAGTAAATCTAGGTCATACTATTTTCTAGATCAAAGATATTTTTATTTTACCTATGAATAATTGTACAATAATGTCAAACTGAGTAATTATAGAGCGGACTAATCTACATATGAAATAAGACATTGATTGTAAGTAATGGTTTACGAATAATGTTTTTGATGTACGAGTTAAATGCTGCCTGGACATTTCTACCGATAAGTTAAAATGATGCTGCTTTAAAGTTCTCCAACTGAGCTCTTAACACCACAGATTTCAGCGTAGGTGGTCTTTCATATTCATGAAACCGGACAATCAAAATGACTTCAAATGAAAAACATTAGTTTGCTTTTGGCACGTGCCTGAAATACGGATCAACCAATCATACAGTATGAGGCGCCGTAGCGGACAAAAGCTGGTCTAATGAGAAATTTGCCATTAAAATTTCGATGTCGTATGTCGAGAAATCCAATATCATGTGTTAGATCAAATTGAATGTCCTTAAAGTTAAATTTTCCAGATCGAGATTTTAGATTTGTTTATGTTGAATTATACAGTAGTGGTCTAAAGTTCTATTTCCTATGTCGACGTTTTACAGCGTATATTTTGAATTACAAAGCGGTGGTTTAAATTTAAATATCATATGTCGAGAATCCCTAATTCACACGTTGTATGCAAATGTTTGTGATGAAAGTTCCATTTCATATAGCGAGTATTTAGATTTCATCTGTTGAATTTCACAGCAACGAGAAGCAGCCTACTTGTTTAAAAATAACGCAGCCCGTTCACGAGAGCGACCTCTAGCGAAGAAATTCACAGTAATTCTCAACCTGTGAATGGTAACTTTCAAACTGTAAATGCATGAAATGTAATGGCGCCTCATAATTTAAACACAATTGATGTATCTTAATACTCGATACTATTTTGAATTACTAACGTGGACATTGTGTAATATTACTTTTAACACCAACACACCATTTCACCATATAAAAATAACAATTCTGACAAGCACAATGGAATATCCAATCACCGCTGTGTAATTCAACAGATACAGTCTAAAAACTCAACATACGAAATGGAACTTTCAGCACAATCAATGTGATTCAACAAGTTAAATTAAAATTTAAACGGCAACGTTCTGATTGGACCAGCTTTTTGTCCGCTACGGCGCCCCATAATACAGTGCGTTCTTAACATTTGGGTTTGGGCTATGAAATCACTTACCAGGTACTGAAGACAAATATTAGTTTATGCACAAACAAATACCTGTGCATCCTACTTCAAATGTGTCTGAAAATAATATTTCTTAACGTCGAGAAACCTACCTTATGTTTAAAATTTACTTGAAGGATTTTTTCTTGTGCCTTTGTATTGAACTGCCTGGATTGGAGTACAACTGACTGAATTGGAATACATCCGACTTTGAAGCATAGTTTCGCATTAGAATGAAAAATTATACCGCGTACATTTAAGTTCCTTTGCTTCCTTTGTTTCTGTATTTAAGTCACGCGCTGTGTACCGGGAATTAAACTTTGCTAAAATTCTTCCAACTCACAAAAGAAGCGATGCTAATTCTGCATTCTATAATAAATATAGCATGTAGCTAAAGGGTCTCATGGCAGTTTATGACCCAGTCATTCACCCCACCCAACCCAACAAAAATGTATCCCGAGCTCAGCTTCCTCCAAAGTATTGTCAACTGAAATTGGCCCTGTACTTCACAAATGTAACAAATGCATTGACTGGTTGTCAAAATATGATTTTCAACAGTGAAACAAAAGAAGATAATAATGATGAAAGTCCCACTTCGTAGTGGCAAATTATATATTAAATTAAAACAGGTTTTAGCAGCTGAATTGTAAGACTACAAAGCAAAACATGTTGGTACGCACTTCTGCTTTGTTTTGCCTCAGTCCGCTTTAAGGTGTTTTGGCTTGTGGTTCAATGTAATTTATGTTGGATAGTGAGAGTAAGCGCATGATATCTGTAATACTTGGAGAGCGAAGAGCATTGATTGAGGGCAGAACACATGATATCTGTAATACAAGGAGAGTGAAGAGCATTGACTGAGGACAGAAAACATGATATATGTAATACAAGGAGAGTGAAGAGCATTGACTGAGAACAGAACACATGATATCTGTAATACAAGGAGAGTGAAGAGCATTGACTGACGACAGAACACATGATATCTGTAATACAAGGAGAGCGAAGAGCATTGACGGAGGACAAAAGACATGATAAATGAAATACAAGGTATTCAAACAATCGTTAAGACTATGGAGGATCCAGAAATAACGTTTAGGGTGCCGTAAACATGTAGGCAAATGGTTCTTTGGGATGGCACAGAGACTGGATTTTCTTGGAGAATGATCTTCATAATTCACTGGAGTGAAAGACGATAAATATTGATGATTCTTTAACCGCTCGTCAATGGACATTGATAATGTGACCATGAAATTTTAAGATATTCTTAGACGCTAGCATGATCTAGTGGTACAAATAAGTCCGTTAGGCATGATTTAGCAGTATAAATAAGGTCGTCTTGCATGATCTAGTGGTACAAATAAGGCCGTCTTACATGACCTAGTGGTACAAATAAGGCCGTCTTGCATGATTTAGTGGTACAAATAAGGCCATTTTGCATAATCTAGTGGTATAAATAAGGCCGTCTTGCATGTTCTAGTGGTACTAATAAGGCCGTCTTGCATGATCTAGTGGTGCAAATAAGGCCGTCTTGCATTGAAGAAGATCTAGGTTTAGAGCCATCTTCGTATAAAGTACTTCTTTTTATGTGCTGTTTTAACTTGAATTGGAAAAGACAATTATGCTACTACTTATGTACCAGTATGACAAACTATAGCAGAACATAAACGGTTAAACGGTAATCCGGTAACATCGCACGCAAATACGTCAGACCATAACAGGAAAATAAATTTTGCTTGTTCTGAATGAATAAAGGATATATTTCATCTCGTGGGTGAAAAATCTAAGTATTTTCACTCGTGGCCTCGCTACTCGTAGGAGAGAATGACACGTTTCTATCTCGTGTACGAAAAATCTCAATATTTTTACTCGTGGCCTCGCCACTCGTAGGTGAAATTAATACGTTTCTCACCCAGGAGATCAAATATTCAGTCGATTCTAGCAAATATCCTCACTATATTTTAGAAAATTGTCTGAACAATTACATTTTTTTAGATCGCGTTCAATAAAAGTCAATAACACGACATCTTCCGTCAAGGTTTTTCGTAATGTGCTTTTTACAGTAAAATGGGAGTAAAATATTGTCTTAATGGCTCGACTCCTGGAGGTATTTAGATGCAAAGGCCTGACATTGAAACGTATAAGACTGAATTTTGAACTGTCCCAGTTTAATGAGGAACATGTGGTCATGGCTGACACCTGCATTATAGCCTAATACAGGAGCAGTTGTCTAAAGAAAACGGGGAAAGCTGGATGCTTTCTGTAAATATTTATTCCAATGTTGTTGATATCATATCTTACGAAACAGCTGTTTGAAGGATTTCCCTATTATTTATATTGTCACCTATATTGTATGACACAATGTCAACATAATTTTCAAATATCACCGGCTTTTATGTAAGAACGCTTTCTGTAAAAGATGGTCAAAGTGTGTTGAGCGTGTTTTTGAGATAAACGTTATTTAAATGTTTGTCCAGTTTTAGTACTGGAGACCATATTTATGGTACAGATTAGCATCACTTCAATATATCTGAAATGTCTTTATACCAGGGTAGTTTCTGTCAAAATTAGGACCATATGTATTAAGTGGTTTTAACCAAAGAAACGTCGATGCAAAGTATTTTCTTTCTTTCTATTTTAGTAGTAACAGCCACATTTGATAGCGGATCGGCATTCTTGCCCCGAAAGTTAGATGGATTTATGCCAGACTCCTTTCTGTTAAATTGTTCCAATTCTGTTGACCGTTTGTTTTGAGATAGGTCATGGTAATTTCTATTTCTATTTTAATAATGACGGCAATGATTGATAACGCATTGACATAGTTTCTACAAAATTAAAAGCACTTTCTGCCAGGATGTTTCTTTTTTAAATTTGGGATGCTTTACTTTTAGTAACGGCAGCAAATCGACTGGCAGATCAACTGTATTTGTAAAAGTTTGAAAGCTCTCTAAGCTAGGGTGCTTTCTGTTAAAATTTGGCAAAATTTGTTCAGCATTTATCAAAAGACGGTGTTTTGGGGGTGGGGTTTTTTGTGCGGCAAATCAGCAGGAAATTTACCAACGTGCGAAACTTACGTGCACTATTAATCTGCATGTATATAAATCCTCTTAGCAGGTGGGTCAGTAATAGTTTTCATCCTTGTTCTGAACACCTGTACGCATGTCGCCCACAGACTTGTGAGAGAATATATAATAAATATGGACATGTTAAATACAACGATTAATAAGCGATCAGAAAATTACGATCTGACTATTATTACGCGGAGAGAGAGAGAGAGAGAGAGAGAGAGAGAGAGAGAGAGAGAGAGAGAGTTGAGAGGGTTTTTGAGATAAACGTGATTTAAATGTTTGTCCAGTTTTAGTACTGGAGACCATATTTAGAGAGTTGTAAGTTTGTGTTTTGTGGGTTTGGCGTCATTTGTCAGCACATGATAGGCTATACATGGCGGCCAATATTTTTGGTTGGGGGAGAACCAGGGAAAACCTGAGGAGAAGCAACAGCCCACGGGAATCTAATAGCAAGCTTCCCAATAACTGTGTTAGCCGACCCGAGACTAGGACCCACGTGGACAGATGTGAGATGTCATTAATCAGTAAAGACGATATTCTTCCACAACTCGGCCACCCGGGACCCCAAACAGAGTGAGAGAGAGAGAGAGAGAGAGAGAGCAAATTAGAGTTTCAACCAAAAATATTTTTATGAAACCAAAATCAAAATAGTAGTTTAGCATTATGAGTTAAGCGTTAAGTTCTGTATGAAACTTCGAAAAGATTTCTCCTATCCAGTTTTAAACAATTCTCAAACAGATAACTCATAGCGAGGAGCATCAAATGCACCAAAAGATAACTCGAAGCGACGTGCATAAGCAGATAACTCGAAGCGACGTGCATAAGCAGATAACTCGAAGAGAGGTGCATAAAATACATAGGCAGATAACTCAAAGCGAGGTGCATAAAATACATAGGCAGATAACTCAAAGCGAGGTGCATAAAATACACAGGCAGATAACTCAAAGCGAGGTGCATAAAATACACAGGCAGATAACTCAAAGCGAGGTGCATAAATAAATAAGCAGATAGATCAAAGCGAGGTGCATATAATACACGATCAGATAACTCGAAGCGAGGTGCATAAAATGCACAAGCAGAAAACTCGAGGGGAAGTACATAAGATATCCAAGCAGAAAACTTGAGGTGAGGTACATAAAATACACAATCAGTAAACTCAATGCGAGATGCATAAAATACACAGTCAGAAAACTCGAGGTGAGGTACACAAAATACACAAGCAGGAAACTTGTGGTGAGGTACATAAAATAATCAGATCAGCATATGTAGGATTCAGAAAATGCACATGCACTACAGATTGCATGAACCCAATTAAAATATATTTCCGTGGATAAGTGTCTGAGATGCTAGTAGTGAATAGGGATACCGTAGGGACTATAGGGCATACCATTAAAAACACCCTTGGGTCAATATAGGGGCAATGTAAATTTAACATGGGAAAAATGGCTGGGTCAATATAGAGACAAGGGGAATTGAACATGGGAAAAATGGCTGGGTCAATATGGGGACAAGGGAAATTGAAAATGGGAATAGATCGTGGGTCTGTCTAGGGCCAAGGGGAATTGAACATGGGATTTTTTTTAAAAAAAATAAAAAAATAAAATAAATAGGGCTAGGCAATTGAAAGTCTATCTCTTTTCGAGAGATTGGAGTGGCCCTGAAAAGGGCCTTTTGGTTTTATGTTAATATTAAGATATATTAACATAAAGGGCACCGCATTGGTCTTCTTCTTGCCCTTAGGCTACGTCTCACTGTAGGACCATACCTTAACACTCTTTTGAGACATCCTTGACGTTCTACATAGATCCTACGTATCCATAGACTCGTGTCTGTCCTATGGATAACTGCCCAGTTGGATCGGACATACATGGGTATGTCCGTCCGGAACAACATCGAAGAAACAAGGGTTGATGATTCGACTGTGGTCTACATCTTGAGGCACCGAGAACAGGTGAATCAATGCAGTGAACTGCGCTTATTTATAGGTAGAGGAAGGATTAAAACGAATTGAGTTCATTGACCAATCCAAACACGCGTTACAAAATTCAGTCAGCTTGCATCCAATCCGAAGAGAGCAGTCTGTGACGTCACGTGGTCTATATAGATTTGCTAGCGCCTGTGCGCAGTCAATTCATGCGACAGTTATTCAACATGACGGAAACTCAGAAAACGATAAATTGGGGTGCACCGGCAGTGGAGACCACCCAAGGGAACCCGGACTTACTTTCAGAAGAGGTAAATTGGGATTTTGTGGATTTTCTTACCTCGCAAGAATTTGTTCCGGAACGTTCGTCACCTTCTTCATTACCGCACGTGGAAAATTTTAGATAGAGACAGAAAGAAGAATTGGAGAAATTTATACAACAGCAAAAGGAAGCGGAACAAGCTTTTCTCCTACAGCAACAGCAGCAAGAAGAAGAGGTAAGAAAAAAACAAGAAGAAGAAGCAGCAGCAGCAAAGAAACAAGGGTGTGAAAAAATCAAACGGTCACGGTACTGTTAGACATTTTAGCGGAGTTAAGAAGTCTGAAACAGATGTATCAGACTTCTTTATTACGACCGAAGAGAATACGACCTTCCCGAGCTAAATACGCCAACCCTGTGACTAAGCCTACCGTGCCACCCTTAGTGATTTCAACCAAATCATCATCATCATCATCATCAACAGTACGCAGTCCAGAAGTAGGCCTTGGCCGTGGCAAAGGCTTAAGACAGTTAAAGTTGATTGCTTAAACTCACCCCTACACCAAAAAAGGCCCTTTTCAGGGACACCCACGTCTCTGGAAAAGAGATAGACTTTCAATTGCCAATAACTAAAAAAAAAACATCTTACCCCTATAGTACGTGTGTGTGTGTGTGTGTGTGTGTGAGAGAGAGAGAGAGAGAGAGAGAGAGAGAGAGAGAGAGAGTGTAGGTTCTTATTTTAAAATTAAAAATCACAAAGACACTTACCTATTATAATTAATTTATTCTTTTATAAATATTTACAATTCAATTCATAATTCACAACAAAACACTCTAAAAAGGTTCATAGACTTGTTCTGTCTCATTATTTACTCTCTCTGTTTTTTAAATTTCTTCACCGTCACAGTCTTTTCCTCTTCTTCCTCCTCACTTTCTTCCCTTCTTCTTTTCTTTTCCTGTTTCTTTTTCTTCACCTGTCTGCTTTCTTCCTCTTCTTCCTCTGAAGAATCCCTCTCTTCTTCTGACTCCTCTTGTTTCTTTTTTGGGCAATCTGGAGACCAATGTCCTTTTTCTTGACAATAATAACAGGTATCTTGACTTTTGTCTTTTCTAATCCCTGTTTTTTCTTTTTTGACGGTCTGGACACTCTGAAGACCAATGCCCTTTCTTCTGACAGATATAGCAAGTATCTTCGCTCTTATCTCGCAAGGAAGGAGAGTAGTCTGTCGGCTGGTCTGAAGAGAATTTTCTAATGACCCCTCGGAACGCTCTGATGAAACGTTCGATTTGGGTAGTCTCTTCCATCGTTGTGCTCGGTTTGAGAGTGAAATGAATAGTGAAAGGACAAGACACACACCCTTTTATATACGCTGGTCTGCCATGACTATAAATTAGTCCATGGTGTTTAAATTTTATTCATTTGACTTTTTTCAGTCAAGATGAAACGATTCAATTCATTCGAGAAGAAAAAAGAAAGTAAGAGGCAGAAACGTAATCTATCGCCTCGTACCAGGGCTGAAGTCTTGGCACAAATTCATGCCAGTGATTTTGAAGAGGACATGAGTGAACCAGAATTCAAACCCAGAGAGTCTTCCTCTAAACAAAGTTCACCACCCTTAGTCAACCCTGAAAATTACTATTCTATTCGAGAGACAGAAAAGCGCTCCTCTAGAAAATTTAGAACCACGCTTACACCTACACGGTGAAGTTTAAAAATTTCAAGTCCGACGTACCGTTAGAGAAAGCAGAAGGATTCATCACTGAGATGTGGAATTCTTTGCTTACCACACTCAAGCGACAATGTCAAGCCAAAGAAGACGATCGCTTGAGACTTTCCATACAACACGACGGCTTGAAATCCCCTGTTTGGATCGAGTTTAGTAGCCCTGCAGAATTGACCCCTTCCAAAGTCATGGACAAAATTCAACACGTACAACAATCCAATGACCAGTTTGACATCACCGACGGAAAAGCCACACTGTTTATGACCCACGTCTCTCCTCCTCAAGGGACTGGACGCAAAAAGATGTTATTGGTGAACGACCTTCGCAGCATTAAGCGTAGCCTCGTCCAAATTCACAACCCTCAAGACCAGATGTGTTTAGCCAGGGCTATTGTGGTTGGACGAACCTATGCCAACAAAAACGACACGGTAGAATGGAAAAGAGCCTGGGAGAATATTCGAAAATCGGATCGAGCCAAACAACGAAGTGAAGCAGAACTCCTGTTGCAACAAGCCGACTTGCCCAAAGACACACCCTGCGGCATTCCTGAAATGCAAAAATTGCAAGATGTCCTAGCTCCACGCTACACCTTGAAAGTGCACCCTCAAGAAATGCGTGGTCCTCTGTTGTTTCGAGGGAAAGACTTTAAGGATGGAAAATACATTCACGTCTATCATCACGATGACCATTTCGATACCATTACCACTATCACCGGATTCCTGGGATACGGTTATTATTGTGAGAAATGTGACTATCGCTATAACAATCGAGAGCAACACAAGCATTGTGGATCGAAATGGTCAAGATGTTTGGCCTCTCCACCCTGTCTGAGCGAAGGACAAGAACCAGTGCATTGTTTCACTTGTCTGCGCACGTTTGTCAGCCCTGCCTGTTACCAACAGCATTTGAAAACACAAGGTTCACAGAAGAAATGCGCTTGTCAACTGCTTAGATTGTGCCCTACGTGTGGACAAGACATATGTACCAATAGTGCCAAGGCACACGTATGTTTAGGAAAGAAAAAATGTCACATTTGTCATCACATCGTGGATTTGGAACACCATTGCTACGTGCAAAAATACCAACCAGAGAAAGAGGATGGACACAAGAAGAAAGGCAATTTCATCTTTTTCGATTTCGAATGCATGCAAAAGACTGGTATTCACATTCCTAATTTCTGCGTGGCTCATCGAGCGTGCGAAAAGTGCATTCAAGAACCTATCGTGAGTCATTGCCCTTACTGCAGTAAGATTCCTGGAGGGCGTGAAACAATCTTTCGGGGACCGAACACGCTAGCCGATTTCGCTCGATGGGTCTTAGACCCCATCGACAAGACGTGGAGCCAAGAGGACATCGAACGTTATGGAGATTGTCATTGCCATGCCACGGTGATGGCTCACAATTTCTCCGGATACGATGGACAGTTTCTTTTGAGGTACAATACGGAACATGGCACCGAACGTCCTAAAGTCACTTTGAACGGAGCCAAAATCATTTTCATGCAAGTGGGACAAGTACAGTCTAAAGATTCGATGAGTTACTTGGCCATGCCTTTGAGTCGAATGCCTAAAACGTTTGGAATGACAGAAATGGCTAAAGGTTATTTTCCTCACTTTTTCAATACGGAAGCCAATCAACATGCCGTTCTACCCCATTTGCCCGATGCTCACTATTACGACCCCGACAACATGCGTACCGAACAACGAGAAGCTTTCTACGCTTGGTACCAGGCTCACGCCTCCGACCCTTTCGACTTTCAGGAAGAAATGCTAAAGCACTGTCGTTCCGACGTGGACATTTTACGACGTTGCTGTGGAAAATTTCGAGAACTGTTCATGGAACACGGAGGGGTCGATCCTTTGAAAGAAGCTTGCACCATTGCCAAAGCGTGTTCCTTAGTGTACCGCCAACGATTCATGCCTGAAAACACCGTGGCTGTCATCAGTCCTCAAACGACCAACTATGTCAAACGTCAATACTCGGTCAAAGCCCTACGCTGGTTACGTTACTTGTGTGACAAGGAAGACAAGTGGATTCAGTATGCCCGCAACGGAGGAGGAGAAAAGACCATCGGAACGCATTCGGTCGATGGCTGGGACTTAGAAAACCCCAAGATCGTGTGCGAGTTTAACGGTTGCTTATTTCACAGATGTCCTGTCTGTTACCCTGACCGTGACACTAAAAATCAGTTTTTACAACGAACCATGGAAGACTTGTACCAGGCCACTTGTCAGCGACGCCTAAAGTTAGAACAGGAAGGATACCAAGTGGTGGAAATGTGGGAACACGAATACGATCACCGTTTGAAAACCGGTCCCGAGTTTAAACGCCTCGTGGAAAGTTACTAGTTCATGGACCCCCTGAACCCGAGGGAAAGTTTGTACGGAGGAAGGACCAATGCCACCTGTTTGCTGTACCAAGCCGACGAAGAGAAAGGAGAAGAAATCAAATACTTGGACGTGCGTTCGCTGTATCCCTACGTGTGCAAATATTTTCGCTTTCCTGCAGGGCACCCACAATTGTTCACCGAACACATCGACCTGAAAAACATTCGACAATACGAAGGCTTGATCAAATGCAAAGTTTTGCCTCCCACGGACTTGTACCATCCCGTCTTACCTCACCATTGCCAAGGCAAACTGATGTTTCCTTTGTGTCGTACTTGTGCCGAAACGTGCAACCAAGATCAACCTTGTCATCACACCCAGGAAGAACGGGCCTTGACGGGGACGTGGGTCAGCGTAGAATTGTTCAAAGCTTTGGACATGGGATACCAACTGTTAGAAGTGTACGAAATTTGTCACTTTCCCAAGACAAAACAATACCACAAGGGTAACCCCACGCAGAAAGGCATTTTCGCAGACTACGTGAATGACTTTTTGAAACTGAAGCAAGAAGCCAGTGGTTATCCGTCCTGGTGTCACACTCCCGAAGACCAAAAGACATTCAAAGAGAAATACTGGGCACAAGAAAGCATCACTTTAGATCACATCGAGAAAAACGAAGGCAGGCGATTGTTTGCCAAAGTGATGTTAAATTGCTTGTGGGGCAAAATGGCACAACGCCCGTGTTTACCCAAAACGGAATATTTGACCGAACCTTCCCGCTACTTCCAGATGATTCACGACAAAACCAAATTCATGAAACACGTGGACGTCGTTCGCGAAAATTTGGTCTTAGTGAATTACGAAGAAGATCTGGACTTTTTGCAAGACGACCCTTTTGGAAATGTCATCATTGCGGCTTACGTGACAGCTCATGCTCGCTTAAAATTGTACGAAGCTTTAGAACTGTTAGGGGAACGCGTCCTGTACTTTGACACGGACAGTTGCATTTACATCCATCACCCGAGTCAACAGCACCCTGACATCGAAGGAGACCGTTTAGAAGCCTGGATAGACGAGCACCCCGACGACAAGATTCTAAGTTTCGTCAGTGGTGGTCCCAAAAATTACGGTTACGAATACCGGGACAAACAAGGAGAAGTGCAGACGACGTGTAAAGTGAAAGGATTGACTCTGAATTATCGTACCAGTCGTGTGGTCAACTTTGGGGTATTGAAAGAAGCCTTGCAGTCTAGAGAAGATGAATACTTTAAAGTGATCACCTATCAGCCCAACAAGCTTGTACGTTTACCCACTCACCACATCGTCACTCGACCCTTGGAAAAAGTCTATCAAATCGTGTACCAGAAGCGAGTGCGACTTCCCATTTCACCTTACCGTATGGACACGTCGGTATTGGTCTGTATATAAAAAGGAACTCTAGGCAAGATCGATAGTTCATTGTGACTACCAAGACCAAGCGAACAAGATGAATACTTTCAGAGAAACACAAAACAAGTTCAGACAGGCACAATTCAAGTTTGGGGCTTCTGAAGTGGAATGCGATTGTGAGCCTTGCGATGGGAACGATGCTGTATGCTATGACCTTACCGATGCCGTAAAGCATCATGGGAACTTTGTTCTCACTGCCCCTATCATGGAAAGTGATGCTGTGCGTGTCAAACCTGAGGGATGCGAAAGCGATGCCGCTCGTCTTCTTGGACGCTTTACTGGGTTTCGTTTTAAAGGTGAATGTCCACCTTCACGTCTACCTCCCTACGGATGTCATCCAGCCCTGAACAAACTCCTGTCCATGTCACCCAACCCTCATCGAAACGAACCTGTGAAAGACGAATATTCGTTCCCTGTGCGTTTGTCGGAATACTGCGACTTTGAAAATCGTCTTCAATCGTTCAAAGGAAAATGGCCTAAGTATCTGGGAGGACCGACCCCCGAAGAATTAGCCAGAGCCGTATTTTTCTACTTGGGCGAAGGGGATAAAATCAAGTGCTTCAGTTGCGGTGTGTCACTTCACCACTGGGAACGACGAGATTCGGCCTACCTAGAACATGGTCGATGGTCATCGAATTGTCATTACGTATCCTTAGTGGGACCGAGACATTGAAGTAACTTATCATGTCGTTGACGAAGAAGAAGAAACCAGATTGGTTAGGAGTCAAATGTTGGACATCACCGAGACCAGTGTTTAAACTTCATTTCAAAAACGATATTGAATCATTACCTAAAGAACTGCAAGAGAAGATTTACAAGGAAGTTTGGCAGGGGTTTGCCAGAGTGAAATCTCAGTGGGTGACTGTAGAACTTTTGTGCCGAGAAATTCACAAGAGGAAAGTGAAAAAAGTCAACCAGTGTGTTAGATTTCTCTGGGTCAAGTGTGCATTCGTCCTATTATATTACTCCAGACCGTTTACATCAAAAGAGTTCAATGAGATTCTTGGACGTTACCCTGAATGTCAGTGGCCAGAAATTACTCACTATGTGGATTACTTTTGCTCTAGGAGAAGATTGTGAATTGTACGGACTGACCTATTCATGGATGCTTTGCTAGAGAACATTCGTGCTTTGCCTGTGGAGTTGAGAGAACGCATTTACCGAGAGCTGGTCAAAATACAAGTCAAACGTAAAGAACAACTGCATCCGTTACGTCACCGGTGTTTGAACCACTGGTACGTGAATGCTATACAAGGTCTGATACAGTTGAAAGTGTTCCATTGGACAGACATTGATCAACGATCCCCTAGTTTTAAAAAGGATTGGTTTGCTATTGATGATTCTATCTACTACATTGTAAACTTACTGCATCGAATTCCAGAGGAAGAGTTAACGAATTACCAACATCTTTTACGCAATGTCAACGTAGTGAAAGAGGAAACTTCTGAACGAATTGTAATGTGTAAATTAGTGACTAAACGATTTAAATTCGACACTGCAGTAAAACCATGTCTGTGCAAACGGTACATTTCTTGTGTCAGAAAGAGGATTTAGTATGACCTATTCATGGATACTTTACAAGAGAACATTCGTGCTTTGCCTGTGGAGTTGAGAGAACGCATTTACCGAGAGCTGGTCAAAATACAAGTCAAACGTAAAGAACAATTGCATCCGTTACGTCACCAGATCTTTAACCACTGGTACGTGAATGGTATAAGAGGACTGATTCGTCAGAAATTGTTTCAGTGGTCAGACCTTGTTCATCACTTTCAGTTAGTGAAGGAACTAAATGTTCGTAATTTTGGTCACTTCGAGATTTACCTAGAGCAACGTATTGAGGAAGACGAGTTAAAGGATTACCAACATATTTTACGTGGAATCTGCATAGCGGAAGACGAAACATCTAGACAAACTCTGAAGTGTAGGTTACAGTATGCAAGATTTAGATTCCCTACTGGAGAACGAAGATGTCTAGTTAGAAAGTACCTTCATTGCGTCCGAAATAAAGAGACTATAAAATCAGGAATCCATGCCACGGCTTATGTCACAAGTGATTGAACAGATTCCGTGGAAGAAACTCAATGACCATATTCAAACCGTGGATCATTACCATCAATTATTACAAGAACTGTATCCATTCAATTTGGGACGACGCATAGTGTGTGTCTTAGTGACTTGTTTTCTGGGATTTCGTTTACCAGCCGATTCCTTGTGGACTCTTTACGAACAGTACTTACCACCCCAATGGCCTTAAATGGTCATGAAAGACTCCTTTTGTTCAAAGCCTTGCGTTTTCATCTGGATACTTCTCGACCTCAACAGGAAAAAAAGATTCGTCAACTTTTAGCTACCGAAGACGTGTATGACGATGTGTGTGTAGCTTGTGACTTACACCCCCATTGGACAGATGTTCGTGACTGGAAAAAGGGGGGTTTTGAGGCTTGGACCCAAGAAGTGGTCCAGTATGCACAAGAGTTGTTCAAGGAAAAAAGTTACTTTTCAACCTGTGTTAGTGACAGTGCCAGAAGAACCCGTCACCGAGAACAACCACTTGCTTCAGGACAGGACTGTCATGGACATTCCTGAAAGGTCATTCTGGGAGGACACTTGTGTGATAATACCTCATGTAGAGACTGTAAGAACATTACACACTGTCCCTATGACATCTTGGTTATCCAAAACATGTTGTAGAGAGACTTGTTTATATTCCACTTTGATCGTTTTGATGTGTTTTTTATTCCTGTACATAACTATTTGGCTTTTATGTATTTTTGTCTTTCGTGTTGTTCATATTTGAAACATTCAATAAACGTGTGCTGAAAAAAGTATATAAACTCCCGTCTTGTTGGTTTTCGTGTCACAAGTGACATTCCTAACACTATGGCTACCTCTGCTGTCTCTGCTCCCTCTTCCTCTACTGTCAAAGTCATCGACGAACACTTAGATCGTGCCAGTTGGGAGGCTTTGTATCTTCGCCATCCCTTTAACATGCTCATTGCTGGACCTAGCGGTTCAGGCAAAACCGAATTCGTCAAACGTTTGATCGAACATAAACATCATTTGATCGATCAACCACCTCAACGCATCGTGTGGTGTTACAAAGAGTGGCAATCGGCGTACAGCCTCTTGCGAGAAAGTCAAGGCGATTCCATCGTGTTTGTGGAAGGCATTCCTAAAGAAGACGACGGCATCGTCTCTGACTCCCGTCTAACCCATTTGGTCATTTTCGACGACATGTTAGGAGAAGACGAAGAAGAAATTAAACTGTGGTTTACGCGCAAACGGCATCACCGTAATGCCAGTGTCGTTTACATCACTCAACATTTGTTTCAACAAAGTAAAGCCCATAGTACCATCAGTCTCAATGCGCATTACGTGGTCTTGTTTAAAAGCCCTCGAGATAAATCGCAAGTGCAAGTCTTAGCCAAACAGTTAGGAACGCCTTGGCTGACTCAGGCGTACGACGATGCCACTCAAACTCCACACGCTTATTTACTCGTCGATTTGAAACCTACGACCCCCGATGATTTGCGATTTCGTACCCACTTGTTTCACCACTGGTGCCAAGACGGAGGGCCTGTCCTGTACACGTCTCCGTCCTCGACTTAACTTCACTCAACAAAAAAATCTATAAAAACCTCAGACACTTTTCGTCTGTCTCACACAGCGTCAAGATGACGTCCCTTCAGTCGCATCTTCCCGTCAAATTGATTCGTGCCTTGTATGGCATCAATCGAGAAAAAAATCCACAAATACGGGCTCGTGTCTTAGAAGTTAGTCTCAAAGAAGACTTATTATGGTTCACGGTGACGGTACGTCAATTACTCCAAGGGATCATTCAGATTCCTCATCAAACCAAGCGCTTTTTTGATCGAAATAAAGTCGCTTTGACCCAACTGGCCGATCCTCACATCGACACTCAAACCAAACAATAAATCATTTTGAAACCTGGAGGGAGCGGTACTCTAGGAGGGGTCATCATTCGCTCTCTCTTAAGATGGGATCCTAATGCTCCCAAACTTCTCCGCAAGAAAAAAGTCAAACGAAGCTCCAAGAAGAAGAAAAAGAGCCACGGTGCCAAAGGCCAAGTCCCCAAGGAGACCCGTGTCTCCAAGAACTTCTCCAGTGGCGGGACCCTCCTCTTACCAGACACCACCCCGGAAAAAGAAAAGAAGCCCCCAGAGAAAGAAACAGAGAAAAAGTCCCCAGAAAAAGAAAAGTCCACAGAAGAAAACTCGTCGTAAGAGAGGCACTTCGGCCAGGACGCAACCTTACACTCGTAAACCACGACCTGCAAAGGCGGTGACCGCGTCTCCGGTAGCCTCAGGTTCATTCACTTCCCTGTTGATGTCACCAAGAACTGAAGAGTACTTGGAGACGTTGATCACACCAAGAACATCTCCGTTGATAACCCCAAGAACTTCCCCAGTGGCAGGTCCCTTGAATTTAGCGGCAGTGGCCGTTGCTCACAAAGTGCCTTCTCCCAAAATCAAAGTCCAAGAAAGATCGGGCATGTTACAAAGTTTACTGGATTTGTCCAAGCAAGAACTGCCTCGATTTAGTCCGTTACGTACCCCTGCACGACGTGTCATGCCTGTCCTGAAGTTGATACGCCGTAAAGACAACCAGTGGCGACGCGTTCCAGTATAAAAAAGGCCTGTGACTAAGTAGGGGTATCAGTGTTTTTGGTGCTGAAGACTCAAAGATGTCACCCTCCAGAAAACATCCCTCATCTAAACAACCCCAAGGAAAGAAAAGGAAAGGACTGCCTCCTCGTTTAGTCAAACATGGGGACATGTTATCTGTCCTGTCCAAAGCTTCTCCACCCCTACGAAAAAAACTCATTCAATCGGCCTCCAAAGAGGTCATCGATACCGTGTGCGAAAGTTGTTTGAACGTCTTGAAAGGCACGATCCCTTTGTCCAAACACCAGAAACAATGCTTAGGCAAACATCGTCACGTTCTTCGCCAAATGGTTCAAAAGAAAATTCCCATTCGTCAAAAGAAGAAGATGGTCCAACGTGGAGGCATTTTACCCCTCTTGTTAGGTCCATTGCTGAAAGGAGTCTTGGGAACCATGTTGGGAGGACTCGTGGGAGCAAGATAAAAAGGCCCTCTGAAGTCCCAAGATCTCATAATCGACCCCTGACAACCCCATGGAAGGACGAAAACTAGCTTTAGTGCCTTACAAACGATGGATGGAATACCATCGTTGGCAAGAACAACGCACCCCGCATTTACCTCCCAATCCCAATTTGAGCGAGATGTCCCAGTTACAACACGAACTGCAGTCCTTGATGGATCGCCAAGATTTGTCCGAAACAGAAAAATCGCAAAAGTACGGTCAACTCTTGCAACGACTGCAACTCTTTCACCAGAAAGCTTTAGACGAAACAGCTCTACCCACTCTGAAAGATTTTAAGACCTTGATGAAAAGTCCAGCACCATCATCACTACCACCACCACTACTACCATCCCCAGGGGTCACCAGAGATGCTACCCCACGAAGACCTGAGGAAGAAGAGATGCGAGAAGTGTTTCAAACACCGTCAGCAGCTCCCATTTCAAGTAAGATTGCAGCATCCTTGTTGACCCCGTCCCGCACACCCCAACGAGAAGAAATGAAAGCTTGGGTTAAAAAGATGATGTCCACTCCTCCTTCGACGGAAGTGAAAAAGAAAGAAGGGAAACCAGAAGTGAAAAAAGAAAAGAAGACCAAAGCCATTCCATTGCCACCTCCACCAGCACCACTACCTTCGACTTCTACTCCCGTAGCCCATCGGACACGTAAATCCGTTTCTAAACCACCCTTTCGACCCACCCAAAGTAGCATCCTCGAAGAGTGGGTGCCTTATTAACACACCAAAAAATGGAGAAGGTGTTAGCCAGCATTTACTACGATCCATCCCATCCTGCAGGTTACGCAGGAGTTCAAAAATTGTATCGTGCTGCCAAAACTCGACTGAAAAGTCTCCGTTTACCTCAAGTGCAACGATGGTTACAAGAACAAGCTACCTACACTTTACACAAACCCATTCGACGCAAGTTTTCCAGAAGTCGCACCCGAGTGGAAGGCATCGATCATCAATGGCAAGCCGATTTAGCCGATGTCTCTCATTTGGCCAGCTACAATCGCGGCTACAAATATTTGTTTCGTGTCATCGACGTCTTTTACAAATTTGCCTGGGTCGTACCCTTGACTTCCAAATCGAGCAGTGAGTTAGTGCGAGCCCTGCAACGAGTGTTGAAACAAAGCGGTCGTCACCCTCTTCGATGGCAAACGGACAAAGGTACCGAATTTCTGAACCAAGCTTTCCAAAAAGAATTAAAGAAACGTGACATTCATTTTTTTATCACTGAGAATCCCTAAACCAAAGCCAGCATCGTGGAACGTTTTCAACGCACTTTGAAAGAACGCATGTGGAAATATTTTACGCATCACCACACTCTGAAGTACATCGACATCTTACCGCACCTGGTGCAAGCGTACAACCAATCTTACCATCGAAGCATCGGACGTGCCCCGCAAGAAGTGACTCCCGAGAACGAAGTGTTGGTGTTTGAGCGCCTGTTTGGTACGTCCCCGACGAGGGCTGTCCCCAAGAAAAGTGAAGTGTTGGCCGTAGGAGATTGGGTGCGCATTGGCAAAACCAAACGCACTTTCGACAAAGGTTACTTACCTAACTGGACGACCGAATTGTTTCGTGTCACTGGACGAGTGCATGGCCGTCATCCTGTCGTCTATAAATTGGAAGACATGAACGGAGAAGTGCTCAAAGGAACGTTTTATTTGCCCGAGTTACAACGTGTCACCAAAAAAGAAGACGACGTGTACGACATCGAAAGCATTCTCGAACGCAGAACCCGTAAAGTGGGCAAACGACGTGTCAGAGAAGTCAAAGTACGTTGGAAAGGATATCCACCCAGTGTTGATTTTTGGATCAACGCTTCGCAAGTCATCGACTATAAAAAGAGCTGACCATCATGCCCTTTCACACAGACGCAGCTACGTCGACCACTCCTTCACCTAGTTCTTCTCTGCAAGACTTACAAAAACAACCTTTGTGGGTGTGGTGTGGAGAACGTGTGCCTAAAACGCAAATCGTCTTTTTCTGCCAAATCTTCGTGGTGTATTGTGTCATCGGGGCAGCCATCGCCAATCTGTGTTTGCAACAAGGAGACAAAAAATTGTGGACCATTTTATTAAGCAGTTGCATCGGTTACCTGCTTCCCAGTCCCTCCCTGAAATTCTCCTCGAACGGGAACAACAGGAACCTTGTGTCCAGTGCCAGTGTCAGTCACCACTCCAACAACAACAATAACCCCATTTTGAGCGGAGACACGCCTCTGACGTCCAGTAACCCCTCGGACAGCCACAGAACTCTGGAATTATGAGTCACCAAAACCAATTTTACTTAACCTTACCCAGTGACAGTTCCATGGAGGTGTTTCCCCACAACACGTTGTGCTGTTACACGGCCAAATTACCTCAGGCCATCCCATTAGATCACGAAGCAGATTGGGAAGTGGCTTTAGTGGAAATCATTCACCCGACCCAAGTCCACAATGTCCTTCCCAATCAAAATTCTTTTGCGGTGGAAGTTCATGACGAGCAAATGCAACTGTACTTGGATACCCATAGCAAATATGACAAGAAAACCCCTAACACAAAAAATCCAAAGTGGACCGACTATCACTTGTTCATTCCCGCAGGCTATTATTTTATTGGTCAACATTTGGTCAGCACCATAGCCTCCAGGTTTAATGTCGTGTTTCTGAAAGCTTTGGAGAGTGTCAATAAAAGTGTCACCCTGGAGTACCACAAAACAGCTCATCGCTTCCTGATGAAATTTCCTGAGGGGCGTAAAATCATGTCTTTCTTATTTTGTCCTGAATTGTCTGCCATATTGGGCGGAGACATGGAGATGAGGAAGAAAGTAGAAAAAGAAAAAGGCGAATTACTAGTCATTTCTGACAACGATACTTTTGCCAAGTATTTTCGTACCCCGGTAGAACTGAACCAAGGACTGAATTTGATGTTTGTGTACTCCGATGTGGTGGAGTACAACGTGGTGGGACACACCTCCGTACCGTTACTGCGCGTCATTCCTTTCAAAGTGGATTCTGTCACGAACACTGACGAGGAAGGTGGAAACACTTATCACGTCCACCGCGAATTTGTACATCCTCACTATTTGCCTGTCAGCAAGTCTTATTTGGACACGGTCAACATTGCTATAAAAGGAGATCTGGGAGAAAATATTTCATTCACCAAAGGAAAGGTCACGGTGAAACTCCATTTTCGAAAACGGTTCTCTCACGACTCGTAAGTCATGTATCCAGTGTACCGAGGGGTTGCTCGACAGCGAAGATACGGTTTAGGAGATATGTTAAAATCGGCCTTTCGTCGGTGGCTCCGGTGTTGAAACCGATGGTGACACGAGGATTGCACGCCTTGAAAGAGGCAGCACTGACGCAAGGCAAAGAATTTCTCCAAAATGTCATCATCGACAAACAAAACCCTAAAGAAGCCTTCATGAGGGCAGGCAAAAATGTCTTGCTGCAAACGGGCAAAGACCTTTTGGGCCGACGAGAAACACCTATAAATGCCCTGTACGCTACCGAGTCAGGCATTCAGCAAGGACAAGGCAGAAAGAGACGACGAAGAAAACACCCTTTCACCAGACTTCACACTTCTAAAGCTAGAAATATAAAGAAAAGAAGAACCGTTCGAGACTTAGACGTTTTCGATTATTAAAGTATTGAGACACAGAAAAAAAATGATGCACCGAGAATCTTGCACTTGTTCCAAGTCGGAACTGGATCTGTTTGCCATGCCCACCACCATGATGACCATGCAAGAATCCCAGTTTGTGGAATTTCACCCCGTCTCCTCTTTGACAGCCTCAGCTCCCATCGAGTTTGAAATCAAAGGACAGCCCGAAGATTACATAGATCTGAATATCAGTTACTTGTACCTGAAAGTCAAATTTGTCGATGAGGACAATTCGCCCCTAGATGGTGATGAGGTAATAGCTCCCGTCAACAATTTCATGCATTCCTTGTTCAGTGGAGTGGACTTGTACTTGAATAACAAACTAGTCAGTAGCAGCATGGATACTTACCCTTATCGCGCCTACCTGGAAAATCTCTTGACGTACGGAATAGACGCCATAAACACTCATCTCAATGCCTGTGTGGTATGGGAAGCTGACGAAGCTAACAAGTTTGAAACATTCAAAACTGATACAAAGGATAAAACTAAACCAAAAAATGGGGATTTCTAGAACGAAGAGACAAAATCAAAGACGGACAGAGTTTAGAACTGATGGATCGTTTGCATTTGGACATGTGGTTGCAAGAGAAATATTTGCTGAATGGGGTGAATGTTCGCCTGAGACTGAATCGTAGCAGTGCCGCTTTCCATTTGATAGGTACTACTGCTTGCAAAATTGTCATCGAGGAAGCCAGGCTCTACGTACGACGCGTGGAAGTGTTACCTAAAGTGGGAAACGACATAAGTCAGACGTTGAGCAGAACGACCGCTAAGTATCCGAAACGACGCGTGGAAGTGAAAACCTTCACCATTCCCAAGGGGCATCGATCCATGATCGAAGATCATCTGTTCCAAGGACAGCTACCCAAACGTTTAATCGTTGGTATCGTGAGCAATGAAGCCTTCAACGGAGCTTTGGCTAAAAATCATTTCTTCTTTCAACCCTTTGGCGTGTCCAAGATCGAAGTCAGTTGCGATGGCAAGACCTTGTGTACCCGACCTTTCGAACCTGACTTTGACAAGAAGAATTACTTTGAGATCGTACTTGTCCCTGTACGAAGCCACCGGTCAGTTAGGAACCAACACCATTCACGGCATTACGTACGACGATTATGCAGGAGGGTACGCTTTGTGGGATTATGATTTCACTCCAGACCAAAGCAGCGACGAGGGACATTTCCACCCTATAAAATCCGACCAGATTCGAGTAGAAATTCAGTTTGCAAACCGAATCCCTGATGAAACGGTGAACGTCATTCTGAATGCAGAATTTGATAATACCATAGAAATCAACAGTTTGAGAGAAGTCATTCTAGATTATTAGAAGCTATGGAAGACTGTTATCCCTCTTTACTTAGTGGAGAAACTTTGGAGATGAAATGTAAGGAGACCGTAGAAGAATCCCAAGACAAAGACGAAGAAGTTGTCATGATGAAGTCGAGATGGCCAGAACAAGAAGCTCATTTAGTCTCCTGTTTTGCCAAACACTTGGTCGAAAAAATTACGGAACTGATCAAGAAAGATTGCTATGGATATCAAAACGACCATCCCAGTCAAATTCAACACGATAAATGCCTGATGCTGAGTCAAGAAGAAAAATTGGACGAGTATCTGGACGAAGCTTGGAGTCTCATCTCGGACGAAGTCGTGTTGCACCAGTGGTATAAAGACTTGCGTGAACATTCTTGTCCACCATTAACCACTCAAGAGATCCATCGTATCGAAGCTCTCCTGAATCAGAGTGGGGAGACGAAACGAAGAAACGGTTATTTGTCAGACATTTTCAAGCAAAAAGTCAGGATCGAATTGATGACTTATTATTACCTGTGAAGAAAAAAACAACACACAAATGGATACCTGGGAACTTTATTACCTTTTGAACCACAGTTCGTACACGGCTTCTTGGAATCCTGTCGTCTGTGCTAAAGATGAACTCCCTCATCGCAAACATCAAGACCATCTAGCTTATGTGATCAACACGGACGACAGTCATCTCCCAGGAACCCACTGGGTAGCCGTCTACTTTCCTCAAGAAGGATGTGTGGAATATTTCGATTCGTATGGATTGCCACCTTTGGAAGACGATATCATTGACTTTATGAGAAGAAATGCTCAGACCACCCGATTCAATAATGTGAAATTACAAGGCACAGATTCCTTGGTGTGTGGACAATATTGTGTGTATTTTCTGCTTCATCGCAGCCTGGACTATTCCTTAGAACATTTAGTGACTCATTTTGATCCTCGTTCTTCTTCTAGAAACGATGTGAAAGTAGATCAATGGTTTTGTGACCATTATGCTTATCTTTTGTCTCAAGCTAGGAAACGTAGTGTCCATCAATGGCCTAATGACTTCCAACAGTGGAAATCACAATTTCATTCACAACGTTGTCAACCCTGTTTAAAGTAGAGTGTTAATTGAAAAAAATGTTTGTAATTTGAAAAAAATGTTTGATGTTATATTGTTGGATTATTGTTAAAAATGTTATAGTTGTTTGTTAGTGTTAAGTGATTTTGAATAAAAAATGTTGTGTTTTGAAGAAAAAATGCCTTTGTGGTTTGTTTGGCTATAAGAATTTTGATTCATGCTCTTTGACTTCTTACTATCCCTCTCATGACACTCATTGAACGTTGCGGCTCAAAAACCGTGGAGGGATGTTTTCCTTCACGTCCGCGCTTTGACTTTAAAGCCGGGGTAGCCTCCAGTCTAGCCATTCATTGTCGACTCATCGTCCTACGAAGATGTGCTCCAAACTAGCTAAGCTAAACGAAGCCTACGTGAATTTGCATAGGGTCAGACACAGTCTGATACCGAAGCCAGAAGAGATAGAGAATGTGAGAATCTTAAAAGTCACTGAAGACCTGATAGAAGAGCTCTTCAGAGAAGAAGTGAACATGGAGAAAGAAGAATGGACAGAGAAGTACAGACTTCAGAAACAGCAGAGAGAGCAGCAACAGCAACAACAGCAGCAGCAGAAACCTGAACCTGACAGAGGCTTTGTCGATTGTCGTATCGACACCAAAGAGTTCTTCTTCTCTTTCCGAAGAAGCAGACCTATCATCAGAAAGTCTATCGTCAGAGGACGTCGCATTCTCAGAAACTAAAAGATCGCCCTAGCTTCATCTTCACACAAGCAAAAAAACAGCCCTTTTCAGGGCTACCCAATACTCTAGAAAAGAAATAACAATCGATTTGCCAATGCGTGTATGTAGAGTAGTGTGAATATAAACACTAACTCTTTTCAGGCGTGATTGTATGTGTTTGTGTGGATAGTAGATAATGATCATACTTTTTTTGCTGTTTGGCGTGCGTGGAGAGTAGATTTGGGGTTTGATTTGATTGCTTTGCGTATGTGAATAGTATATTGAAGTGATTAATGAAACTTTTTAAATTAGTAATGGGTAGTAAAAAAGTGAGTGAGTGTTTCTTTTAGGTCCGCGCGTTGTTTGGTCATGAGCTAGGTAATATAACTTTGGTCTTAGGGGGATGTTTTCCTTCACGTCCGCGCTTTCACTATAAATTGAAAATCGCTCGGCAGTCTAGCTACCCTGTTCATTCGTTGACAAGACAATGAATACCAGAATTGTGAAACTGCTAGAACTCCAGATGCACCTGGAATATGCCAGGCGCATAGTAAATGAACTGGCCGCGGAGGCCATAGTAGAAGAGGCAAGGATAAAGAAAGAAGAGGAGGAGAGAAGACAAAAGGAAGAGGAGGAGGAAAAGAAAATAGGAGAGAGGATGGCTTACAAGATACCAGAGACAGAGGATTGGGGTGATGAAGCCAATCATCCTCCCTCTGCGCTCCCAGTCAAACGAGTCAACTGGAAAGATTGGAGTAGAAGATGTGTGTGTGGTGCCAGACCTGGAAGGTGCCATCATTAACCAGTGTCCTGGAGTTCTTGAAAAAAACAGCCCTTTTAGGGCTACCCAAATCTCAAGAAAAGAAATAGTAATTCATTTGCCAATGTGTGTATGTAGAGTAGTGAGAATATAAACACTGGCTCTTTTTTCCTAGTGTGAGTGTATGAGTTTATGTATATGATTGTGTGTTTATAAGCGCTAGCATAGGTTAGTGTGGATAGTAGATTATTGGGATTTGATTTTAATGCTTTGCGTGTGTGGATGGTAGATTTTGGGTTAGTTTCTTGCTGGTTAGCGTATGTGGATAGTAGATAATATGAAATGAGAAAAGTATGGGATGTTTTCCTTCACGTCCGCGCGTTTCAAGTAATGATCTAGGTAATATAAATTCTGTGTCTTAGGGTGATGTTTTCCTTCACGTCCGCGCTTTAACTATATGAACCCACAAAGTTCGTCATTCACACCATTCTGCAAAGAATAAAAAAGAAGATGGCTTCGAACCACCTTGATAAAATGAAAAAATTGCAAGACGTCGTGGACAATTTGGGCATGATTGAGCAAATGTTAGTTAGGCTAAACGAGGATCACTATTCTTATAGTCCCCATCGAGTGAAGATGGAGATTAACAACTTACGAAAACTAAAGGAAATCATCAGTGATCTGTTGAAAGAAATAAAGGAGGAGAAGGAGGATGAAGAGGAAAGGATAAGGATGAGAGCATGGAACGAAAAAATTGAAAAAGAAGAAGAAAATGAGAAGAGGAAGAAAGAAGAGGAGGAGAAGCAGAAAGAAGAGAAAAAGAAGAAAAAGGAGGAAGAAAAGAAAGAAAAGAAGAGAAAAAGTGTAGCAGAGAAAATAAGAAGCTGGTGGAGAAATAGAAGAAATTAAAAGAAGAAGAAGAAAACCAAAGGCCCTTTTCAGGCACTCCAATCTCTCGAAAAGAGATAGACTTTCAATTGCCTAGCCCTATTTATTTTATTTTTTTATTTTTTTTTAAAAATCCCATGTTCAATTCCCCTTGTCCCTAGACAGACCCACGATCTATTCCCATGTTCAATTCCCCTTGTCCCCATATTGACCCAGCCATTTTCCCATGTTCAATTCCCCTTGTCCCTATATTGACCCAGCCATTTTTCCCATGTTAAATTTACATTGTCCCTATATTGGCCCAAGGGTGTTTTTAATGGTATGCCCTATAGTCCCTACGGTATCCCTATTCACTACTGATGCTCTTTGCAAATTTCAATAAACGAATGGCCAAGCATTATTAGTATATGTTATAAAATTAATATTACACGAGTGCTCATTTCAAGCCCTGGCGAGCAAAAGTTTTAAATTATTCGAGGACTTTCAGAATTACATTCTATACTGCTTTTACAGACCTAAACTATACTAATTTTACGGACCAAAACTGTACTGATTTTACGGACCCAAACTATGATGACTTTACGGACCCAACTATATTGATTTTACGGTCCCAAACTACTGATTTTACGGACCCAAATTATACTGATTTTATGGACCCAAACGATAATGATTTTACGGACCCAAACTATACTGATTTTACGAACCCAAACTATACTGGTTTTACGGACCCAACTATACTGGTTTTACGGACCCAACTATACTGGTTGTGCGGACCAAAACTATACTGATTTTACGGACACAAACTATACTAATTTTACGGACCCAAACTATACTGGTTTTACGGACCCAAACTATACTGGTTTTATGGACCCAACTATACTGGTTGTGCGGACCCAAACTATAATGATTTTACGGACCCAAAAATATACTTGGTTTTATTTTACCAAAGTGGAAACACTATATTGTCATGAGTGGGGAAAATGCTTCCACTTCGAGTAAAATATTGCCTTATATCTACATAAAAACAGATTTTCGTTTTTATTGTATGCATTTAAAAAAAATTTAAAATAAAAAAACAGTAGATTTGCGTGGAATTTCTGTGCCAATACGATTAACGGCTGCATTATTACATTGCTAAAACTAAGTTCCTAAATTTGACAAAAAGTTTCGGAGGGCAACATCTTTTTCAAATTTAGCTTGTACATCCAAGGTGTAGAGAGGTGCATTTCTGATGTGAAATTATGGATGACATGTAACAAGCTGCAGATGAATGATGATAAAACTGAGGCCACTCTGATCACAAACAAAGACTTTCTTATTCACATCCTTTACCTCAAACAATAAATATCAGCAACACCAACATTAAATTCACACAGTCAGTATGAAACCTAGGTGTTACTCTGGACAGTACTCTCACACTGCACCAACATGTCATGAACATATGCAAGGCTGCATATCTTGAGCTGAGACGCATCAGCTCAATTCGCAAATATCTTTCAGCTGATGCCACTAAAACACTTGTGTGTTCATTAGTACGTTCAAGACTGGACTATTGTAACTCAATTATGTCTGGTTCATCTCAATATCTGCTCCAGAAACTTCAAAAAGTTCAAAACACAGCTGCTCGGATCATACTTAGAGTACCACGATCAGAGCACACCTCCCCGCTGCTCTGTACCTTACACTGGCTATCCATTCGATCCAGAATCAAACACAAAATTGTTCTCTTTGCTACTTTTCACTATCGGACTCTAGTCCAACATACCTATCCGACCTCACCCATGTGTACACACCAGCAAGATACTTACGCTCCTCTTCTGACAATCGTATACTCATTATTCCCACTATGAAAACAAAGTCATATGGACAGCGTTCTTTTGCATACCAGGGCCCAGCAAGGTGGAACGAATTGCCCACTGAACTTAGACACAAAGACACAATGATTTCATTCAAGAGTGCTCTCAAAACTCACTTATTTCGACTGCAAGAACAAACTTAAAGACCTAATAATGTTTCCTACCTTAAATATTCTCAGCATATTTTTTTAATGTTTTCTAATTTCATGGTGTTTGTGTTTGTAATCATATCATTATATGTTTTTTTACCTTATAGTGTTGTCTAATGTTGTAAAGCGCTTAGAGCTTCTAAAGATTAGGCGCTATACAAAGTTCTCATTATTATTATTATTATTATTATCATTATTATTATTATTATTTTGTCAAATTAAAGACTCTTTTCTAAAGAAGATAATCAGATTTTTGATTTTGGTATCTGTTTTCTTGCGCATATTGATACAGTAAAACATTATTGAGGTCATCTTCGCTAGCCAAGGTTCCGATATAATAACCCTATCCACGCCCTGGCATATCGAGCAGATATTTATGTGCATCGGTTCTGTGAATTTCATTGGCTGCGGCGGCAAGCCACTGCATCTAACTGAAATTAAGTTATTCAAATTGAACACTGTTCCTGCATGATAGAGACAATGGGAGCACACAGCTTGAATGGACTGAGAAATAAGCAATTGTCCACTGCCGGTCCTTGTTTGTACAAATACGTTTCACTCAAATACACATATATTGGTTTCCCTCTGGTACATAGTCATACTTTCAATGTTAAACTTACAAAGTATCCTTTTTACTTAATTTGCCTCCACCATTTATGGCCGATGTACAATGCACCGCTGTTACACGATCTGGCTACTAGGCATTACATACTAAGGGAGGCAACCCATGAAATCCAATAGATGTCGCTAGGATTAAGTAATAAAAACTATCTATTCGATCCGCCAAGGTGTAGATAGGGTTAGCTTATCGCATCCTTGGCTTTCGAAGATGTATGGGGGTTGGGGTACTGTAGAAAGATAACAGTGTCATATCCAATAAACTTCATAGCGTAAAATCTGAGACAATGGATTGCAATAATTGTAAGTTTACCTGTAAGAATTTTGGTTTTTATTTATTATTTATTTCGGCATTTAAAAGATTATTCTTTGACCTTTGCAAGCTAAATACGCTACACCCAAATCTCAGTTGACATTTAAGTTTGGTTTGCAGTCAACACTCATATATCCCTGATTTCTCCATTATTTTCAGACATAATTATGATTAGTTAAAATCACTACTTAAACAATTGTATTATTATATTTAATCAAGAATTTTCCCCATAAAAGTATGAAACCTAAATTTTGTTGTTTGGAGTCCGTTTTTAGGCGGTTTTTATGTGTGGATGACGCGTCCACATTGATCATATAAATATATACTAGATCATCTACAACAGGGGTCTCAAACACACGGCCAGTATAGTTATTTACCGTGGCCCATAACAACACCTGGATATGTAAAATAATTAATAATGCATTTTTTATCTTCAGCGCTGCGGCCCTGGTGCCAATGTATTAGTCCTCGTGTGGCCCTCGTGATGATTCGAGTTTGAGGCCCCTGGTCTACAGTCTTGACATATTATAAGTTCTGTTCAACCTGATAAAGAGAGATGAATGGTGGGGGAAATAATGAACGAAGAAGAACAAGAACAAGAATGGCAGTGAAATATGCCTAAATAGAGACTATAAGTTTGAATAAAATAAATAAGGGCAGATATCTTTCCTAAATGGGAAAGGAAAGTCGTTCCAAAAGCGATATCGCCGCTGTGACCCTTGGTGGTACAAAATTTTTCCCACTGATGCATTTCAGTATCTCATTATGAACCATGTAACGAATTTAAATGCCAATAAGTTTCTGTCATTTAAACTGGAGCATAGTCGTAAATAATTAGCTTACTTTCGATTTTATCTTCATGTTGTACACAGAGAATGCTGACAAGTAAAGTACGCCTATAAAAAGAAACATTGACGTAATTTTTCTCTGACAATGTGTCGCGTGACTCAGGCTTGACTGGATGACTCTAGGACTCGCCCCAGAGCTATACAGATCATTCGTACCATTATAGAGCTAAGCAAATCCTATGGCCATGTTCTGGACAAGTAAGCTTCTTGGTGATTAGATGGGATTACTTCTACAGTACCTTGACACGACCAGTTAGAGTTATACAACTGCCAATATCTCAGATTCACGGTAGGACTTGAATCTTCTACAGACGTATCATTCATTGTACAATCTCATCTGTTGTATTTCAGTAACAGACAAAGCTTTTAATATAACTTAAGACACAGGCTATCTACTGTCTCTAGCACTCAGAAGAATCACTGACATTGAAGGCTCGCTTCTAACGTTTCGTAATGCAATCACTGCAATGTATAAGCTGTCTGACTAGAAGCACTTGTCAACCATGTCCGTTTCACCTGTGCTACAAACTCGAGATAAGTAATCAAGTTTTACTGTAATAAGAATATACATAGATTTCTAATGACATGACAGGTACGCGTAATACTTTTTCGAAAAAAATATATGACCTTGTAACTGAGAACAACATTTAGATCAGTCACTTGACCCCTGGATTTTACTCCTGTACTGGAAAGGTTATAATTGATTACATTCCAAATGACATAAGTCTACAGAATCCCCCTTTGTAAAACCTTGATGCAAGAGATAACTTTAAAACTGACAATCGGAGTAACTCAATTTTCTGTTAGGATAAAACAAATATATCCAGCTAAGTTATTTTGATTGAACCCGTCAAAACTGTTCGAAGGCTTTGGCTAATGATTTTTTTTCTCCATTATTTATTTTTTAGAAACATTAAGGATACGTCATTATTACACCAGTCCTGTTGGATTTGGTGAAACAGAAATCAAGATTTCCATTGTAAAAAAAACAAAACATTATTACTTTATTCTGAACAAATGTATGAAAAATTAACGAAAAAGCTACATTTTATTTAGATGGGCTTTTGGAACAAACAAAACATCATGCGAACCAGGAATAGATTTCTAAAAACGTGCACGTATTATCAACAAGATATGCTTTAAAATAAAACTGCAAATGGTTGACAATATGAAGGGTCAAACTAAACTAGAGGCCAAGTTTCATTGCTGTCCTCAAAAGAACTGCTAACTGATGCCTGAAGCAGAACGTACATCATCACATAAGCGGCTTCGACAAGCTGAACTAAATATTGTTTAAATATTTTATAAATAAAAACCGTTCCAAACAAAAACTTTTATGCACGCATTCAATATAATATAAAAAAGTGAAGATGCTAAATACTGAAATAGTTACATAACATAAATGATAATGGAATAATTAGAAATGTGACCACACGTCACAGATGCCACCACCAATATAATGCAGTTAAAAGGGCAAAGTTCTAAGTAACGATGACTTTAACTCTTTGCCATTTTGCCAGGAAATATTAAAAATGAAAACAGTAACTTTAAATAGTGGTCTTAGTTTAAATCATCATATAAAAGTTGGTTGCGATCCATAAAACCCTTCAAAGTGTGCTGAGGGGCAGAGTCCCAAGTCAAATAGGAGTCAAAACTCCATTAAAATTTTCCAGACTACGGTGAAAACTAAACTTGGCAATGGTCTCGTTAATTAAAGTGTCATACCTAATTTCCCTTAAATCCAAGAGGCCCCATGAAGCGCTGTTAAAATGAAGACAGAGCTCTAAGTCATACATGATTCACAAATCCATTTAATGATGCCGCAAATTTGTGAAAATCCAACCTGACCAAATCTGTGAAAATCCAACCTAGTTTGAAGTCTCATTTCATTTAGATCCATCAAGTCCTTCAAAAGCTATAGACCGAAATGTGTGACGGATGTAATGGGACTAGACGCAACGTAACAGTGGAGACGGACGGACATTGGTAATAATAAACGACACAGATAAGGGGGGGGGGGATAGTGAAAAGTAATGCAAAAATATTATGAACAGGGCGACATTTTTAGTGACAGGCAAAATTCGCAACATCTGCAAAATCAAACTGCAATTATTTAAATTTTTTTTTGAAAACTTGCTTCTCTTGACTCAAAGAACTGCCTTGGTCGACATATTGTACGCAACATCTTCAAGGTTTTAATCAACATTCCCCCCCCCCCAACCCAACCCAACCCCCCGGAAATGTTAAATTACTTTGCAATCACAGTAAGGGGTACATTTTGTGTGAAATCCACACAAAGAGGATGTTAGTTTGGTTGAATTACACATACATATTGCTCTTGAGTTAGATTCAAAATCGGTTTTCTTGCAAGAAACTTTCACTACATTTGAGGGAAAAAATGACTCTTGGGGATTCAGCTAGAAGTAAGTATAAACCGAGGTACAACAGGCGAAAGTAAGGGCTTACGGTACTTCTGTGTAAACTAATTTATGTCAGTCGGAAATGCATTATATCTGAAAACCACATTTTAAATTAAATGCAGCTGCTGAGAGCAGCTGGTTGAGACACACCTAAAATATCGAATTTTGTGGGCTACGTATTTACAGAGCAGCATCAAATTTGCAGCTCTGCCCACTCATGAAAAAAGCAAACATGTATTAGCAATGATTTATTAATATACAGCAGAAAGAGTTTGATGTGAACAGGGATTGTCTAAAGGCTGCCAAACCATGACGCGATAGAACGCAAAAACAAACGAATCCCATTCTTAAAGCAAGAAAAGTAAATGCATACGCAAGATTCTGTACTTAGTGAAAGCATTTTACCTCACTTACATCTCAAGCATACCGTCGAAATAACATTAGGCTTAAAAGAAAAACATTACTTGAGTAGAGTACACCTGGAACTGATCAACCAACGCTTGAATCATTTCTGTCGATTTTCAGAGACCTAAACACAGAATGATATGGTATGTCCCAAATCTGTAACATTTCTGTAGAGGTTCAAACAACTAAATTTAAATTACTACGCTACATCCCACATCTGTATCATTTATGTAGATGTTCAGACACCTAAACATAGAATACTACGATACGTCCCTTCTCCGAATCATTTCGTAGCTGGATCTGAACTGAACGACTTACACTCCTCTGATAATTTACAATCCTGATATAAGTCTAGTGCGTATGGTCAGCACCTTAGAACTCGTTATGTGACGTATTTTAACACATTAAGCTTCAAAATACCAGCGATGCTTCCATCCAGGAGGTGAAAAATTTGTTTCAGTAATGTTTACTTCTGAAAAGTTAATTTGTACGAAGACAACACTCCCTAATGTATAATTAAATTATAATTATTTATATTTTTTTAAAAAAAAACAGCTGATCGTAGGCGTAGTACTGCCACGCTGTCATTATATTCTGACATTTTGTTTATAATTTTCGAGTGATTGACATTTTAATTTCGTAGAAAATAAATACAGCTGCGCAAACAGAATTCATTCTGGGACAGTTATGGGAATTGTTCTGCATATTTGGTATGTTTCTCTGCAATTAAACTCAATGCATTTCAAACAAACCTCCTATTTCCTCGGTTCTCTGGCGCAGACTACACTGCATGTGGTTGAAACAGTAAAATTTATTGTAACAGATAGTGTGTATTTGAACTACGTGGTTAAGTTAACCTATATATGCGCCCGTAAATAAAATTCTTCAGCATTGTGTTATTGTACATCTTTTTCGTCTTCTTCTGCAGTTAGAATGTTTAATATGCATTGATGCTGGTCACAGACCAAAGATTACATTCTTGCTAGAGTCACTACATAGTTCAGAGAACTGTATTGTGTGAAGCTATAATACGTTCTGTTCGTGTGGTCAGATCGCATCGGAATCGAAATAATAAGTTCACTAACACAGTCTCGTAGTAGAGAGGGTTGTCGTTGAACTAAAAATATGTCACGGTACCGTAGTAGAGAGGGTAGCAAATGAAAACAGTCACAGTACCGTAGTGGAGATTGTAGTCGCTGAACACTGGGGCTTTCACACTACCGTGGTGGAGAGGTTAGTCAGTGAACACTGGCGCTAACAAAAATTAAGCCTGCCGACTTAAATAGATAATGTAGATCCTCAAATATGCGAGTTTAATATGATAATCACATCACATTTCTCTTATTATGGTCAATATAATACACTTATTATAATATTTAAAATCCTTTAACACGCAAATTGACGAGAGAAGATGAAGCTTCGGATGTAAAATAGTGCCTATTGTTTCTTATTACAGCATAGTAACCTAACCTAGACGCCACAATAATTACATGACGTGACATCACTAATAGCAACATAATCAATAATTTTAGGCGATATAAACCAATAGTTTCTTCAATAGTTACATTACAAAATTGGAGAAATAGCATTAAAATAAGACATGCACGAGTTTCATTGATTGTTGAAACATCTTCGAGTGTTATTTTCAACATCTATTATTTAAAAGAATCTATTTTTTCACACCGAACCAGATGTTCGTTCGCCAAAAACTTGCCAATTTGGGAAGTATCACTCCTCTTCTACAGAGTTTAAGTTATTCAACGTATCAGAGACGAAGATGTTCAGAATGACGTCATTGGCTTACCATTCGGAATATCGATCTTTTTTATGGAATCAAATAACTTCGACTCTCTGAAACAGACTCTAAAGTTGTCGTAGTGATACTTCATAAATTTAGCGGGTGAAATTCCGGCTAGATGTGCAACGAGCAGAATCTTATAAAATGTTCGGTATTCAAATTAACACGACGGCGTTTCAGTAATCATCGAAATACCAACTCTTTTCATTTTTAATGTCACTTCCGCAACTATGTCATGAAAATAAAATGAAGAAATCACCTGGTATTAATAACATTGACTGTTGCTTGCGTTCTTGCTAGTGATGTCAAGTAATATAGTTATTGTAATGTCTAGAAATTTTTATGACATAGTAACACCTACTGGCATGAGGGCATTTCAGAACGGCCATAATTTACATCTGAGGTTTATTCAAGCACCCAAATGAAAAGATCGATCATGTTTCAATTAGTGGCTTACCATTCGGAACATCATCGTCTCTCTTCGAAACAAATCGAAGAAATTCGACTCTTTGAAAGAGATTCGGAGTTAATAGTAGTGACACGTTCCATATTGGTAAGATTTTGGCGGACGAACACGTGCGAAGAAGAGATTCGAATAAAACAATAGGCATTAAAATAAAACTTGACGACATTTCAACAGTAAATGAAATGCCAGCATGCTTTATTTTTCAACGTTATTTCCACAACTTTGCAATGAAAACGTAATCCTTCGGTTTTAGTGGCCCGAAACTTCTGCTTATTTTGCGTTTAGTTATGACAAGTCATATATTCAGTGTCAAGTAAAACAAAATCACTACGTAATAACAGCCATGGGGTTGAGAACAGTTAAAAATGGGTATAATTTACCTCCGAAGTTTGTTTTTAAAAGCTTTATATGGAGGACGTTTAGATTGGATGACTTGAACGATCGGAACATTGGCAGCCGTTTCCATCGCATGTTAGAAAAAAAATCGGATTTAATAGCCATTTTTAACGGATATCTTTCATTATAAGGATCTATTCTTCGTATGTAGCCCTATGTTCGTTCATCACTCAAAACCTTACCATAGTTAACCATCACAACTAATCCGAGCCTTTTTCTAAGAATCGAAGTTATTTGACAGGCATAGGACAGAGACTATGCTATTCTGAATGCTATCCAGTATTAGAAGAATTGAACAGACCCAAATCGTCAGTTATGTACCATCGCCCTCAGTCGATACAAACAACAGAAACAATATTTCCTTGAAGAGACTGAAGTGCTACTGGGCGAAAATAATGTACATGAATTCAAGATAAGACCATTTCTTCCTTGTCACTTGTCCAGTATTAAATCCATCTCTGATATTCTTCAGCTCTAACAAAGTTTTAAAGCTAGCTGATGTGGTACAAATATAAGAATCTGCTTGGCACCATTTTCATTTAGGAAAAAGTAGAAATCATTTATGAAAACCCCTTATCATAATGATTATCCATTCACAAGGAAGAGTGACGAGATTTTTTAAAACAGTCATCGTGGAAGCTATATAATGGATGCACAACCCGCACGATTTTCATTTCGGAAAAAGTAGAAATCATTGATGAAAACCCGTTGTCATTATGATCATCCATTCCGGTTAATAGTCATTGTGGAAGCTATATAGTGGATGTACTACTGACACCGTTTTCATCTAGGAACAACTAGGTATCGTAAGAAGTCTTTTAGTGAAACCCATTACTGGTACAGTCATCGATTTAAAGAGTATTATACATAAGTACTTCAATATAGGAAGTTCCAGTTAAGAGTAGTAATAACAAGAGGATATTCAAATGGCTGTTGTAGAGATTACGTCGGATCGGCATCATTTTCATTGGAAATCATAGGAAGTCTTCTGCGGAAACTCCCATATGAATTTGACATTCTGTTCAGGTAGAATTGCAATAAGATTTTCAAGATGGCCACTGCGGTAGCCACATTTGACGCCCTAGTAGCACCATTTTTATTAAGGTGTGATTTGAATGCGTGATTTAATTTTTTACTTAGTCTTATGTCACGTGTTTAGGCTCGAATAAACAGTAACACAAAAAAGAGTGAAAACAACAAGCTTTGAAAATATGCAATACCTTATGTCCCTGGAAAAATTCTGTAAAAATAATTTTGTTAAAATGAACTTATGGTTTTATAGAATCAAATCCAAAATAATCCAAGAATAATCCAAGAATACAATTTTTGAAGTCCTAATAGCAAAATATTCTACTAATTTCAAGTTAGAATCCCAACGAAGAATCCAAGCTGGAAGATGATGACGTATGCTGAAAATTGTAGAAATAAGAATTATCACTCCGGTCTGGGAAATTTAAATAAATTTCTTATAAGAACTGTCTTTGATTATGAATCTCACATGAGCACATGTATTTTCCAGAAAAATAACAGAATTAATCCTTTTGAATCCAAGTAATTTGAAATAACTCCAAACAGCGCAACATACAACTTCCACTTTAACAGCCCAGCTTCTAATAAGAATAATTCTCCAAAACAGAAGTTATATCGTATCCTAAAACGTAAACAAGGGGTCACGTGATCATCTTCTCGAAGCTTATAGAAACTAAATACTTGTTAAAGGCCACGTACACCCAGTGTGACCCTGACGAAAACAACCATTTTACTCTAAGAAATAAAAAAATTAAAAAAATTGTTTACATCTTAAACACGAAATCCCACCATGACCAAGACAACAACCAATCATTAAAAGAAAGATAGGACTTGTTTACAAATTTTGAAACAAAATCAGAATTTAGATCATCACCTGGTGTTTATAAAACGAACAGTCAAGGTCCAACTACTTTCTGAAAAAGGTATAATCTCTAGTGAAAAAAAATGCAATACAATATTATGTAAAGAAAACTAAAAATAAAAATTTAAAACTGACAAACAATTAAATTGAAATAAATATACATTAAATCAGATATAATTAAATCAATTATACATAACAGTAGCTATAACAATTTGTCAATCATATCGCTATAATGTCTGCAGTGCGGCTGTTAATAGCCATGTTTAGTATTGGGGCATCATTATCCTGACACCAGTGTGACCAGTCCTAACAATAGCCTATTAATGATGAGCGCCAAGCGAGGCAGCTGATAGTACATTTTTAAAGTCTTTGGTATGACTCGGCCGGGGTTCGAACCCGCTACCTACCGCATCCGAGGCGAACGCTCTGACAAATTAGGCCACCGGAGCGGTTATTAATGACCAACAAGAAAATGTGATGAATGTGTGTTTGAATTTTCAGAGCAACCCTCCAAGTAGTTTAGGAGGAATAGTGATAACAAAACTTGTGCTAACAGACGCAAGGACGACAGACAACAGACCATCCCATTAGCTCTTAAGGTCTATTACCAGTACAGTTAAACAATCATTGGTCGACGTCACAGTTTATATTATGAACGTCGTATTCGAACCATGATGGGCGTCCGAGTTTCCACGGACCCTTACAACCTCATCTGAGATATTTTTAATTTTATTTTTAGTAAATGTTGATGACATTTTTGTTTGTGTCTCGTGACTAATGAGTTGACTGTGCTCTCTGCTAGATTAAGCTGGCTTCCTCCATGGTATTACGACAGTGACTTGTCTGTGGTCGTTGTTCTTGGAATAAATATAATTAGAATTATGTGTCACTTCGTTTTAAGCTTTACTGGATATAGATCGTAAGTGTTTATGGGATGGTCTCTTGTCCGACGTCCGCCTGTCATCCATCGTTTGTCATCCAAGGTCCACCTGTCCGATAGCACGAGCTAGTTATCGCTACTGCTCCTGAACAACTGGCAAGATTGCCTTGAAACTTCACACACACACACACACACACACACACACGCACACACACACACACACACGGTCTAGTTGGTCCTAAATGAAACTGTGCTACTCGCACATCCAATATGGCTGTCAAGGTGGCCATCCATCGTTTGTCGTCCAAGGTCCATCCGTCCGATAGCACGAGCTTGTTATCGCTACTGCTCCTGAACAACTGGCAAAATTGCCTTGAAACTTCACACACACACACACAAACACACACACACACACACACACACACACGGTCTAGTTGGTCCTAAATGAAACTGTGCTACTCGCATATCCAATATGGCTGCCAAGGTGGCCATTTTGCGAATACTGTTGTCGCTACTCTTTCTAATTCGATGGTCATATCTATGTGAAGTTTTCACTAAAAGAATTCTCATGATATCCAGTTGTTCTGAAATAAAAATGGTGCGGATCCGACGTCCAAAATGGCCGGCACGGCCGCCATCTTCAAAATGTTATTATTACTATTCCTTCTGAATGGAAACTCATATCTTGAAGTTATGTTATCTTCCTTCAATTCCAAATGTATGGATATATCAACATAAGATTTTTACCAAAAGACTTGGCATGATACCTAGTTGTTCCTTAATGAAAATGGTGCAAGTTGCATATCCAATATGGCTGCCATGGTGACTTAATAATCTTGTCACTCCTCCCCTTTAATGGATAATCATTATGACAGAGGTTTCATCCAAAGCCTTCTAATGATATCTGTTTTGACTGAAAAAGAAAATGGTACCAGGCTGACATTCAATATGTGTAACACAGGACCTAATTTGAAAATACTGCTATCGGAGAATACTATCAGAGATTGTTTAACACTCGGCAATGTAATGGTGTAAAATATTTTACATATTTTTGAAGTGCGTTATTTCCTGATCAGCGATCAGCGTGACGCGTAACCAATAATATTGTCGTATGGGCTAGGCTCGCAATACATTGGAAGCATGCGATGATTAACCTCTCTTGTTTAAAGGCATTACTGGATTTCAATCAGGACCAGGTAAGATAACGGTCCCACAGAACTGTCAACTTAGGGCCCAGTGGAGGAAATTACAAAGTAGAGACAAGCCCGAGATACAATTTGGGAAATCTTGAAACATTTGAAATAGGTGCAAGAAAATGATATTTTCCAGAATAGTTAAAAAGAAACGCGGCCAAGAGAAAATTATTCTGACTTCGATGGGAGTGTTAAAAAATTCGTGGTTAGTTGTTGTTGCTGTTGTTGTAGGGTTTAACGCTATTTTCAGCCCAAGATAGGCTATACATGGTGACCAGTATTAATGGTCGAGGAAGAATCCGGGAAAAACCCGGAAAGAACCACCGACCCACGAGAAACTACTGGCAAGCTTTCTCACATACCCACATTGACCGAACCCGAGACTCGAACCCACGCAGACAGAGATGATATGGCAAAGATCCGTAACAGTGAACGCTTTAGACCACTCGGCCCCAATTCGCGGTTAGAAAAAGTTAATCATGATCGGTTAAGATAAACGAGAGTGTGTGTTTTCCAGACAAAATTCAAGGTTTTAAGTAATTTCCTTGCGCACTTTGGCAGTCCAAGTTTTTCTATGGAATGAGAAGCTGACTCCAAGATCAGTAAAAGGTACTTTTCTCGTTAAAATTATCCAAGGGACGAGTGTTGGGAAAGCTAAAGGACACGGAAAGAAAGATTAGTATTCACAGAAAAGGGAGCAAATCTCGGGAAAGCACATGGTATTGTCTCAATCGCATACAATATGTTGACTGATGTAAGTTTGTAAGTATTTGTTGAATTTATTCTTTTTAAATTCATACTTCAATTTCCCTTGTGTTCAGAAGTTTACCGTGCATTCTTTGTCTTAAATGTTATACGATTCATTTATTGTAAGAATGTCAAAAATATTTCACTGATATAAATGTGTTCAGATTTAGTGGTTTGTCTGTAATAGAAATCATGAATGGTAGGAATTGTATGCATTGCTCTGATACAAATTGTGAACATTAATTTATCCGTCTTAAATTATATGTATCATGTATGCAAAGAATTTATTTTACTATCTTCTAGGTCAATAGTTTGTTTTATTGTTTGCTCGATCCGGGCAATAACACCGTGGTCGATCATCTATTGGTAGCGACGACCAAAGCACCATGACAGGTGTGGGATTATATCATATCAACACACTCCTTAACAGACAAGTTTAAAGGAAGAAATGGTCTTATTTTTAATTCCTGTAAGTTCTTTTATCCGTGTGCAGCTTCAGTCCCTTCGTGAAACTATTGTTTTAAAAATATTACGTGACTTCCATTTAATATTTTCCACAAAATATTAATCCTTTTGTACAAAACTTTGGAAAGGACCTCTGATGTCATGGACACAGGTGTTGTGAGGCTTGGATGGTCATGTGACAAGCAAGGCAAATGGTGAGTGCCATGTCAAATTTCATCAACGCTGTGGTTTCGTTTCGTCTGTCGATGGATTAAAAACAAGGAATATTATACTCGCAGTTTCTAAGAAAATAAATTATCTTTCTGTCAATTTCATCAAGGTATTGCTCGATGCAGGGTTGTTTCAGTTTGCTAGGCCTACATGTAAGCGGCTACCCTATGCTGATACTGCGATGTGCTGGCAAATTCTAACTTTTAAATAGGCAATGTGTTCTGACCCTTAACCTCACTAGTAAATGTCAAAATATTCTAAACGGGGTAGAAAGGATCAGTGGAAACTTGAACTACATAAATAGATACGAGAAACCAAGGCAACAGACAGACAATACAGTAGCAACAGCACCCTGTAAATTTGTCTTCATACGAAACAATTGAAATAGTTATTTGTAAAGTTCAATGAAAAAGTAAAATTTTCTTATAATAGCAGCAAACACAAATATTGGCACCTGCTGTTCTTAAAATAAAAGAACGATGTTGGCCTTTTAAGCTAATATTTTCCAAGGAAGGTAAATCTTGTAGGTTTATATTCAAGAGGAAATCCTTAAAGCCGTTAGGTCCTAAGAGTTCCCATCCCTGTGAAAATTAGATATGTATAGTTAAGTCAATTTACTACACTTTTGTGATGTGACATGAAGTAAACTTGGTAATTTTCATCCGTAATAAAATATGACCTTAATTTATTATCATTTCAAATGAAACGAATGAAACCTGAAATAATGTTAATCTTTCTTCGTTGAGACTTGCAAAAGCTGAAGAATAATTGACTTTCATAAACTGCATTGAAAATCCGCATTCAGATAGCATCCTTTAAATATCCGCCGAAATTAACATGTTTACTAATCTAGTACTTGACCATTTTTCATGACTTGGTCGCGTGATCTCCAAAATCTCGCGGCTTGCGTTCTGAGGCCAAACAATATCTGAACACTCTAGTCTTTTTCATCAATGATTTGCTTTTACCATGTAACTGTTTGACGAGACGTCAAGGAAAGTGTAGACCATGGGATTTTGGGGTCAAGTTATCAAGCAATGTGGAGTGACCCAGTATTAGGTCAAGTCGTGAACGCATGAATTTCTGCCCTTAGGTCTGCCTATTAAAAAAGACTAAACAATTTTTGATTATGAAAAGAAACGTCCTATTTTTATTACGTAGCCTTAAATGTAAAAGCGACAATTTTCGCTAGTCCCCGCGTTCAATGACTACCCTATGAAACATTCATGTAGCATTAACACATTTCCCATATAAATTTTAATTTAGAATTTAATTTATATTAAGGTAAACATGCGGCTAAATATTACAATTTCAAATGAAAATTCTCGTGTGAAATCACAGCATGATACATGGGATTTGCTGAATAACTCTAACTACATACGGTGACTGATATTTAATTATTCAAAATGACCTACGTATTGGACGCCATTTAAGGCCCCAGTATTGGGATCCCATCAAAGTGTCCAATCTAAACATCGACGCTACTTTACGTTCGTTCAGTCAGGATTGGACCTTTCTTAAAATTTGGGCTGCAGTCGGTTTTAGGAAAATAGGTCACATAACAAATAAAATTGCTAACGCCGAAAACGAGGTCAATACAAATTTGCACTGAAATGAAAACGGCTAAGGATACAATTCTTGTATGAATTTAAAAGAAGCAGGAGTGTCCGCAGACTAATTTGCAGGGGGGAGGCGAACTTGTAGTGGTCAGCTATTACATTTTTACGTATGTAGGTCAAAACATTTTTAGAGGTGCCCTTATCTGCGGACGCGAACGATCATAACTGTGTGTATATTTTTTTAATACAAAAAACAACAACACCAATTTAAATTTATCGTAATAAGTAGCATTCAACTTACCTGGAACTTCCGACACCGTCACTGTCACCATGGTATGGTTCATCAATGATGGAGATCCGGTATCTTTTGCAGTGACGTTGAATGTCATGTTTTTAACATTTTCCGGAAAATCAGCAATCAACGTAATTTTTCCAGTTTGTGGATCTATTTGGAATACCATGACAGCGTCTAAATCAAAAATGTTGTACTGAAATTGTGCATTGTATGTTTGGTTGTCCATGTCCGTTGCCACGACGCTTCCGATGTTCACTTGTCCGCCAATGGCAAACTGGGTATATCGAGCGTATCTGTACGCCTGAAAGTAGTAATGAGTCCTGTCAAAACTTGGAGCGTACAAGTTTTTCTCTATCACATTTACCTGAACCTGTCTTTCTATAGTGCTTCCTTTATTGTAACCATAGGTTTTTAGGTCAAACACGAAACCCACCGGTTTGTCAACGGCCTTGTGGGTCAAAAGAAACCATTTCCTTGTATCTGTGTCCTCTTGCACAATATCGAAATAGGCGGCATTCTCTCCCTCAGCTAAGCCTACACGGTCTATCGATTCCGACGTATCCTTTATGTACGCCTTGATGATAGCCACACTTGTCCCAGCTGGAGCGTCTCTGTAGACGGTGCTAGGGTTTGGCGTCACCTCCAATTGGATCTGACCTGAACATACAAACAAATTATCTTATATTTATGTAACATTGATTACTTTACACGGTTTGTATGTTTTCTCGCAACTTGTGCCAAGTATTCTGTATGACTTAGATAAAGCACTGCGTGACCATTTCTGTGAAACAAACCTCTCTATACAGTGAACATTATATATGCGGTTCTGGATAAGCCTTATATAGAAATTGCTGATATTTGTAAACAGAAACTGAAAGGCATGTGTGGTGTTTGGGGAAAGTTGTAGGGGTAAACCTTTCCATAGTATGGACCAAACAACATATTACAACAGTTATGTGATACTCAAGAAAAATCAAAACATTTCAACGTGGGTGCTTAGTTACAGTATGCAACGTAAACTGTGACGTAATGCAAAAGTTAAAAGAAAAATTACAATTTCAGTACCATGGAACAGTAAACAACATAAAACAATGTAAAAGTTTTTTTTTAAATTAAAATCACAGCATAATTTAAATTCCAATGCAGCGTCACGTTCCACTCAAAGCTTATATGTATGTGTATATATATATATATATATATATATATATATATATATAGAGAGAGAGAGAGAGAGAGAGAGAGAGAGAGAGAGAGAGATAAACAGACAGACAGACATATCAATTATGGATCAATTTTATATTTACATCCAATAGTTTTTTTTCTCTTCTAAACCTGCATATAAAAAATATCCGCTCTTTCAAACGGAAATATTTGTCTCGCTTGCTTGTATGGTGTGTAGAAAGACTGTTCAATTACCCATTGTTGAACAATTCAATATATTGTTTCTGTTCTTTTTGTTTTCCTTTATCTTTTGCAACTATATTTGTATATATGCTTCAATAACTGAACTGTACAAATTATAGTAAAGGTGTCATTTGGCAGTAGTTTGAAACAAAATTAAACAAAACATCCAGAGAATGCTTTATGCTTGCTAAATTATTTTAGAGTATAACGCAAAGCTAATTTGACGACCTCTAAAAGGGTATGACTGATTTTAGATTTATGCTAATTTTTGTAATTCCTGTGGTTTACTGTAAAACAGCTACTTCATAGGGTGAGTCAGCATGTGTTGTGTTAAATCCTGCTATGTCCTCAGTAAATTTTATATCTGTGTTTTTTTTAATTATAATATACTGACCTAGTAAATTTTACACAATTTTTAAGTGTTCCGTAAATTTAGACGCATACACATTTGTGCATTTACCTACATCAAATACGTAATTTTTATTTTGTTCATACTGCACTCAGTAATACTGCTACAAAGGCTGATTGTCATTTTTCGACTGTTATAATCATTTGAAGTATTCTGCTAATCTGCATCTTTCCTGAAATATTGGAGTCTACTTTTTATTATTGATAAATTTCATCTTTACAGTTATAATTTGATGGTCATATAAAAGTTTGTCCAAGTGAGTAGGTAACCGGAACAATTTTGACAATATCATATTTACAATTGCAAATATTTATACCCCAACACCTAGTTCATGAAACTGTCATAACCTCTCTCTCTCTCTCTCTCTCTCTCTCTCTCTCTATATATATATATATATATATATATATATATATATATATATATATATATATATATATATATATATATATATATATATATAGTGAGGGAGAGAGCAAATTGCACATATGATAATAGTTAGAAGACTGGATAATTAACAGCTACCATACCTTTCATCAAGACCAAGTTTTGGCATTATAATGGCACACTATATGCACATGTTGCCACGGCACGACATACATTGAGACCGGATATAAATAACAATTAACGGAATATACTGTGTACATGTACGTTAAGGTTAAATATTCGTACATTCAGACCAAAAGAATGTAGCAAGTTATTAAGAGTACCGTTGTATTCAAGTGCACGACTGGACAAGTTTCGCTGTAAATAGTGTTGCTAATTAGTGGGAGGAACGTTTTCCTCAAATTCGAGAGGAACATTTCACCCACCCCATTCACGTGACCTTACACGTGAAACTCCAGAATGATATGAACGCTGCAAATATTCGTACCCTTTCAAGCAGATATGATTGAAATTAATCTCTCTAATTGGCTGATAAGTACATTTGCCATTATAAAATTATTTACTTTTTAAGCTATTGATTCGCGTACAGTAAAACAAAGTAATAATTACCCTCACTTCCTGTTTCTGAAATGAGGAAACTCGTAAATAGATATGCACATGGACCACAATATATATAATACATTTTCACTGAAAATGTATCAAAATATGAATTAAATGAAGGACAGATGAACAAATGGGCAATTTGTTTCCTCTTCTTCTGATCAGTTGGCATTGTCAAGACTAAAGATTTATACATGTAGAGTCGAATGAAAAGATGTCGTACAAGCGGGACAATGAGCCGACTTTTGCCGAACATTGTGTTCGTTTACGCTATCCACTACATCGCGATGATTTATAGAGCGGCTGGCGGCCAATACAAACTTCAAAGGTAACGACTTCAATACTCTTTTGGTGACCTTCCGGCAGTGTCACGCCTCCAACTCACAATCATACCAACATAACAAGTTGGCTGTAATGAAAACAATACGGTGGTGTTATGAAGTATCTCATTACAAACCGAAGCAAAGGGTCAGGCAAACGGCAATTATATAGCTTTTAAACTGCCAGATTGGCCCAATGTAATAAAAAACTTACGTCTTGGAGGTGGCGAAATGTACGTGTTTATTGGCGAAGGAATAACTTTTTATAGTCAATGCTTATAAATTACAGAAATTTCAGAAAGATCGAGAAACATCACCAACGTTCACTCACCTTTTCGGTGTGTTTGTTGTATTTGTAAGGACCAGAAATTACAAAAGAAAAATCAGTGAAATATTTACGTTATTACTGGAGTAACCGTACTTTCTTAATTTTGTAAATCTATGTCGTACTCCAAAAGTCTTTTACGTGTGAATTTTGTTACATTATTAGTTAGTGCCATTCGCGAACGAAAATGGCCTTAAAGTAGTTGGGATTTGCAATATTTCTTTCATCCACATAAATATAGCCTTTTCTCAGGGGGAAGTGTGGGTGGCGAAGGACACGGGAGGAACCGGACGTATATGGCTCTATGCTTGAATTGTACGAGAGTAATGAAATGTGTGTGTGTGAGGGGGGGTTGTTGTATTTTTTTAAAACGTTCAGCCTGGTATCCTTATACAAGGAAAAGATAATGTCAAAATATCACTATAAATTTTCTGTATTTGTATTGCATTTAAACCATTATTTTTGTAATTTGGTGTTCCATGCGTCGAGCCGGTATGTCTCTACATCTGAAGTTTAGATTTTATAGGTGGGGAACTGAGAAAATTCACTTCATTTTATGGTTTTGTTCTACGGTAGCAGGGAGTAGTTTCGTAAATTTAGCCCGTCAAATTTCTTAACTTAAAGCTATGATATAATATTTTTCAGTATCATTGTTTAATAATTAAAGATATAGATATATTCGTGAAAGATGCCTTCGAGCTTGTGTTGTTCATTAAATTCGTATGAGGCATGTCCACCTCACTGTATTTAGACAATGATTCACGAATAGTCGGCTAGGAAGCTGAGCTAGCCACAAATAGCAGCAGATGTCTGGGTTCAAAGCAAGTGGAATACTTTTAAAAAAACGGTCTAGATGTCAATTGTTTTAAACTGCATCAAACTGTTTAATATACAATCTTTTAAAAAAATTATCGCATGGGGAAAGGGCATCGTGAACATCACTTAATGTCAAAAATGACCTTCAGACGTGTAAAATGTACGTCTGAATTTGGGGCTGGGGCTCATAAACTTGTTTTGCTATGAACTTCCACTGATTTATCAAGTCAAGTGAATGATTTTCTAATGGTTTTTTTTTTTTTTTTTTTTTAACTGCTGTGATGAAAAGTGAAAGTCATATCTGATGATTAGTTTAGGGATATGATGGTAAGTAACGGCACAATATGATGGTAAATAAAGGTCAAATATGAAGAAATCTGCAATATATAATGTTTTAGTCTTTCTGTATCACATTATGCATGGACGAAAATTCTGTTTCTACGGTAAAATAATTTACTCGAACCAAATTCAAAAAATCACTGTAAAAATTATCGAATAGTTGGATTCTTCAAAATTACCAGTTGGATAACTTCTATTATCTACGGCTGGGTTTGCTGTTATGTTACCACTCCATTCTATAACAAGCCGAGCAGCCACTAAGGGGACGTCCATTTAGTACGTACGCATGGAGGGGGAGGGGGTAACCTAAATGCATACGCTTGCGTATGGGGGGGGGGGTCTACTGACACTGTACGTGCGCATAGGAAACGGGGGGGGGGGGGGGAGGGTGAAACCTCAATAATAATTTGTCTAATACGTAACCTGTTCGACTGGTCCAGTCGGCGTTTGAATTTTAGCATACACTAGACAAACTTTTTAAAGTTGCGCAGCTTATTTTCTTGATGCAGCCAGACATTCAACGTCGGTGGACTATTATTTTTATTAAACACGTTAATATTATTCATCCTTTATGGTTTCTGCGTATATTAAATTTAGACCGTTCTATTGAATTCGGGGGGAGGGGAGACGTGCGTGAAGCATACGTACACAGGTGAGGGTAGGGGGTAAAAAAGTACGCATGTGTACGAGTGGGGAGGGTCAAGCTTTGCCAGATTTTTGCGTACGTACTAAATGGATGGCCCCTAATGTACTTTATTCGCACGGTTATTTCAAAAACAAAAGACAGATTTTGTGAAATAGGTAGTAAAAAAAATTGTGATGAAAAACAGAAAAGGGGCATTGTTTTCCTATATTTTCATTATCTGAGCCAAGAAAACATGACAAATATATATCTACTGACAACACTGTGTCAAACCGGAAAGCATTATGAAGAACTGTCCTAATAGACTGTGCTGCTGATTCAGTGTTTTCCTAAGCATATAACAAGTGGTAAGATCCTCATTAATTCAAATAAACCTTACAAAGAGTTAAACATATCATTTTCAGGTAATAAGAAGAAGAATGCTTTAAAATAAGTAATCTTTCACAGAGTATATACATTTGTACTGCAAGCACATACCTTCATGAAACCTTGTTTTATATATTTATTAAGTAGATGATTGCGCAACAGCCCGTCAGAAGATAATGAATTACATTTAATGGGGATTCCTCTGTAAGTGCCATTTTAAAGAATTGCATCCACCCCACTCCCACCCACCCCCAATATGATGCAATTTGTTAGAAAGTACACTGTGATCACGCTTCTGCATCTGAATGTATGTTGTTTTCGTAAATCTTGAAATAAGGGTCAATGCGTTGTTGTTTTTTTTTCTAGATCTATGAATGACCGTACTGACCTTATCTGTATAGTATTATTTGTCTTGATCTGTAGATGACCATATCGACCGTACGTGTAGCACTAATCGTTCCAGAGTTCTTGAATTTCTTCAGCAAAACTATTCATTTCATATTCTATCGCAAATTCCCTAAACTACAATCTTTACTAAATTGTTTATTCTAGTAATGTGTCACCTCTGCGTAAATATCATATTTTGCGATGGTCAACTTTTAAAAAGTTTTTTTTTTTTATGTTAATGATGCAATAAAACTATATAAGAACAATCAATACGGGGTTTTCAGGTGTAGAAAGTTCAAAAATAAATTCATATAGAAATCTCCATATATGACGTTCTAGGTACGTAAGGTCTTTGATATTTACGTAGCATGTGCACGTCTTTAACAAGGATAATTAAATGTAAAAACAATGACGCAGATTGCACCATCGGCCTTTGAAAGCTGACAAGGCTCGTTTATTTTAAGGTGAAACGCGTCAAAAGTGATAAATAATGTTATGCATATTTAATTGTATTGTGTGCTTGACCGTTGTCCGTAATTGAGGGTAGAGGTTTGGCCTACCCGACTATTCTCATGAGTTTGTTCATGTTGTTCACTGATATTTAACTTCAAGAACTGTCCTTGTTTACAATGTTCTAGAACTATGATCTTGTTTACAAGTTAGTGAGGATTTCAAAAAGTACTGCTGCGTCATAGATCAAGCGATGATTAGTGTATAAGAATGAGGTAAAGAAAGTTAACATAAAGTCTTAGTGTATTAGAATGAGGTAAACAAAGTTATTTTCAGTTGTGTTCAGATATGCATTGAGAGGAATCATTAATTTAAACATTTTTCATTGGAAGTACAAATTGCAAATTGGCATTTTTGACAAAAACACTACATTGGGATTATTGTAAATCATAAAAGACACCCTGGATTATATCACTATTATACATCAAGAATGTTGCTACATCATATCACTATTATACATCAAGAATGTTGCTACATCATATCACTATTATACATCAAGAATGTTGCTACATCATATCACTATTATACATCAAGAATGTTGCTACATCATATCACTATTATACATCAAGAATGTTGCTACATCATATCACTATTATACATCAAGAATGTTGCTACATCATATCACTATTATACATCAAGAATGTTGCTACATCATATCACTATTATACATCAAGAATGTTGCTACATCATATCACTATTATACATCAAGAATGTTGCTACATCATATCACTATTATACATCAAGAATGTTGCTACATCATATCACTACTATACATCAAGAATGTTGCTACATCAGCCTATCAAAAACTATTATACATCAGCACATTCACGTTTTTTGAAAATCATTCGAAACATTCGTTACTTTTGGGCTTGCGATATAATATTTGGTATTATTTGGGATTTAATTCACAACACTATAAGTTCCTCTTAAATTTTCACTTTGTAACTAAGAGAAATAAATTATTTGTTAATTTTGCTACACTTTTTGGTTTCGCTTCTTTCTGTTACTTTGTTAAGAGTAGTAAATATAAAAATAATTAAACAATGAAAATAAATAAGAACCTTGACTCCCTGATTGTTTATTTGTTGAGGCGGGGATGTGTCTTATCAAAGCACATAATTTGTCATTTTTTCTTTGAAACAATGACATAAAGATACATGGAAAAACATTGCCCTATTCATCAGAATTAAGAATGCTTAAGACCGTGAGTCGTATGGCAGTGAGAGAACGCGCCTTCAAGTCCACTGCATCCTCTATTGAAGTAAGCAAATATATTCAGAATAGCTGAAACCATCTTAATCTCTCATCTTTTAATCTGTATAGGAAATCATGCCTACTCTCTTTTTTCAAAAAGCAACCTAATTCCGTAACTCAGCACAAAAGCTGGAGAGCACCTGATTGTATGATTCCTGTGAAGCCCGTTTGAGATGGCGACACTGAGACGTGTCGTGAGGAAATCAGCATTTAATATAGAAGATCTAGTGTTCTGATTGTCTGAAATTTGGGGAAACAGAAAATCAGCGAACAACAGAATGAAGGTGATTAATGTATTTTGTCATATGGAAGACTGTCGCAATATCTATTAATTTTAAAAACTTTATCCTCAAGTCACAGATGTATCAATCTATCAGATAACGGAAGTTCTACCACGATGATTTCCAAACTTATACGTTTGAGTCAGTCGTAAACTTAAGATATTACTAAACACTTATGTTCGCGCTGAAGGGGGGGGGGGGGGGCTAAAATAAAAAGCGCCGGAGGAGACTATCTGAATGTGAATTAATAAAAACCCATGGTACAGCACTAACTACATGTGCCTCCAGACGTGTCAAGAAAGATGAGTTTCTGAATAATTAATGCATGCGAGTGGGAGTACATTTCACATAAGTAAAACATAAACCATTACCGCCTGGGGGGGGGGGGGGGGGCTAATCATTTACATTAAGAATTGTCCAAGCGCCAAACAGTGTGTATCCAGAACAATATTAATGCGAGAGAAATTGAAAGAAACTGACAAAACTTGCCCTAAATCGCAGTCAGTGTATTTTATTTTGTTTATATCTCAGCCACTTTAACAGCATGAGTGCCCAGACGGTTGGAATACAATTTCTGATATACAAGACAGCAGTCTTCTAGAAATAAACCAGTACACACAATTCTCGTGTAAAAAAAAAAAAAAAAAAAAAAAATTAAAAAGGTCAAAATGGGGTTAAAATGGGGGCACGTAATTAAACACTGCTGATTTTTGTACTGTTTGGGATTTCTTTCTAAAAACTCTCTGATCTTATGTTTTGTTTCTTTCTTATCATTATTCGTGCTACTTTTGTACTTTATTCTGAAGAATCTTCAACGGTTTCGAAACAAACTTAATTTCACGCAGTTAATATCATCCATTGCGGACCTTTCCCTGCTTTTCCTTTCAGATTTTTGGCTTTAGTTGCTTGGCAAATAAAGTATTTTTGTTTTTTTTCTTTTCTATTCAGTCATTACATTCAGCAATAAATGTCAAAGTGTAAGTAAACGCAATCGTAAATGCAAATAGAGCTGGGAAAATTCGGGCGTCGGTGACAAGAAATGTGATGAACGGCTTGATTTGCCCAGGTGCGTCAAGGTTTAATCGTATTCGGGGTTTCGGCTCTTTTGCTGGTTACATAGTATGTATGCATATGCATGTACATCTCTGTTTGTGTGTGTGTGTTGAATGGATGTACTCAAACATAGAGAATGGTGTTTCTGAAACAGTTTTACAAGAGTTACAAGTAATGGGAAACCCTATCTTTAAATTACCTACCTTCCATCCGTGGGACAGTAATATGTCTGTGGTTGGTAAGTTACAATTTAATAAATGAAGGTGGTAAATAACGACAGTTTAATTGTCAAAATAAAAATTAATCTATTTTCATATATGGTGCTGAAAAACAAACAGCTTATATTAGATTTATTTAAGTTTTGTAAAGCTGTACATTATCAAATGATAGTATTTAGTATGCATTAAAAAGAAGTACAAGGTATTTACCACAACCCTTCAGGTCATCCAAGTATTTTATTTACCTTAACTTCAAAAGAGGAACGGTATCTTTTTGTGTAATTATATTGCCTGCTTTAGTTTTATCCGGTGTTACCGGGAAATAACATATTTATGTACATGTCAGTCGGAATATATTGCGCATCAGTCCACCCTTCTTCTAACTGAGAGAGACTAATCACAAAATTGACAGAAAGTGAAGTTATTAGATCAATAGATAGACTACTCACCGAACGAGTTTTTTTAATTATCGGCTGAAGTCAGTAATCTTAGTTTTATACTCCCCTCCAACAGTCATATGAAGAAAAACAAAAACAACCAATGCATACATCAGGTAAAATTGACATCATTAAGGTTTTATAAAATAGTTAAGGTCATTTACAACTGGGCTTCTATACACGCCATAATGAAATAGCTCTTTTCTTATTTATCTACGTGTCTGAATGAAATTAATTGCATAATTTCAAACTTAAAACTTGGAAAATTTACTTACTTCTGATATAACTTGTCAAATAAATGTAAAAACAAGTGAAAATTCAATCACGATATAAAATGAATTTAGGGGATAAAGTTTATATATTTTTATTCTTAGCTTTGTATATATATATATATATATATATATATATATATATATATATATATATATATATATATATAGTGACGGATACATACTTGAACAGCACAATGCTTTCCACAGAAGGATGACAATGACGATGTAGAACTTGTATCTTCCCATCATGCAAACTCTGAAAATAAAAAAATATAAAAGGGATCTTTTAATACTAAATTTGTCTTCTCTCTCTCTCTCTCTCTCTCAACGATATGAGTAATCGACGACGTAAATTTTAGCTTTAAAACAATATGAGTTAAAAAAAAACATGACATATCTGGAAAAAAAGAATATGACCGGGGAGATCTGTAACCGACATGACAGGTGGATGAACAAGTGGTGTTTATATAAATTTGATGTTATCCTTATACATTATATAGGTATACAGCGTGACTTAAAGGAAAGTTTTGTATTTTATAGTTTCTTTTAGTTTAGTTTTCAGGCAGGTATAACTCATTTTTACGCTCTTCCTTCCTGATCTTCATCTAGCATAAGAACTTTTAGAGACACGGCGTCTTTTGGAGCTACGGGTCGACTTGGCGGAACATATGTAAGGGGAGGCAACCCAATCAAGTTTATTAATTGTAGATTATCTATAATCATTTCCCTTTAGCACACAGCTACAACATAGCGTTACTGTCATTCGAAACGAAACAGACTCTGTATGCAGAACTAACATGAAAACTGCATAAATACAGCACTTATACTTTTGTTTAGGAATATGGGAAATAGTCGACGCTGAACTAAGTTAAGAAACGACATAAAATTCAGCCAACTAAATATGATGTGAAAGTTTAGGATCCAGCATTTGCGGCCCTAAATAAAAAACACGTTCATCCTTCCCACATTTCCATGAGTTTCGTAGGATTCGATGAAAAAAATATAAATTGCAAATATTTAATACTATCAAATGAAACATAAGACTTGAAGACGGTTCATTTATAAAAGAGAATCGTATGTAATGATGGTATGAGATTAATTACAGTTTGTAGCAAACAGTGATTAATACTGAGGGTAATGACCAATAGGATTTGTGATTCAACGTGCGACAGGATAAAGCTACGGCATCAAGGGCAAGATTCAAAACGACTGAAAATTGGATGACAATTTGCATAGGTTGACAAAAAGGCTGCCTGGATACAAAATCACCCTCGATTAGTGCCGTCTGGGATTGAAGAATGATATCCAAGCTAACCATGGATGTCGTTTTCTGAATTAAAAACTGTTTGGGAATGAAGACTGGAAAATGGCCTACCCATGGATGCCATTTTGCTCTTCTTATGATAACGTAATCCTTATAAATCCCGCATCTAAAATGCTGGCGAAGCCCAAGACAGCCGCATATAAAGATATGACTCCATTTCTTGAAATTTAGCATAGGATGCATTTGTTTCTATATTTAAATCTTTGTTTATATCGAATCGCGTATTGAATTCCTCTTAAAGTAGCTTGTCCCTTGGTTTTACAGCTATTGCATTTTCTAAATTTAAACACCCTAGCTTGAGAACATGTCTCTGTGTGTGTGTGTGTGTGTGTGTTTGTGAAAACCTATGCATGGGATCATGATTTGGATTTTTAACGTAGCTTTAATAATTTTTCAGTTATATAGCTACGTTGTCTGCAGTGTGGCAGTTTATAGTGATGTCTAGCACTGGAGCATCATGCCGCAGACATGTAGCATGATGTCCCACCCAGTCACATTATCTTGACACCAGACCGAACAGTCCTAACAATAACGTCTTAATGCTGTACCATTGTTATAAGTCTCTGGTATGACTCGGCCAGGGATCGAACCAGCGACCCACCGCATCCGAGGCGAACGCTCTAACCAGTAGGCCACCGGAGCGGTTCTTCTGAACATGACCGATTAACTGTGATATGGCACACGAGTAATGAAAGAACAGGTAAACAAATAATTGTTTCTTAAATAACGTTTTTAAGAAAACTTATAGTTTTCACACGAATTTCTAAGCTAAGCTAAACAGTGTATTAAAACAGAGAATAATGATCATGTATGCGGTATTTGATATACTGCAGTAATATTCATTACGTTTATTATTTCTTCATATGTACATGGTACATTAGTGTTCTGAAATTAAATGATACAATAGAAACAGGAAAACCAAGATAACACATTCGTTATAGCAATCACATCACCATAGCATATACGTGGGATAAGACAATGATAACATCTAAACTGGATATTAAGCAGATCAGTCAGTCTATGGCATTCTGAAAATCATGCAAAATATATTAGCGCAGTCCTACTATTGTGTTATGTTAATTGGTATTAAAATTTCCAAACTAGGCAGTGGTCATGAAAGTACTTTTTGAGAAGGAAATGAGCTCGACATCTTCCAAATGGAAAATAAGTGAACGCTTTGGCTACTCGTAATTTAGGGATGTATTTCCTGACTCACTTAACTGTGAAATGATGGGGTATTAATGCTCAGACCACGATGTCGTATTTCTTGATGCGTTAGAACTTACAAGGATGATGCATGTACTCTCATAAGAAATCGATGTCAGTGCTTAAAGACACACAATAAAATAGTATTTACACCCATAATAAAGCGATGTAAAAACTTAAAGACTCACAAATAAAATAGGTAAAAAGATACTGATATATTTTTGGGTAAGTAAATCAAAATAAAAAGACATTGAAACTTGATTCAGCATTACAAAATTATTACCTCTTTGAAAATGGCTAACATAATTGAAAAGAATTACGGCGTATGAATAGAGAGAATTTAGATAGAATATTAATCAAAAGACTTAGGTATTAATTTTGTAAATCTTCTAATGAATAACATTTTACAACAGTAATACTAAAACATTTTGACTCATTTTGTAATGAGAATGAACTTTATTTGAATAGATCGTTTTTCGAAAAATGTAATACTTTTTATATGAAAGCTCGTGAAACGACACATTAAAGGACAACAAGATAAGAACTCAAATATTTTACCACAGAACAAGCTCTCTCTCTCTCTCTCTCTCTCTCTCTCTCTCTCTCTCTGGCATTTATTTGACATTTTGACGTAAATATAGGAAAGTACGAGACAGATGTTTGACAGGATAGAATATTTCACAGTACACATATGTAGATATCATCCGCTCTAAGGAAGCTCATGTGTCGATTTGCCTAAATGTAACAGGAACAAATCAATTTTTAATTAATGTAAAAAGCGTGGAGGATAACATACATGTTTCTTTCATGATGTTGGATCAATTTTGAATACTCAAAACAACAAAATGCACAGACCCTATCAAAATATAATTTGGGTAGATACGGTTGATTTAATAGATGTCTGGTAAACGTAGAGGGCGTTATTTAACAATGAATTTTATATGGTTGTAACTACTTATCATGTCTCTCAACGATCTTAAAAATTCGACGGATGAAATAACTGAAATAGAAAGACAAAGACATTCTGGCCTATAATTCAAGTTTTACTATATTAGTCTCAATTTCTGTAAAGATAAAAGTAATACTAACGTACAAATATCCTTTATATATGTATGTATGCATGTATGTATGTGTGTGTGTGTGTGTGTGTGTGTGTGTGTGTGTGTCCCCCACCGGATTTGAGCAGCTGAAATATAATTTTACATTCACACCTTAATCAGTATAATTTGACTGAAATAAATATAAGTAAGAAAAGCGTATGTATGTATGTATGTATGTATGTATGTATGTATGTATGTATGTATGTATGTATGTATGTATTGTATGTATGTATGTGTGTGTGTGTGTGTGTGTGTGTGTGTGTGTCCCACCGGATTTGAGCAGCTGAAATGTAATTTTACATTCACACCTTAATCAGCATAATTTGACTGAAATAAATATAAGTAAGAAAGCGTATGTATGTATGTGTGTGTGTGTGTGTGTGTGTGTGTGTGTGTGTGTGTGTGCATGCATGCATGTATGCATGTATGTATGTATATACACACACAGATTGTTTTTTTATTTTATTGTGTATGAAACTAATCATATATGCATATGTCTGTATGTATGCATGTATGTATGTATGTATGTATGTACACACAGTATTTTTTATTTTATTGTGTATGAAACTAGTTATATATGCATTAGTTTTTTTATATTTTGTATGAAAATAATTTTTTTATTATCAATTTCCTGTTTTAATTCATTCAATGTAAGACCTGGCACATGCCTATCCGTTTTTAATTCAGTTTTTAATGTCTCTTTTTTTTCGGTTATGTATTAATTATACAATTTAAGGCAATATTTATTTTAGTGTGTTTGTTTTTACCTTCAGTTTTAGACGCATCTGCTTCCGTTAACAACTCCAATTTGAAATCATTTGAATCAAATGTTGTTTCATGTATCTAATCTGTCATAAATAAATGAAATGTTGTTTTCATGTATCGAATCTGTCATAGATACACATGTTGTTTTCATGTATCCAATCTCTCATAGATAATAAATTATATGTTGTTTTCATGATCCAATCTGTCGTAGAAAAATCATATGCTGTTTCATGTATCAATTATGTCGTTAATAACTCATTTGTTGTTTTCATGTATCTGATCTGTCAAAGATAAATCATATTTTGTTTTCATGTATCTAATCTGTCGTAGATTAATCATATGTTGTTTTACCGTGTTTATACAAAATGTAAAATTAGCATTTCTTTTGTAAATATATTGAGCATCAATGCAATATTTTTGCACATTTCCTTAATTCTTTGCGATTTCTCTGCTTAATATTTCAATTCCTACAAATGTAATACTATTGCAATCTCGTTCATTTAAGACTCTGTTTACATGTCTATAGTTTGTAATCTGGTTTTGCACTAGCTTTGCCTTTCGTATTTCCATTTCTTCTATCAGTTTTTCTCTGTTGCATTGGCAACACTTTCAACTCATTGCACTTGTGGTGTACACATGTGCAGCACGACTGTATTATGTATTGTGTAATGTACTACCAAATGGCAAGTCAAAGTTCTGGGAAAATGATATTTTCAAAATCTGTATAGGTACACACAGTGCAAGGTGTGCTATAGTCTACTTCATCCACGTGATACGAAATTTATTTCGGTATCAACTTATTATAATTACTTTTTTAGTAATTATCTATGACTGAATAGTTTTACGATGTATTAAAATTGTCCATGGTAAAAATAAACTATCTCGAAAGATTGCATAGTTGACGCTGTAGTCGTACAAAGTGCACGTGCTTATGCGACGATCGCTAAACCTTCTTCTCATAAAAGTTTAGGGAAAATTTAATTTCCCCATGACTGCATCAACACTTATAAGTTTTACTCACCTTTTTATTTTGTTCAAAATATATAATATACCATTTTATAGTCTTTTACATTGTATATATTACTCAGCTTCTCAAATAGATGTAGGTGGAATCATATTCACATTTAAAATATCTTTCACTGATTGTTCATTGTTGAATGTCATTTATTACCCTGCCAGTTCACTATTTAGATATTATTCGCCTTTGCATGTTTCTCGTGTTAACTATTACAACTGTGTGGTGTTAAAAAAAGTAACGGAAAAGAATGAAAACCCAAAAGTCTTACAAAATTCAACAATAATTTTTTTCCCAAGAATACAAAGTGAAAACGTAAAAGGAACTTGTGGTATTGCGAATTAAATCCCCAAATATTGTATAATTACTTAAACAAATGCTAACGAATAAAGTTCTGAATAAACTTTAGTGGTATTCCAAATAATTTCTAACGCTAAAGGTGTTGATATGCCTGTAGTGGGCGGTAGTCACTAAGGGCCTGCATAGTTATGATGTGTCAACAGTCTTCTGTTCAATCACAGGGATATAATCCAAAGTTTCCTTGCTTGAATTCAATATAATTCCCAGTTAATGTCTCTGTCCAAGAATATTATATATGAGAACTCTGTATTTCCAATGACTAAATAATTTGATAAACAAATTCCAGCCTTAATGAAATACCGAACGCAACAAATGATTATCTTACAACATGAATAAATAATTTTCACAGTAAACAAAAATAGAAAACCCTATACTTGACCAAGATCACAATTAGCATTTTCTATAAAGAATTATTCCTTGAAAGAAACTTCCATTCAAAACGATTTTATTATTAAAATTATAATAAAGAACATGGTAAACACAATGTCCTTGACTCAAACCAAGATAAATATGTTTATTTCCACTGATAATGATCCTAAAATTAAACCCACATTCATAGAATTTTTTTTTATCTATGTACTTAGTGGTTTACAGACTAAAACAAAAATCAATGATTCTGGTTAGGTAGACAATGAACTTGATTTTGGACAAGGTCAGCTACAACATATAGTTTACATAACCCATAGCGTATAATGAATACAAAAATAAATGTTTTACATAAAACAACCATGTTCTTATTTACCTTTGATTAATACAAATTCTTATTTTGATCATGTTTTCTTTGCATTTGTCCCATTCTAGAAATTCGTCCTTCAGAAACTCAAAGTTTTCATGTTTTTTAATACTACTATTTATGCTGTCTACTTAGGTGGTCTCCCACACATGTATCATTCATTTAGTTACGTAATATTTTCAGCTGATTTCCATCTGCTAAACGATTCTTCATACCCTTTCCAGTTAACGACTTTTTACCATTCGTCTGGTTTGCTTTTTATAATCATTCACTTTAGTTAGGTCAACGTTATTTTAGGTGTTCCAGTTATATCAGTTGTCAAATAACGGAACTGGTTGATCCATGCTTTAGATATTTAGGCATCCATGCATGCTGTAATCAAAGTCATCTCTGTTTAAGTTATGGTGTTAACGTATCCTTCAATTTTCTTTGGTAAAATGTCAACTCATTTTCTGCTTTTATTTTGAGTAAATGTCTCCAATGTCAAGCGCTTATGGGTCTCTGAAACAATTCTCCTTCAGATACGTTTTGTCTGAATAAGTTTAAAAGTTTTTAGCCTTTGCCTTTCTTGTTGTTCGACTCTTTTCGCTATCAAACTGGATCTTTTCAGAATTTCGCTCTTTAAAGATTGCTTTACAAGAATTGTGTCGGTCATTTTCTTTTTTCGCTGTGACATTTATAGGGCCAAGAATATTTAGAAAAGAAACTTTATCACCGTTAAAATTAATTCCAATTCATCGTCATTTCGTTATCATTTTCATTGGATGATGTCTGCTTGCTACTGGTAATCCGATGACTCGCACGGACACTTTCTGCAGAGAACTTTTCCCCCACTTGTTTGTGCAACATGTTAGTAGAATGTTCAGTTAACAATTCTTTCGAATCGCTGTATCTTTGTCCCGTCTAAATGGTACCGCAATTGAGTGATATTTGTTGAAGCAACCGAACTTCTAGGACTGTGTACTAATGATGTTCTTTGTCAGTGGTTTTAAAAGAAAAACATCCGACAGAATAGTCTGTGTCTGATAAATTGTCTTCAGGTGTTATCATTAAGCCACAAGGACGACGGTTTACAACAGGTATTTATATTTTCGGTAATTTGCAACGTTTCTTCAACGGCTCTGTGTGTGTGTGTGTGTGTGTGTGTGTGTGTGTGTGTGTGTTATCAACAAAATAACAGTTATACTTTTGAATGTTATTCTTCGACACATCCTGCTTTAACAACATTTTTGTCCGTTCAATCCTGTAAACAAATATGTATTATCTATTGATAACGACACAACTGCTTTCATGTTAATCTCTTGAAATATTTGTTAGTCTTCTCTGCAAGCTGTTGGATTCAGTACAATGCAGATTAGAGCTATTATTTACCATGTGTACACAACTTTAAATTATAATTTTGTGCTCGCAACGCCGCTTTCACCTCTCCGATCAACCCTCAGCTAATGCTACTGATCATTGGTTTATATCAATCTGATCATTGGTTTATATCAATCTGATCATTGGTTTATATCAATCAGATCATTGGTTTATATCAATCAGATCATTGGTTTATATCAATCTGATCATTGGTTTATATCAATCAGAGTATTGGTTTAAATCAATCTGATCATTGGTTTATATCAATCAGATCACTGGTTTATATCAATCAGATCACTGGTTTATATCAATCAGATCAATGGTTTTATATCAATCAGATCATTGGTTTAAATCCATCAGATCATTGGTTTATATCAATCACATCATTGGTTTATATCAATCAGAGTATTGGTTTAAATCAATCAGATCATTGGTTTATATCAATCAGATCATTGGTTTAAATCAATCAGATCATTGGTTTATATCAATCAGATCACTGGTTTATATCAATCAGATCAATGGTTTATATCAATCAGATCACTGGTTTTATATCAATCAGATCATTGGTTTAAATCAATCAGGTTTGGCGATTCGTCAGTACTACATTTTCTTTTATCTCTCTTTACTGTAATGCGATGGTAGGAGTACTCTACAAATTTGGATTGGTTCTAATTTAGTGTTGTCGTATCCATCTGTTAGTGTGTTTTGAATTGATTCTAATGTAGTGTTGTCGTATCCATGTGTTAGTTTGAAAGTATTAGACTGCGCATGAAATCCGAAATAATACTTACTAACTACACTGTAAAACCAGAATCGTCATCTCCATTTTACTCTCTTCTGTATGTAACTCGGTCATAATGACAAAAAAGCCACCCTAACAAAGAAGCTATGGTGTGAAAGAGAAACATCAGTTTCTTTCTATTTGCGATTTGCACTGCTATTACCACACTCACAACGATATGATTTGATTACAAACTGTAACGATTTATGGAGTCTCGTCAGATTAAGACATACATACATACATACATACATACATACATACATACATACATACATACATACATACATACGGACGGACGGACGGACATACATACATACATACATACATACATGTGAAAAGGGGCAAAATGCAAATACTGGTTAACTGTAATAACGAAGATGATCCAGTTGTAAAGCAGGCGATACATCGAATGAAGACAGACATCAATTAAAATATAACGAAATACACACTATCTCAATGTTATTCATGCAGTTGTATGTACATAAGAATTACCAACGAAAAAGATCATCGTCACTTAACAGATGGTACCTCGTTTTTCTCTTTCGCATAGACAAAACTCTGCAATAAATTCTGACGTTGACTGATTCATTACTTTGAACAAAACTATTCCGTTCATAATTCTTTAAATTAAATTGATTTAATGGCTTAATTTAATGAACAACAATATCCTTTTTGATTCGTTCGGTGCTGATGCTGTAGCCGGGCATACTATATGCATTATATGCAGATATAAAAGTGACCGTGAATAGAGGAGATCTGTCAGAAACTTTATAAACAGTTATCTATTTTGTTTATTTTTTGTATTTCATTGATACATAAAAAAAAGTATTTGTAAAGCTGAAAAAGAATATGTGCCGCATTGTTGACCAGCCTATTCAAACCCTTGAATAACCCATGGAACACTCAATGCAGTTACTCTTTGATGATCTTGATACAATATATAAGGATGATTTTAAGACTGACGAAATCAACAGGCGTTATCACATAGGTCATCAGCGTAGTTAATGTCATTTAGACTGATGAATTGTATATATATATATATATATATATATATATATATATATATATATATATATAGAGAGAGAGAGAGAGAGAGAGAGAGAGAGAGAGAGAGAGAGAGAGTTTTGACAGGTTAGTAGATAGATACGACACATATAGTCAGGCGGGAAAGATAAAACAAGACACGATACGATTAGATACGATACGATACGATACGATAAGATCAATATGAAAGAGAGATTACACTTCAAAAGGAAACAGCGACATCTCCATTATTTATTTTTTCATAACACTGGCAAAGGTGCATGCCAAGAACATTTTGTACGAGATGGTGTAGCCGACGTGATATATTCTAGCCACTTTTGTTGGAAAATAAAATATGAATGTAATAGTACTAATAATTGATAAATGCGGCAAGTTAACCACGTCAATTGATATAACAAATCGTGGTCAATACAAATGCCAATAAAGTATAGCTCGTTAAGATCTGAAATTACACGTTAATAACCCAGCACCTAGAAACTGGGTGCAATTTATCATCTTCCTATACAAAAGAATGCAGCAAATCAAAACATCGTGATGAAACTATTGGAATCGGGTTGTGCAAACTCCATGGACACTGGATATTAGTCGAACCTGCTTTAAAGATGAATTTTGTTAAGCGTCACGTGCATGAAACAGACACCTTTTAAACATTTCCTGCTCAAAATTCTTGCAGATTAAATCTCTACTTAGCCGTAGTCTGTATGACGAGGAATTCTGTCTACAATCGAAAGGTGACAGATTAAGTGGATTATGAAATATAATTTTTATGCTAATAAATGCATTATTTTATGCATTGTATATATTGTAAGAAACATTGTTTTACCGTTTATGTCCATTTCGTCGAAAGAATACGTTTTTTATGTGTACTTAGCTTTCCTATCATGCACGTGGCTCATGTGTATCTACAGTAAATGGTACAAGAACGGTAATGTTCTTTGATACCACTATCGATATAATATCAATGCGCGCGTGTTGTGGAGCATATGATTATAGTTTCATCTTAGGTGCAGGCAACGTTTGCGAACAAGTCCCGCCTACATTTCAAGTATTTCCCATTACAGCATGCTTCGCATTGATTACGGTTACGTGGCCGATAATTTATCTGTGAATTGTGGTCCATAATTTAATATAATATCAGAAATATCACAAGGTACACTTCTAGCAATCTTGCGCAACATTTATGATATCAATACCAAAGACATCGACCACAATATGCATTCAGAGTAGGTAAAGGATAATAATGTGAGCCCCTAAAAATGGGGTTGTTTTGTTTGTCTTGCTATAATAAAGAAATCTGTCAATAATTAAACAACAACAAAAAAGTTTGTCCCGCTGATTATTAAAAGACTTCTGAATATTTTAGTGGGCGGTACAACTTACAATTTCAGAATCAGGCACAGATGCCTGGATGGTCAGGCCTTTTGCCTCAAAAAATAATGCGCATACATCTCTCTTGTCAGTACGATTATGTCGAACATATGCGGTCTCTGTTTGCTTTCTTAAAATATTTTCTTCTCTTGCATAAGGTCCTAAAAAGTATATCCATGTCACAATCTCATTCAAACGTATCTGCTTTCGTGTTTTCATAGTTTTTTTGTCGACTTCAACTCAAGTCTACTTTTGTTGTTTTTATTGTTATTTCTGTTTTTTTATTCAGTAGTCAATAAATGCAGGACCCACTTTGTACAAATCTTGTTGAGTTTCAAGTGATTTTTAAAATTATTAAAAACAGCTGACGAATTAAAGCCCATGAAAATAGAAATATCGTCCATTGTGTCATGAGCATATTCATCAACATCCGCTCACCAATCGCAGACAACTGTATTCGTAACGTGGGTTATTTCCATGGATTCGCGAGCATCTTTAAAACCATGAAACTACCTCAGAAATGTAAACTATAACAAAAACCAGCATCAGCAAACTTTATCCAAGTAGACCTTGACCTCAGTCTGAGCATACCATAAGCGAAAGAGAACCGGGATTTAACAGTATGTTTTTTCCGCAGTAGCAGACTTGTTCTCCTCTGATGTTTTTAATTCAGTGTCAAATACATATATTATGTCACCTGCAGAACTTTTTAAATGCCCTCGTATTTCTATAAAACATGATAATTTAAGACAACAAAAACTTTCACCCCTAAGAGATAAGCTGAAATATTTTTTTCAAAAGTACATTTTCTATGTGGAATCCTCAGCAACCATGCTTAATAGTAAATGAAATGCTTCCTTAAAAATAAAGTTTTCAATCATTAATAGTCAAAATTTGTCATAGACTGTTTGGAGAAATGCGACGACAAAAACAAAGGGTTTAGTAATATAAAACTCCAATCACTATATCTTGTTTGCATTCCAGAGTGCAATTAACGTGATGTTCGTATACATATAAACACGAATTCCCAGACCATCTCTATATCTCATCCTAAATGTCATAAGGTTATGCTCAAACAAGCGAACGGTGGAGATACGGAGAGATAAAGATTTCACCTAAGAGTTTAGACGACGCGGTGGCTTACCCATAAGCCTTTCATAAAATGCAAAGCAGAATGGAGGGAGAGTTTTGAACACCAAATGATATACCTAAGCCCCTTATACTATGGGATTTACCATTGCTTACATCTGCCAACGGATGCTAAAAACTACGGTGCTATTATTTGAAGATCGAAATTTGTGGTACATCCCATTCCGTGTTTCATTTTGGCAACTGAAGACACAAGGTAATGCGAAATAACAGGGTGACACGAAAAAGCTTTTCATGTCTACCCCGTAGGAGAAAAAACAACAACACAAAACTCGTAATTCTTCACTTAGCATTAATTTGCCGGTAATGTAACTCTGATATGCTTATAACTCGGCTCTATATGCTCCAACTTTAAAGACGGCAGAGGACATACGGGGTCGTTCGTGTTCACCTGTCCATCCTCTCATTTGTCCGTCTCGAAAAAATTGTTTATTCATCTACCCTGTCACTTTTCACAATGGTAACTTATTAGAAAAGACCACTTGATGCCTTTCGGGCTTCGCTTCACTGGTATAAAAATATGGCAAGCCCTTATCGTACTTTATGTTATACTAGAGAAACAAATGCTGATAGAAAGACAGAAAAGCGAAGAAACAAAGTATGGGCGCCCGCAGAATTATTGGAGAGGGGGTGAGCAAAATCTAGCGGTCAACTATTAAGTTTAACGGATGTAGGCATAAATATGTTGAGAGGCAAAAATCCAGAGCCCTTATGTGCAGGCGCCCAAGAACAAAGTTCTTTGACGCACACACACACACACACAGATATATATATATATATATATATATATATATATATATATATATATATATATATATATATATATATAACTTAAATTCACACCTGTAATAGGAGTTGAGCTTATGGTTGCATTTGGGTGGTATCGTGTGCTGTTTAGTTTACAAGAAGGAAAACCAAATGCAGAGATTAATCTAGCAGATTCTAATCGAACAGAACACAGTTAACTTGCACTGTGTGACCTCATCTGCATAAGTTATAATGATCGACTCCGTACAACGTCATGGTGGTTTGTTGCAATACGGTAAAAGCACAGTCTTAAGATCTAGTAAAAATACACGTTTCTTTTAACAGGCCAAATAGGTTTCCATAACAGATTACATCAACTTCATTTTCTTGGTTGCGAATTCAAACATAGCAATATTTCGAAAATGTTTGTCAAGGAAGCCTGGTCCCTGACAGGTCATTGGCCATCACCTAAGCTAAAGGAAGAACATGAGACCAGTCTACGTCTTGAGGGAGCACGACGGTTTTTAAATCCCTTTAACGTGTCATTGTTAAATTAATGTTTTAAAATCGTGTATTCATTTACTGTTTTAAATCGTGTATTCATTTACTGTTTTAAAATCGTGTATTCATTACTGTTTTACAATCGTGTATTCATTTACTGTTTTAAAAAAATTCTCATTGTTTAAAGCAATCTACCTTTGCTTTGTCACATTACATTATATGAGTTGGTCGGCATAATTAAATGGAATTTATGCCACAAATACATTGTTGCCAATCTAATAAATCATAACCTATTTTAATTTTATCCATGAATGTTGCCCGTTTTGTTGCTGCTGTTTTTGCTGACACAGGTTATTGCTACTGTTGTTATTTTACAAGCAAGGCAAGCTAAATAAATGATAATATTTTAAAATAAACCATGTTGTCAAATATGGCTTATCTATCTTTGGCCTCATTGGAAAATGACGGCGTATACAAAGGGACGTCATCATCGTCCTGTTTCTTGAGGGCTATTTGATGGAATACGCAGATATTCCTAGATGTTATGATCATGAATTACGCGTGCCCACATCATTAGCCTCTTTCCTGCTTTATGATTCTTTGATATACAGATTAAAGCATCCCTTTAAAATAGATGCATCGTTGTCCTATGGATACAGCTCAAAATCTCGTTCGGATATAGAATAAGTCCATAACAGAGATCCGTTAACGTCAGCCACTTGGAACTATTGATAACATATCACATCATCGCTAGACAAAATATGTAAGTCACATTAAAAAGATTAAAACTTAATCAGTGTAGGAGTGATCGACTGTTTATCAAGGACAGCTTATTCATTAACCACAAACCAATATTGGTTTTAGAACATTACGATGTATAGCTCTGCTGTCATTTTTAATTTATCACTCGCAAGTACTCACTGTTTGCCCATGCAATATGATCCCAATAAAACAGAGACAGTTTACTAGTCGGATTTAATTAAAATTCTGACACTGATATGTCTCTTTCGTCGTCGTTAACATACACCACATGATATATATTAACGCATAAATCTGTTCAGATATTCATATGCATGGTTCAAATTGAAACATAAGTTGTCATACATGCAATAATTCCACCATGAAGGTCGAACTTCATAAAAAAAAGGTGTGGATTATTTAAGTGGTTTTCGTCTATCAAAGTTTATTAAGGCATGACAACTGCTATCAAATACATGTCATTTAAACACGCAGCTCACGTTCCACTTATTGTATTTGCACGTCTGCGATAATGGAAACTATGCTTTTCATTCTTCTTCCACTGAAAGAAATTTGCTGTCGCTCCTGATCGTTATCTATCTATCTATCTATCTATCTATCTGCATGTCTGTCTGCCTATGTGTGTGTGTATGTGTGTGTGAAAATTGCATTCTTAAAATATGTGCAGAATAATGCATTGTTTCACTTATATGCAGAAAGCAATTAATGGAAACTATGATTTTCATTCTTCTTCCACTGAAAGAAATTTGTTCTCTCTCTCTCTCTCTCTCTCTCTCTCTCTCTCTCTCTCTCTCTCTCTATATATATATATATATATATATATATATATATATATATATATATATATATATATATATATATATGAGTGTGTGTGTGTGTGTGTGTGTGTGTGTGTGTGAAAATTACGTTCTTCAAATAAACTGCATTCTTCAAATAGGTGCAAAATAATTTATTGTTTCACTTACATGCAGAAAACAATTAGATTAGTACGTAGGTTATACTACATTTTCTAAAAACAGTTGTAATTGAATGAAACCACTAGATTTTTTTTCGTGCCGAGCTGTTTGTTATCCTAAGCAACAGAACTGAGGCGGAACTAAATACTTTGAGTGTATTATTTAATGCTGCTTTCTACTGAATGCGATGGATGTGTTTCACTAAATAACAGATCTCCAGGAAAAATCAAAGAAACAGCATTAATGATTTTTGTTTGGACTACATTAGGATGCAATAACATCTGACTGTCACAGTTAGTGAATTCAACAAATGACTAACAATTAATTTTAAAAAAGCTGGGAAATTAGCAGGTCTAACATTATTTGCAAGGATGATATTCATTTTACTTTTTTTTCTTCTTCAGTTTTGTAAGCGGGTGTGAAATTTAATTTATTAAAGATTTTAAAGGAATACAAAAAATTCGTTCATAAAGCAGACATTTACGTTTGAAAGGTTTTGAAAATCCATTTTCTAATCTATAAATGAACTATTCCTCTGTACTTTCACTTGTGCACATCAATTACCGATGACGACATTTTGGGGTTATGGCTTGTCATAAGTTATGAAGAGCAAACTGATTATGTGACAGTAACATTTTCGTGAAACGGCAAATAAATAGCCACCACTTGTTGTTTAAGGTTATACGCAATGTATTTTTGTAGTCAGGAACATATGTAGTGTTAATTATTGTACATGCAAAATACATCATCGTTAAAACTTGTACACGTGTACGTGTCTGTCTTAAACATCAGGCGATGAATACAATTACGTAGAAGATTTGTAATACCTGAAGTGTCAAGAACAAAGTAAAATGTGTGTATTCAGTATGTGTACTCAAATATTTGTGTACTCAATGTGTATAGTTAAATATTTGTGTACTCAATGTGTGTACTCGATGTGTTTTCTCAATGTGTGTATTCAGATATTTGTGTACTCAATATGTGTACTCAAATACGTGTGTAATCAATGTGTGTACTCAAATATGTGTGTACTTAATCATGGTAAAACGTATCACTTCATCGGCGTTAGAAATCTTGTCTTATGCGGACTGCATGCTTCATTACACTGAACTATAAACCTTGTCACTGATATTGTCAAATAATGTGGCAAAGGAGGTAATGCCACAATGAAAACACGTGACAGTGACGAGTATTTAAGGAGCGGAGGCCCTGTTTTAATGTTAGATTCCATATTTATGTTCAGATTTAAAATGAAAATCAAGTTATTTCTTATTTATTTATCGTCCAATATAAAGTTCGAGATAAACTTATAAAATAAGTGATATCTGTCAATGTTACCCTTAACACAGTTGCAGCTGAAGTACGTGTCGAGAAAGCGTGACAAAGTTGTTGTTTATTTATTGAAAATATAAAATCTTGGTCAGCAAATCACTGTCATTATTTGAACTGGGTTGACATATAAACATCCTAAATAGTTGAACCAGAAATTTTTTGATCTAACTTAATATCTCTACCATTATTCTGTATTTTACTTTTCTTACTAAATGAAAACGTGTAATGTCTATTTTCTCTACATTGTGTTTGTTATGATAAAAAAAAAAAACTGAACTGGTCACCTCTACACAAAGTGACTGGTCATGACATTTATAGTACATAATGCAAAATTAATTGACTTTACTTCTAATTAGGCCACTCTGAATAGTATTTTGGGTCTTTAGTGAAAACAATGAGACTGAACTCTCCAAGTCATATCAACCCAGATTTGTTGGGACATACCAGTACTTGTGCGAAAAAACCTTATTTTTGTCTTGGACCTTAGCACAGTCAATACAATTGAAGCCTTGAAATAGCCGTTAAAAGTGGGTGGTAATCAATGTTGCTTAAATCTGAATATGGATAAGCCCTAATAATTATTTATATTCCATAGAATCAGTCTTGATGTGGTGGTGACAGGTGTATTGGAGATCACACTTAGAATTTGGGATGAGTGCCGTTAGTAAATACTGTGACGCAAGGAACAGTAGAACAAATGTTTATAATGATTAAAAGGAATCAAACTGAAAATTATGAAGGTGGAATCATTTTCATTACGTTAAAATAGAATTGTAAGAATCCATTATGACATAAAAATGCGAAATTACCTTGCTGCCGACAAATGGTGCGCCAGTACACCCATTTGGTTAGGACAAGAAGGCAGTGCAGAAATTATTATAGATGGCTTAAAATGGTGAGTCAAGACTTGCTGAATAAAAATTTATATATCATATATGTAAAAGGGCCAAATATCCTTGTGGTCCATGAGCAAGGATTAAATCACCCGTAACCATATGGGCAAATAATTATAAATGACACATACATACATACATACATACATACATACATACATACATGCGTGCGTGCGTGCGTGCGTACGTACGTACATCCATCCATCCATCCATACATCTACGGGTACAGATTAATCAAAATACACATATTCTTATAAAATATATTTTTGTTCTTCTTTTGAAGTGTGAAATATAGAAAACAAATATATTTTTCATTCCTATATTTAAACATGCGAAAAACATATCTTTATATTCTTATGCGAAAAAACAATATTTTCTATTATGCCATGTGACGCTTGATTCTAAGTGCCAGCGGAATGTATACCTACAGCAACATAAACGAGAACATTGTTAGCTAGAACAAATAAATGGAAAATGAATTACCTCTGAGACATGTCATTATTTTTGTTGCAGAAATTTGAATCGACAGACCATGCTGACAACAGGACTCAGGTCACAATTATTACGTCCGGTTCAGTGCCCAAGAATGAAGTCCCACTCTATTTTTAGACCATTCCCCCACCCCACCCCCACCCCGTCATTTTGGTGGTGATACAAGAGTTAGATATTGGCATTCTTTCTAATGATTTAAAGGTAAAATGTTTATTCTTTAGAATGTGAGCATTATGGTATGATTGTCTGTGTATATCGACAGTACAAAGTGAGTAGTGAGGCATCGATGCTGACCCACAAGTGAAATATGTAATTCATTGTTTACAGTCCAGTTTCTAAAAACAAAATATCGTATAGCATACGACAAGAATTTCACCGGGAGTTCATTGTTGGTGGTACTTTAGTTTCATATAGTATTTATTAGGATTCGGATACAGTGGAAAGTTCAGTATTGAAAAACAAATGTAGAGATTATATAGGAAAAATAATTGTGATCCGAGTCAAGCCTTTATTTGGTTTGGTTTGCTTCACGGCACTGCAACACAAGTATGTTGCTTAGTAACGAGGCAAGTGGAGTAAAGTGCCCTTGCACAAGGACATACAACGGTAGCTGACCCAGGATGGTCCTATGGCAGACAACAATAATAAACTACCTGTAACGCAGCGCTGAATTGGACTTAATTTGTGGTCGGATAGAGTACAATTTTTTTTTGTTTATTTGTTATTGTTTGCTGTTGCAATTAGCATATCAAGTGAAAGTAGAATCCTAATTAAAGAAAACTATATGCGATGCAGACGATGCTTGTTTACCCACTGCACGCGACTTTTCCATAGAGGCTCAGTGCTGTATCAAAACGCATCTTTCAGAACTCCAGGACGAACCTAAAGGATTACATGTTCGCAGACAACACTTTTTCAGCCTGTATGTCGATATCAATTATGTTTGAACCATTTGTGCAAGAAATAAGTTCGGTGAGTTTAGCTACATTTCGAGACGCAGACGTGACAGTTTAATAAGAAACAGATACGGATAGCATTAGTGATGATGTACGGAAGAAACTATAATGTTAAAAATGATTGTTGTTGTTTTAGGGTTTAACGCCATTTTTCAGCACAAGACTATACATGGCGGCCAGTATAAATGGTGGAGAAAGAACCTTGGAAAATCTCGGAAATAACCACCGACCCTCGAGAAGCTACTGGCAAGCTTTCTCACGTACCCACGTTTGCCGAGCCTGAGACTCGAACCCACGCAGATAGAGGTGAGAAGGCAGTGATCCGTAATGGTGAGCGTTTTAGACCGCTCGGCTAGTTAAAAATGGAAGGACAGATGATTTAACATATGGAAGCAAATTCTTGACAGAAAAGAACTTTGTTTCCCACCCACCCAAAAAATCGTCATACCATTATAAATCACTATAAATAAAGGTGTTTGATCAGTGAAATAAAGAAATTACACTATACAAAATTGTATTGTAGAGAATCGTTGCTTGCAAATATTTTTTGTGGTATATAAACTTAAACTGTCATGGACCTAGTGTAAGACTTATAACTTTTATGAAATTGCATATCCTGTATAAAGACATAATGTAACGTAAAATGTGCCATAAAGCGAATTTAATCTTTTCTCTTAATAACATAGTGTGCCCTTTCGTCCCGTGTCATTTGTAAGTACAGCATAAATATTTAATACACAGATAATATCTATTTGCTGGAAATTGTACACGTTATTGCAAAACACGTGACATTTGGTGATCTTTTCTACGAAAAAAGTGCACATTTCGATTGATTGCAACATTTTAAATCACGTGGCACTAATGTATTTTATCTGCAAGCTGCCACTTTTTAGGGTTGAGACTAATATTTATGTGTATTTTACAAGATTTATTGGTCTCATGAGACATAAAATATCACTATATCATACCATATCAATTTCCTCTCATATTTATGGCATCGTAAAATCTGCAGCTTTTTTTTTAATATCCCTAAAGCAAGATGAGTAGCCTAATATCCCTTAGTTTCACAATAGGTACTTTATTATCGTTAGAAGATGATTTTCCATCTAACATTGGTCTTCCCTATTTGAGGAAGAGAAACCCTGTTATCATCACCTTTCAGTGAATATATCCATGCATCCGTCCGTCATTCGGTGCACTGAAACCAGGAAATCTCAGTAAACTTTTGTTCTATTCTGGTGCTAAAATGTAGTATGAAAGCAGCAATCACAAATGCATTTCTTATAGTTCGTTGAGGTTTTTCTTTAAAATCATCATCGAATACACAAGATTGACACAATCCGCTTATTATATTCGTCACCCCATGAGAGCGTTGAAAAGTCTCAGGCCCCTGCACAAGCACATGAAAAAATCTTAGCGAACTGATTTATAAAAGTGTTCAAATTTGTCCTTTGGAAGATATTTTGTGTGATAATAGTCTTTTTTGTGCATTTAAAGAGAAAGGGAACCATATATTTTTACCTCTCTCAGAAAAAAACAGTTCAGTGTTCTACGAGATATCTGCTTGGATAGTTACTTTGCTACGTTAGTTGATAAATATTTTTATAGGTTGAGGCTGTGCCTCAAGGTTGATGAATGTAGCCAAGCATAGTTTGTTAATCCTGTGTATGTTTTAAATGATTTTCTTTAACCACTTATCCATTTTTCCACTTTTGGACTTATAATATTAACATATAAAATGCAATCTGAAGAGCTCAGCAACCGTTTAATAGTCTATCTTATTCTTCTCGTACTGTAGTTAAACTGGCCTCAAGATGTAATTTGACCATTTTTGTTTGAAATGTGCAAGCCGATGTTTTCAATTGAGTTATAACTTGATCTTTTATCTTTCACCAACAATTTCGATTTCCTTAAAATATTTTTAAAAATTTCAAGTTACACAGTTTTGAAAAATCGAGACGTGTTGAACAGATTCTCGTATTACAAAGGGTGGCGTGGCTAGCAACGAAGCAGTGAGTACATCAACACAGACTATACACACGTATTTATAGATTAGTAGTTTCCATTGTCTATAGGTTAACTGACTAAAAATGTTATTCGGTTTCTAACAGCTGCATTTTGTTTTCTTTCTATTGCATAATTTATATCTCAATGAAATTATAAAAAGTATGAAAAATGAGTATCCACGACCTTATTCCTAAATCTAAACATACGTGCCAAAAAACGAGCAGCGTGCATGATGCTTGTGCTGTCGTGTACGACATCATTACTCCAAGAAATCCACAAAAATAATATGTACTTTTAAAGAAATCTAGTTCCGAGATCCAAATTACCAATAGCAATGGTAAAAGGACAATTCAGTAAAATATACACAAATATCGACATTGGAAAAGAAAATATCTGTGTGTCGCGGAAATAGTTTTTCTTCTTTTCTTAGGTGGAAATATCGTTCACGGGAAAGAAAAAAAAGACAATTATTTGTGTCGTTATTCTCCCTCAGGCAAAAAGTCTTTCCATATAACCTATATGTCATATTACGAATGCTGCCATGCTGAGAAATAAATCAAATGTGTACGAAGAATTAATAAAGTTTATAGATTACCCATAAAGCTACTTCAGTATCACCCTGACCGCATCCATCTGGCACCCATGGTGCAGCAAAACGAATGCAAGCGTTCTGAGAAAAGTCTATATTTGTTTTCTTCTTCTGGTCCATCACGAACCTGAATGACAGATAGCGATGGAATGTACCATATACCGGTATAAATCTACCGTGCCAACATTTCAATACTGGCTACATTGTTTCTCCCGTTTGACCTAATCAAAATAACTTGGCACGTGACTACAAGAATAATCATTAATGTCACAGGACAATAACTGACTGAATGATGTCTTAAAGATAGGACAGGGACACGAAGCTAACCATAATATCTGAATCCAAATGTAGACGACAACGGTAAAAACACTGGTGCAAATGTATGACCCTCTTTCGCTGATGGAACTCGTATCAGATTAGTGGCCCATACATGCCTTTGTACACCAATTATATGTGTCGTGGAACACTTCTTAGTGGCCCATAAATGCCTTTGTACACCTATTATATGTGTCGTGGAACACTTATCAGTGGCCCATACATGCCTTTGTACATACATTGGTCCAGTTGTACATATGTGCCTTGGAACACATTAGTGGTCCATGTAAGCCTTTGTACACATTCCAGACTAGTGGCCCATGCGCGTCTTGGTACACATATCAGATTAGTTGTTCACATGTGTCTTTGAACACATCACAGACTAGTGGTCCGTGCGCGTCTTGGTACACATATCAGATTAGTGGTCCATATTTGCCTTTGAACACAGATTAGTGGTCCGTATGTGCCTTTTAAAACATTCCAGACTAGTGATCCATGCGTGTCTTGGTGCACATATCAGATTAGTGGTCCATATTTGCCTTTGAACACAGATTAGTGGTCTGTATGTGCCTTTTAACAAATTCCAGACTAGTGATCCATGCGTGTCTTGGTACACATATCAGATTAGTGGTCCATATTTGCCTTTGAACACAGATTAGTGGTCTGTATGTGCCTTTTAACACATTCCACACTAGTGTTCCATGCATGTCTTGGTACACGTATCCGATTAGTGGTCCATGTTTGCCTTTGAACACAGATTAGTGGTCTGTATGTGCCTTTTTAACACATTCCACACTATCGTTCCATGCATGTCTTGGTACACGTATCAGATCAATGGTCCATATTTGCCTTTGAACACAGATTAGAGGTCCGTATGTGCCTTTTAACACATTCCATACTAGTGATCCATGCGTGTCTTGGTACACATATCAGATTTGTGGTCCATATTTGCCTTTGAACACAGATTAGTGGTCCGTATGTGCCTTTTAACACATTCCAGACTAGTGATCCATGCGTGTCTCGGTACACAATAGTAGTCCATACATGATTTTCGCTATTTATAATTCTTCAGATTCAAAAATGTTAAGAGTCCAACTGTTTCTGTTCATGCATCCATTTATCATTCACAATTTATTTTCCGTGCCTGAGCTCCAAAACCGTTTTAGATATCTCTTTTAAGTTTTGTACACATGTGAAACTATCGGTGTATATGCGCTTTGTTATTCACAGTTCTTTAGTTTTAGTATTTTCAATCTGTTTGTAATTTTTCCGTCACTCCAACCGTCCGCGTTTCAATATTTTAAAGTTTTCATCCCTTTCTTCGTCCATGCATCCATTTATTTATACTTTCTTTTCCACAGCAAAACTCCAACAGAGTTCAAGATATATGTATGAGTCTTGGTATATATATTAGAATAGTGTTCAAAAAGTCCTTTTGCTCTTAAAATGTCTTTACTGTCAATATTTTTAATGTTTTGTCCGTTTGTCCGTCCATCCGTCCATTATCCGCACTTTAATTTTAGGGATACAACTCAAAAGCCTTGTATGAAATATTAATGAAATTGGGTCTGCACGTTAGACTAGCGCTGTACTGTATGTGTGCCTTTCGCAATTCACAAGTGTTCAGTTTCAATATCTGTAACGTTTTGGTCTATTAAACGTGTTCATCCATCCAGCTATCTTTCGCACTTTCGTTTCTGGTGCAAAACTCTAAAACTATTTAAGATATATCGATGAAATTTGGTACATATATTAGACTAATAGTGTAGATGTGCCTTGTCCTATTAACAGTTTTTCTATTTCAATATTCTGTAAATTTTCATATATTGGTCTCACCATGAACACTGTAGTTTCTGGAGTAAACTCATTGTGCATGTCACTTCCCTGTATACTTGGCAAAACTTCAATATATGAAGAATTTTTTATCAGGGCGGGAATACAAATGACTTAGTCGTGTTGTTGCTGCTATATTTTTATTATTATCATTATTATTATTATTATTATTATTATTATTAGTAGTAGTAGTAGTAGTAGTCCTGTTGATTTCCCTGCAGTGATTATCTCTGTTACCTTGCAATATCAAGTTTTATATGAAGACTATATCCAGAAAGTGTCGAGCAATGGCGGAAGTGTGTATCTTTCCGTGGAGTACTTGTCTATGGCCTTTAAATAGCTTTATATAATACACACATATATACTACTAATTTATATATATATATATATATATATATATATATATATATATATATATATATATATATATATATATATATAATGTTGTGAGTTTTTATTCATTGGTCAAAGCTAGATTATCTGGATAAAGATTGCTAAACGTAATAATCCGTGACAGCGAAAAATACGGTAATATATTTGTTTACTTAAGTTTCCTAATTTCCTTAATTTTTACCATATTATCACTAGTGAATTTCACAAACACATGTTAGAGTTTAGGGTTTTGTTTTATGATCTCAGAAAATCTCGAGATAGCGTAATCGTTTTCTTTTTCTTTCTTTTTTTTTTTTTGTTGTAGCTGAGTGGTATGAATTGTGTATGTAAATCGTCACAGTTGCAGCAAGAAAACTTTCTCCGATATATCAGGTTTCAAGAGCAAAAGCCTTGTCCTACTAACCCATACTAAAAATACACAATTTTAATGAGGCAGATTCAAATAATCACTCTCCATCTGTTGAAATGTCAAATGCATCTTGACATTCTGCAGCTTTCTTTAACCGTTGACATTTTAATGTCAGGAAGCTAACTTTGTGACTGTGCTGTCAACTCTGACTAATGTGTAATTTTGAGTTATAGGTAGTTTTTGAGTGCGCGTTTGAATGTTGTGGCTTTTTATAATAGAATATGTTAAGCCTGTCGATTAAAAATATAGTCATCCTCTTATTCAAAAATGACATGCCATACCGATATTGTTGTAATGGATTATAACATGCATTATACCGATATTGTTGTAATGGATTATAACATGCATTATACCGATATTGTTGTAATGGATTATAACATGCATTATACCGATATTGTTGTAATGGATTATAACATGCATTATACCGATATTGTTGTAATGGATTATAACATGCATTATACCTTACTGCATAACAGTTATAACCATATTATCAGGTACCGTAAATGTTTGTATCCATCATCGTCATGGAGCTCATAAGATAACGCGTATATGTAAAAGAAAGTCATGTTTGAAAACAGTGGCATACGGAAGTACCTATAGTCTCCGCCATTATCTTCCGGTACATTGTGCAAGCTGAAGGAAACGAACTTAGAAATATTTGTAAGTGCTCGTAACTGTAACCTTTAAGATCTGAAATTTTAATTTCAGTTCGACGAAAATGTGGAGAAAAGCTTCATCTAAGAACGTTACTATATACAGACAAAGAGCGCGCGAGAGACATCATACGTCACATCTCATTTACATCAAGCGACTTCAGTAAGATTATACATGATGCCCAGCAATATTCGCTAGTTACTAAATTTTACCTACTTTATATTACTGTCTCAAGAATTCTTTTACACATTTAAATCAATAAGGTAATTTAATATGCACTGTGTAAACAATTACTCTTACCATCGTGGTAGGATAACAAAAATGACACAGGGTTGTCAGTTTGGTTGTGTCTGATTGATTTGGATTTTTAACGTAGCTTTAAAAACAATTTAAGTCATATTGCCACGATGTCTGCAGTGTGGCAGTTTATAGTGATGTCTAGCACTGTGGCATCATGCCGCAGACATATAGCATGATGTCCCACCCAGTCACTTTATCCTGACGCCAGGCCGACCAGTCCTACCACTAACCTCTTATTGCTGAGTGCCTAGTGAGGTAGCTGTAAGTACTGTTTTTATGTCTTTGGTATGACTCGGCCGGTGTTCTAACCCGCGACCTCCCGCATCTGAGGCGGATGCTCTAACCACTAGGCCACCGGAGCGTTCCAGTTTGGGAGTAAAATGCAGCCTGAAGAAAACCTGGAGCATTTATGAATTTATCACTAAAAAGCAAATGCAATTATCTGCGACCCTTCGCTCGCGAGAACTTCATTTATATTGTTGGCATTTTACAGACAACATAGGTGAAAAAGAATGCGATTTTTTTACCCGAAGAATTAGAGCACAAGGACAATGTAGTTACAAGGTAGCAAGTGAACGAGTGTTATGTCTCAGTGACATCACAAAGAAGCAGGAGTTAATCGCTATACTCTGCCCAGTTCTCTTTCGATTTCCCTTTATTGAATTTCATTCCTTGTTAATGGAAATACAATAGGATCCAGTCAGCTTACGTATGTGTTAATGTGTAGGGACGGCGTTAAGACGACCTATAGGTTAAAACAGCCTTACGCGGCAATATAATCTTAGATAACTTCTAGAACAGAGGTGGGCAAACTTTCCAGTGCAAGTGCCGCATACACAAATTTACACCTTGTCGAGGGCCGCATAGTTCATTAAGTAAAATAATTAATATCTGAAATAGCAAAAACAAAAGGTTTTTCTAAATAACATCATGACTTGTTCCTAGGCCGCATGAAAACCCTTGGCGGGCCGTAGTTTGCCCACCCCTGCTCTAGAAAAACAAGAGTCGCTTGAAGAGACTCACTCGGCGAAATAAACTGTCCAGGTATTCAATATACGACCATTTCTTCCTTGTAACTGTTATCAGGGGTAGAGTGCTGTGGGAATGGCGTTCCCATACTTCTTTTAGCGCTCGCCCAGCACTGTCCCCCGCACCTGATTAACATGCGTTCCCTCGCTTGTTTATTGCGTTCCCTCACTTCTTTTAGTACTACACCACTGAACTGTATATGCTGAAACTGCATCAGACATTCTCCAGCGATAAAAAGATTTTCAAAATATCTGCTGTGGTGCACATACTGGATTTCAGCTCGGCACTAATTTCATTTAGGACAAAATAGACATAAGTTTTTTGTGGAAAACTCAAATGTCATAATGATCATTTAAATGTACTAAAGGGGAGTTGTGACAACACGATTTTTAAGACGTGGTAGCCATATTAGATGTATGACTGGAACCATTTTCATTTATGACCAACTAGATATCACAGGAAGTGAAAACCCAGTGTTGATATACCATCCATTTGGGAGGTGTAGATATAACAACATTTTCAAGACAGCCTTCATGGTGGCCATAGTGAGGGTCAGCCATTTTCATCACGGACCAACGGCACCAGAATAACTCATCTGATGAAAACCTGATGTAAAAATGACTTTCAATTTAAGACGAGTAACGAAAGCACGATTTTTAAGATGGTCACATATTGGAAATCAGGCCAGCACCATTTTAATTTAGGTTCAACAAAACATTATAAAACGTCTTTTACGTGAAAACCCCATATTGATCTGAGCATTTTATGCTGGTCTCTGTAGCAACCAACAGATCGTGACCATTTTCATTTAGGATTCTAGACATCCTAAAAAGTAATCTGGTGAAAACACACTTTCAATATGATTTCCATTTAGGAAGATTTGTGATAAAAATTGTGTAAAGAAGTCTGCCGTGACGGCTGTACTGGATGTCAGGTATTATGAACTTTTGAGAGAGTGGCAGGTGTAAGGTGAAGTTGTTTGCATACAGAATGTTGGCATATGTCTATGTTATTTACATTAACTGTGGCTGAAATTTCTTTCGATATTATACTTCGTGGAAATTATACATGATTTAAGCACACAGCAAACCAAAATGACTGCCACCATGTGGTCGAAACCTTAGCCTGAATTAGTCTAAATTATACTATCTTTAGCCGTTACTAGAATAGGGAAAACGAATTTTGCCAGACTAGACAATACCAGCTTCTGAATATGCAAAGAATGAATTAACAAATATATAAAATGTTTGAAAGATGTCGGTTCTTCTTTTACAATTTACCTGTGAAACCAAGAACGTGAAAATGAACAAGCGGAGTTAGCAGATTTTTCTTTTTATATGAGCGCATCTGAAGTAAAGAAAAGCTGTATACTCTATAACCCATACTAAACCAATCAATCATACGCCAAAATAAATGGAATAAAAAGTTCTTTTAACACTACCTAATATATACGTTTTAAATAGCCAGGAAAAACCACTGATGAAAACCGGGGGGAAAAAATTCTGTAAAACTCTAAATCTATGCAAAATACGAAACTGTAGAGCCCCACCTTAAGACCAGCTAGAATACATAAGAAGTCATTTAATGAAAACGCCATCTTAGTACGACCAGCCATGTATAAGGCGTACATATCAAAAAATTTTCAAGATGGCCACCGTGGTGGCGATATTAAACTTCATATCGGCACGATTTTCATTCCTGATCAATTAGACATCATAAGAAGTCTTTAACGAAACGCTATGCTGATGTAAATATCCAGTCAGGAGAAGTAGCGATGACATGATTTTCCAGATGGCCGCTGTGGCGGCAATATTGGATGTCCAAGTTGCACCATTTTCATATTGTACCAACTAGCCATAGGACGAGTGTGTGTGTGTGTGTGTGTGTGTGTGTGTGTGACATTTCATGGCAATTCTCCAAGTAGTTTAGAAAACTTTGAGATATAAAATTTGTGGCAACGGATGATTGACTAAAGACCATTCCATAAAAGCTTCTGATCTATGATTTACCAGTAGATGAGCTTAGAAAAAAAATATTTTTTTGTATACTGATAACATCGGATTCACTTTCTGCTCAGTTTTCGAGCTTCTTACATCTCATATTGTGACTGAGAGCCTTAAAATGACTAAACCAAAACACTGGACTCTTTTTTTCTGTGTATGATGTTCGTATACCATCGTATTCTGTATCAGAAGGAATTGTTATTTGTTGATAACTTATTCTTTCTGGCTCAGCAACAGCGATAAAGAGAAAGGTGGCAAGTGAAGGTAATGGGACAAGAAATGAAATACATACTGTTTGGTCTTCACCACCCCACCACCAGAATAATTTTTTTTAAAAAAATCGTAATGTGCCTGGCGTTGTTTATTTCCTTAGATTAATACAATTAGTTGGTCATTACAGTGACCTTATATCTCGTCGGTTATCTTGACTTCTACAATTTAGACAAGTCACATTGGATACTTTGTTACGAAACACAATCTAGATTTGCAGCCTGCGGGGGCTGTTCATGACCCAGCTGCCCTTCAACACTACGGTCATTGGTATTTAACAACCTTAGCCAAGGCACAGCAAACTACTGGATATATTAAACTTGCAGGGGTGGGCAAACTACGGCCCGCGGGCCGCATGCGGCCCGCCAAGGGCTTTCATGCGGCCCGCCAAGGGTTTTCATGCTTCCTAGGAACAAGTCATCATTCGCACTGACTCTGTTTATGTTACTCTGTTTATCAAATAAATGTGCTTCTTTTGAAGTTCAAGTTTAAATTTTCAAATATTAATAACATATTAACAACTGAAAATTAATTATGATGTTATTTAGAAAAACCTTTTGTTTTTGTCATTTCAAATATTAATTATTTTATTTAATGAACTATGCAGCCATCGACAAGGTGTAAATTTGTGTATGCGGCACTTGCACTGGAAAGTTTGCCTACCTCTGTATTAAAGAGACTCGCTGAAGAATGAATAAAACTAGTGTGGGTACAGGAATCTCGAATGAAAAACCGCAAGATTTGTGACGAAATGCATTCTAAAATTAACATATTCTTAAAGACCAATCAACCTGCTTATGACTTTAATAAAAGAGTATTATTATCTTTTAAGATCTGATTAATCCAAACTGACAGCGAAATAGATCAAATAATCAATGTGACAATGTAGTAATTCGGATATCAAAAGCTCAAACAAAATGAATTTAAACTCAACCAAAATCCATCCCAAAGATAAGATAATGAAATGACCAAGGTGGACGTTGAATCTGTGTACCAAAAAAACAAACAAAACAAACAAAAAAAACAACAGATTCGTAACTCTTCTGCCTAGAAACCAGCGAAATCCGTTCCAAAGAGTTGTAGACCGCTGGCGCCAGTGGTAATGCGTGCTCTAAACCAAATAAGGAAAGGATTAAAGAATCTACTAGACTTCCAAGATCATCTTTCAATCATTTTGGAAATCTATAGAGTATGGACACGGGACAGATCCGTGACATTGCACCAGGAAAACCCATATTTCCACCACATTCATAATTATGTCTGACACCATAATACAACGGAATTGCCAAAGGTTAAGGCAAATTTTGATGAAATTAGTTTTCTACTTCAAGACTATGATCCAATAATAGTTTGTCGTTAGTACACCATTTTAAAAGAAAACTACCGAGTAAATCTTACAAACTTCATCACTTACAATAGTTTGTCACGAAATACTGAAAGACTGCCCGATGATTGTTTATCTATCTTAAATAACAAGACTCCTCACAGCCAAATTAGTCTCATGACTACTTTACAGACCGTAGGCGTTTGTGTGTCATTCACTTTGTTAAATATATCTCCTTCTAAGCACTTCAGTCAGTAAATTGAAAGGTTGCTGTCGTCTTTTGTTTTGTTTGGCGACTTTAACGGCCACCATACACTTTGATGTTGTAAAGATATTAACGAGAGAGGGAAGAAGATATAAAACTTTATTTTAAAACGACCTCTGCCTTTATAATGATAAGTAGTATGCCTACCTGCATCCTACCACAGCATCCTACTTGTCCTTAGGTTTGACCTATCTGCATCCTACCACAGAATCCTACTTGTCCTTAGGTTTGACCTATCTGCATCCTACCACAGAATCCTACTTGTCCTTAGGTTTGACCTACCTGCATCCTACCACAGAATCCTACTTGTCCTTAGGTTTGACTACCTGCATCCTACTGCAGGGTCCTACTCGTCCTTATATTGTATTACCTGCATCCAACCATAGGAGCATACGCGTCCTTAGATTTGATTACCAACATCCTACCACAGGATCAATCTCTTCCTTAGACAAGATTATCTGCAAACTGCTTCCTTTACTCGAGTCCTCTTGGGAAGTTGGTGATGTACATACGTGGTAATGACCACATTCCGCTATATTTAAATAGTGATATCCCCAAACCTAAAGGACTCGGAAAAGATGGAAATTGAACATTATAGATTGGAAATGTTTCAGCCCTTCAGCGAGTCAAACCAGACAGGGGCTTGTTTTGACAACGAAGTATATCCGATATTAATGTCTACAAAGATATTCCAGTAAGATGTTGATGGGGATACAATACCCAAATATTGGACGATTCCTAAATATGTCCACAGACCAAGGCTGAGTGATACATGCATTGACATCATCAGGGAACGGGAAAAGTTTTTTTCTTCATATATCAATGCCAATCCAACAACTGAAAACCTGAATAGATACCATAGCTCATATGTCTCTAACTTGAACCTTCACTCCTCTATTAAATCTCTATTGAACATGGTACGAAAACTCACTTTCAAGAATAAAAGCAGTTACGTAAAGAGTTTGAAGAAATTTGATCACAATCGTTTAAACAAACTCGAAAGAACTCTTCTAAAGAGAATCGTTCTGAAAACTTCCGTCGTGTTAAAACTTTGAAAGTAAAAGTTCCTCTAAATGTCTATCGTGACTTTTTACATGCCACTTCAGCAGGACTAGAGGATACCCACTATCAAGCTTTCAAACATTTCTATGGCACAGCTGTTGAATACGTTTTGGGAGTGTAAACGTTTTCAATAATATTTGGGAAACTGACGAATTGCCGCAGTCTTGGCAAGAAGCAAACGCCACGCCACTACCCAGATATGAAAAGGGACCAAACCTGTGTTCCAACTTTCGTCAAACGGAGCTCCAAACTACTGTAAAACACTGGAATGGATTATATATTATAGACTGCTTTGGTGTTTCGAATCCAAGAAACTACAGACTTCATTGTGGATTCAGCAGCCAGAGATGAACAAAATACCATCTTGTCAGGCATGATGCATTTGTTAGAGAGGCTTTTATCAAGAAAGAACATATAGTTACCGTCTTTTCGACTTGGCAAAAGCCTACGAAAGCACGTGGAAGTACGGCATAACAAATTATATGTTCAAACTAGATCTAAGTGATGCTTACCTTTATCTTTTTTCAAAGATAGAATTTTCTGAGTCAAGATATGCAGCACCCTTTATAAAAGCTATCATTAGAGATGTTATCACCATAATCACCAATCGTATCAGCCAATCAGATGTAGTATTATATCTTAGCATTAGGCAGTGTGGCTGAAGAGCTGCAATGTGCGCCGAACGATTTGATTTACGTTCAGCTTTTTGAAAGGTGCATTTCCATTGGCTAATTCTAAGGTCACCAGAACATGGCCCTTATACGGTCACTATCAGATATTCACGTAGGACTGTGGAGATCTGAATCTGATTTGAATCAGACTGTGACCCTATTCAACATCAAAATTAACAGCTTAGTGAAATGCTTTCCTCCAGGAACGGTTTTCTCATTATATCTGTATGACTTTTTGATCTGATATAGATCAAAGAGCATTTAAAATATTGAACGTCAACTACAGATGAGCATAAAGCAAAGTTCAGAAATGGGCGAAAGCACACTGGCTCAAATTTTCGAAATATAAAAATGTGCGCATTTCTTCCGATTACAAAGTATTCCTAATGACACAGAGCTCTAGCTTAAACGTTCGTCTTATTCCTGTTGTGGGGAAGACCAGATTTTGGGGCTTACTTTAGACTCCACAACTTTTCGTCCACATAATAGAAACCTCATGGACAAATGTATAAAAAAAAGTCTGAATTCAATACGAGTCTTAGCTAGCACAAACTGTGTGGAGATCAGATGGTTTTGCTCTGGTTATAGATATCATTGTTAAGATCGAAACTTGATTATGGCTCGAATGTGTACGTATCAGCTTTCAAATCTTACCAGCAGATGCTTGACCAGATATAAAATCAGGGACTTGGACTTTTTCTGGGTGCATTTAGGAGTTCTCCTTCAGAAAGCATCTATGTTGAGGCAAATGATCCATCCCTTTATTACGAACGAACGAAATTGGGTCTTCAGTATGATACCACTCTATCTACTAATCTATGTAAACCGGATATGACGCAGTGCTTAGACTCGTATACCAAACTTTACACGTCCAGAAACCAAACTTCATATCACTTTTTGGCATAAGAATTCGTCCTCACTTAGTATCAACAAAACTAATTGTTAAAAATATTGTAAAATTTTGATTTCCCAAATGACCACAGTGGATATAACAACCACTAAAAAAAAAAATTGGCCTTTGCTAATTCACAAAGTCCTCAACATATCCTCTCCATTTTCAAAGTAAATCCAATTAAATCGAAACTTCCTATCGTAGCTATACGTAACTTAATACTGAAGGCTCTAAAGACGGAGACAAACTTGGAGCTGCCATTGCCATCATTTGGCTCAATATCGAATCGGTTACCGGATAAAGTCTAATATTTTATTTTAGAAATTAAAGCATACTCAAACATTGGAACTATGTTGAAACCTGCCAGAATAAATACATTACATTAATCAATTTGTGATTCCCTTTGCACATTGAAAGTCAGAATTTTAAAATCTGATCATCCGTTTAAATCCAAGCTAGTAAAGACACTTGATGTTCTCGTACAATCTGGGAAGAATATTATGTTCATTTGGCTGCCCAGTCTCATTGGCATAAAGGGTAAGCGGGCCGATAAAGAAGCCAAAGCTGCCCTGCATCGCCGTTTCCGAAGAAGATTCCATATACTGGCTTGAAATATTGTATAAGTCAGCATTTTATGGTGATGGCAAAGAATGTGCAATGACAACTCAACAATCTTAAAAAGAAATAAAAACCCAATACTTCAGAGTGGCATAGCTCGTATAGAACAAATTGGAGAGATTGGGTGGTATTGTGCCGATCGCATATCTCAGCCGGAATGTGGACGCTGCTAGTGTGGACCCTGCTAGTGCTCACTGATACAGGAGCACATTCATGTCGAGTGCGTTGACTCCATCCCCGTGAAACAGAAGTATTTTGAAGTAAACTACTTGAATAAGAGGACGTATCACTCGAAAACAAAATGTTTTTAAGAGAACGCGGTTCATACAACAAATTTTAAAACTGTTTTAAGGATTTTACCTGTGTTACCTTTATCGTTCTTATTATAAATTATACAGAATTTTAACATCTTTACCATTGTTATCTTGTCTTACTGTTCTTAATTTACATTTTTAAAGGGTTTAACTTCCTACATTTTTGTGCCATTTACCAATATATTTTTGTAACAACCTACAGGAGGCACTAAATAGCCACTTTCGTGATGACGTGCAGTAAGAGACTAATAAATACATGCAGAGCAGATAAAATGTGATCATGGATCTGTAATCATTAATAATATAAAATTAGTAGATATTATTGTTTCTGATGTGAACATGTACCTTGGAATTGATAAAACAGAACCAAAAGTATTCGCAAAATATTTGTATGGCTTCTGTGGAATATATTTGCAATGTTGTTGTTATTTGGGTTTTTGGGAAAACCCAAGTAAGAAATACCGACCCATTGGACGCTACTGGCAAGCTTTATCACATACCCAAATTGGCCGAGCCAAGACTCAAATTCACATGGACAGGGTTGAAATACTAGTGACAGGTAAAGGCGAACGCTTTTTTTTATTATATATAAATGCAAGAAACTGACAACAAACAGTGCAAAACTAGTATCTAACTAACCTGAGCGTTTTCGACTCTTTAATGAGTCTTTTTCAAAGGCAAACACAAAACATAGACAAGACAAATGAAACCGAAAAAAGGTTATGTTTGCAAAACTTTACATGGTTATTTCAACTTGTTGCTGATACTGGAAAATATTTGTATTGACCTAGAAATCGATGATCTGTTATTTTATGCAAATTTATGTAAGCGCAAATTATATCACGGATATTTCAGTGTTATAGTAGTCATTATAGGCCATTAAGCAAATTTAGAGAATTATTTAAAAGAAAATGTGTTGGATGCATAAGATATATTTATTTGTGCATAGCTGTTTTAGAACATTGTAAAAGCAAGCGGTTTAAAACAAGAAGACTAGAAAAAGACAGCCATATATATAATCGATCGTATGTACTAAAATACCTTTTTTAGAAAAGTGCGACTGTATTGAAAAAGGATAATCGGTCATATATTCAGTGGAACAAAAAGAAATATTTTGAAATTGGCAATTTTGTATACAAGATGGTGTTATACAAGATGGTGTTGGTCCTAGCAACATGAGGTACGGATATAATTTAAAATGGGAATTATCGTGTTTAGTGCTCTTGTACATGTTTAGAAGATCTTAAAATATCATAATTATAAAAAAGTTAGTTACTACATAAATACATTCGTTTCCTCTGTAATTCCAACAGTTACAATATTGAAAGGTTGACGTGGGGGAATACCTACATGATACAACTGTACTATGCTTATTTTGCCATTCAACTGCTTTTACATGGAGGACATATTGGCAACAAAATGTTCCTGATTGCAATATATGACAGAGACAAACTTACATCAATGAATAGACATCAAATAAATTTTGAATTCCCGGCAGATGAGGAGTGCGGTGTTTCAGCATTTGATATATTTTGCTTGATAAAGGAAAGATTCGATATTCGAGATATAAAAGTCTTTCTGAACAGCTGAAAGTAGGCAGTAAATTCAACCCAAAGAGTGTTGGCACAATTCAATTATTCATGAAAAAAATGTATGACGCACCACAAATGCCTTGGAAAAAAATGGTCTTATAACAATTGACGCTGTAGAATGTATGAAAAGGTCAAAGATTGAATTATACTAAAAAAGTCAATAACAAAAAGTAACACGCATTGAAGAGGTACTCTCCGAACTGTGGAGGAAACATGCTTTCTACGGACATTTGTTCTTTGGATAAAAATAGTACTCGAATATGGAGTTAAGACAGCCTATGGTTTGGAAAGTCACAGATAATAATCTTCTGACTTTATTAAATGTACTATTTTCAATCCAACACAACTGTAATATGTGTTTGGATAAACTTCAAAAGTTCCCGTGTTTTTCCAAACCGATCACTTCTTTTTAGACATTATGGGATTCTGACTACGTGCATGATTTACTTACCTCTGAAAATGAAGAGGCTGACAACGTGCTAAACTATGCACTTTTGAAACTGAAGATTTAGCAACAGAAAATGTTCCAATAAACATGGGCTATGTTTTATACAAAAATACCTGTTAACACATCGGCTTGACGTCTCTTTTAATGATCTTAAAATACAACCAAATCAGATATTATACTGAACTTAGCAAATCTTTAAAATAAAGTTATGGGCCCAAGTCTTTGAATCCATTTATCACTGTTGACATTCATACGTGCCCTCCGAGTTTGTCGGCGTTGGGATAATATCCAAAAACTGGAAAGTAAATCGCCTGATAGCTTACTTAGCTGCTTTGGTGCAGAATGTATGTTTGGGAGCGGCAAAATCTCAGTTGATGGAGCGTCGGACACGTATGCCGGCACAGGCCAAACCGGGTCGGCTGCCTCGGCGTGTTCTTGGGTAAGGCACTTAGCTCCCATTTCATCAGCATGATATACCCGCTAGTACGTTAAAAGTGCCGTAAAAACCAACAAAATCATACGAACCATATTTTAAACGAAATATGTTTATACTATATAGTAGAACTTTAACTGAAAGGCAGATTGAGTGACATTACATGTATTTCCATATAAATTTGCCTTCTGGCCATGATGAGAAACTGACAGATATTGAAAAACAAAGCTATATATCTCCATGGAAATGTTGCAGGAATTGCCAAATGAAAAAGAAAACCCTTGTGAAGTTTGGTTGCGTTAGGGTAAAGTCTAGGTCCGAGCATTTAATATAATTATTTAACATATATTAAATTGAAATATATGTCAATGCCATATCATATCATACCATACTGCAAGCGTATTTCTGATAGCCTGGTGATGCAATACTCATATGCATTGCTGAAAGCAGCACCATAGATATGAAATATGTCAGGAACGACACGTTACACTGCGCTACCATTTATGTTAGATCGTTCACCGCTGACTGACACGGAACACGTTATTTTGTATACATTAATGGACAGCATAGAGAACATAGTAATAGCTCTTCGTGAAAGGTTATTTATTTATATCCATGTGAGCTGTCAAAGACTGTATGAATGGCGGCGGTTGGACGATGCTTTTATGATCTTGAGAAACATAATTGTTCAGCTCTGTGAATGACCCTAATAATGAGATTGACTGGCTAGTACCTGTTTATAAGTTCACATATACACTGAGGATACTTGCAATAAACAGAAAGTTGTTTATTAGATATACGAATGTCACGTGGCTCTTTTGCTAGACTTCAGCGACAGTCTGGATTTTAACTCCAAAATAAGAATCTGGAAAAGTTCCAGCTTACTAATATCTAGAGAATAAACTGCCCGAAAAAAGTGCGTCGATGTTGCAGACTCCTGAAAGCGCGTTTTATCAATACTAATGTATCAAATAACGGCAGCTGATGGTTGGTGAAATTGAAATTATCAAACTCTTTCTTTCAGAATATCCAAATTATAATCTTATCATAAATGAAAACTAAATGAGCGCTCTTCTCTGTAATAGATGTCCTAGTTAATGATGTTTAATACCTTGCTAAAACAGACAGTAAATAATAGGATATTCAGTGCGGTCCGTGCGTCAGTTGTATTGAATTCAAAGACGTGTACACTTCATTATCCAGTTTCTAATCAATTACGTGACAGAACAAAGTATTATATACTTCCAATACCTTGTCTAAATGTGTGCAAAACCCGGATAGAGGTTGAAGCGTGTCATTATGCTGAGTACCAAATATTATATACTAAACCAACTAGAATTCAGCAATCGCATTGGATGAATCTTGCTCTGACGTCGTTTCAACCATTTAAATGTTTTTATATCTTTCTTTCCTCTGTCAGGAGATTTATACCAAATGACATACATAGAAATATAACGAAATGTAAAGTCACATGAAAGTGGTACTAACATGTATGCGAATTTACATTACACAAACACGCACACGCACAATTATTAAAAGCAATGGATCTGTGGCGGATGGGTACCATTCCATCATTACCCAATGAGGAATGGTTTCACTATTACGGTGACAGATAGTATACATCCGCGGGTGAAAGGTGACATTGCCATCCCTTGCCAAGTAAATGGCTGTACTAAGTAACAGTAATCTGAATTAAATTTCAACATTGGTCGTAAAAGTGTATGTATGACTAGCAATTGAAATTAGATAACACTGGACAACAAATTTTTACAAAAGTCATGTTACTGAAATAAAATTAGTCAATTCTTATCAATTTTTATGTGCTGAACACGAATATGACAGTCAAATTGCAAAATTGGCTCTAGTTTTTTTGTAATCTGCAAGAAATTAATGTTTACATAACGAAATGCATTCCAATAGTAAAAGGTCAACTGTAATAGCCTACCTATAAAAAATCAAGTCATTGACTACATCTTAGATTTCTTCGCCTGTCTCTTGTACAGCTGTTCGGGAGCATCTCTGAGGAGTGTCCAGCAGTAGTCAGCCAGCATTGTAGTGGACCATTTTCCCTGGTATCTTTGTTCCATTGTTGCGATATCTTGATGAAAACGTTCGCCGTGTTCATCACTAACAATACCACAGTTGCTAGGAAAGAAATCCAAATGGGAATGAAGGAAGTGAATCTTTAGAGACATATTGCAGCCAAGTTTCTTATACTTCATCAACATGTCTTCTACTAGTTCCTTATAGTTTTCTGCCCTAACATTTCCGAGGAAGTTTGTAGAAACTAGGCGAAAAGCATTCCATGCTTGTTTCGCGTCACCTTCCAGCAAGTTGTTGAACCGGTCATCTTTGAAAAGCTCTCGAATCTGAGGACCCACAAAAACTCCCTCTTTAATCTTTGCTTCGCTGAGTCGAGGGAATTTTTCATGCAGGTATCGGAATGCTGGCAAAGTCCGGTCAATGGCTTTCACGAAGTTCTTCATCAAACCTAGTTTGATGTGAAGGGGTGGTAGCAAGATTTTCTGAGCCTCAACCAGAGCTGGGTGTTGGATATTCTTCTCTCCAATGGCTACATTCTGCCTGTGATTCCATTCCTTCCTCATGTAGTGCATTTCCCTTGCTCGGCTATCCCACTCGCATAAGAAACACATGTATTTTGTATATCCTTGCTGCAGTCCCATTAAAAGGGCAACTACCTTCAAATCACCACAGAGGTGCCAGCTGTACTTGTTATACTCAATGGAATTCAGTAGCTGCCTTAAGTTATCGTATGTCTCTTTCATGTGGACAGCATACGCTACTGGAATAGATGGAAGAATGTTTCCATTGTGCAAAAGCACAGCCTTGAGACTCAGTTTCGAAGAGTCCACAAATAGTCTCCATTCTTGTGGGTCATGAGTGATTTTTAAAGCATTCATGAGGCCCTCAATATCGGAACAGAATATCAGATTACTTTCCTTTCTGAAGAAAGGCTCCAATTGCTGGTGGCGCTTTCGATATGCAGTAATTGTGACATCTTCTTCTAGAAGATTCCATTGTTGGAGTCTTGATCCTAGCAATTCTGCCTTGTTCTTTGATAAGTCCAAATCACGAATCAGGTCATTTAGTTCTTCCTGTGTTATTCTGTGTGGGGTTGATGATGCACCACAGTGAAAATCTGGATCACTGCATGCTGATGGACCAGGAGAAGAACAGGTCGACTCACCTTTGTCTTCGTCAGATGAATCAAGAGAATATTCTGCTGGAGGTTCTGGAATAGGAAGTCCCTCACCATGTGGAACTGGTCTCAATGCAGACGGAATGTTTGGGTAGACTATTCTCGACTTCTTTCGCTTCGTTATTCCGCCGGAAAGAGGAGGAACCAAGCAGAAGTAACAGTCATTTAGGTGGTTGCTTGGCTCTCTCCACACCATTGGGACTGCAAACGGCATTGATGACCTTTTGCAATTCAACCACTGTGAAAGCTGTGTTGTACATGTAGCACAGCATATATGCGGAGCCCAAGGCTTGTCTTGGTCACCAACCTTGCATCCGAAGTAAAGATGATATGCCTTCTTCACTTGAGAATTGATACTTTTCTTCTGGTTGGCAAATGTCACTTCCCCACAAATATAGCAAAAATTGTCCGCGGTATTAACACACTTTCGAGGCATTACTGTTCTTTATTGTACGTAAATGGATAAAATAATAAGTTTTATGTAACAGTAGCTTGAACTGTCTCGCACAACGTCTAAAATATTTTAAATGCTGAACCTATCTGATTGGGCTTTATATAGTACACTGCTTACGTCAGCTTCAGCAGCCGCCTGGCATTAGTATAATAGGCCTACACATGTATAGTACACTGCTGACGTCAACTTACTTCAGCAGCCGCATGGCATTAGTATTGCATTGCATCAGAAAATGATGCAATCAACTGTGGATGATGTGAGCATGATGGTATTATGCAATGTTACATCATTATTCCGGATGTTGCTGCAGTCCTACTGGAGAAATTTACACAGTGAAACATAGAAAATGAGGTATATGAATATCTTCAAAACGAGAGCCAATACAAATTTTTCACGGTTATATTCGTGTTCGGCACACCAAAATACTACAGATTAGGGCCTTTTCAAGTCAGTAATGATTTCACTGTTGACCAGTGTAATCAGAACACTAAAGACTCGAATAAAGGATCCATTCACATAGCCATACCATGTATCGATATCAGACTGATACATGGCTTTTATGATCCATTCATATGCCATAGTAAGTTAGTAAGTATTTCAGATCAGACTGGTACATCATATTAATTATTCATTCATACAGCCATACTGAGTAGTGAGATCAGTGTGGTACATGAATTTTATGACCCATTCATATCACATGCTAGTTATTTGAGGTCAGACTGGTACATCATATTAATGACCTATTTATATCTCCATACTATGAATTTGAGATCGGACTGGTACATCTTAATGGTTTTTTTTTTTAAATAACCACAAATACTTCAAGCTGCACGAGCTATAATCTTGTACAGTTATCACATTTTCATTAGGGCTGGGGATATACCCTAGTAGAAATTCTAAAAAAGTATTTTCTTAACGTCTTCTCTGTGCGATCTTGTAGATCTGTCACCACAACGATGACCTACGTAACAAAACTAAACTGAGTTGCACTAAACGATGTCAAGAGGACACAAGTAAAGGAAGCAAATCTTTACAAGGGCCTTCAAAATGCCAACATGTGTATGGTTTAAAATTATGCATTATTACCCCAAGTTGTACAATATGTCGGGTGATTTTTGACAAAAGGTAGAGTTTGTCGTGAGGTTTATGAATGCGGGTTCTATTGTTCTATGAGTCTTTAAACTGAATTAAATCATTATCTCCAATCATCCTGTTCTGTCACAAAGATATTCTAATATTAAGAACGCCTATGTGTATTGTCTGTTTCCCGTGAGCTTTGGTAGGCATGATAAGCGTATTTATAAAGTCTTTTTAAATATCCGGTCAAGCTGAATTTACACATTTGATGATTATATATATACTGTATCAAGGACAAAGTTCGACTGTCTTTAGTTACTTCCACCAAAGAACTTGCAGAGCTATCGCTCCAGTATTTGTTTTGAGACTACATCATGATTTAGTGTGAATAACTTATACACAAATAACAACTTTCTTCTATCACTTTATGTCAGTCCCGGTGCAGTTTTATGCCCAAACTGGCCCTGCACTGTATACTTTCAGATTCTACTATCGATCCCCAAATGCCCGATCGATTAGTTTACGTAAAACCACGAACTTTCTTCACAACGTAATGTCGAGCATACTCTTTTACAAGTCCAGTCCAACTGTAAGCCGTACAGACCAAAATCTGCGTCTCAGTACGGGCTAACATATCTGGTTTTACGTAGTTAGTTATGCGTTATGAGTAAAACAAAGTCGTAGACCCTGATGTGCCGGCACATCATGCGACGGGAGATCGGGATCAATCTTTGCAGTTAAATTTAACTTATAAGCAAGTATCGACGTTATGCTGTTTATGCTATTACCGACTAGAATTATTACTCCATATTTCACATGCATAACTTCATGTCGACATCACTTCATTTTTATGAAGTTTTAAGTAAAAGGAGATTTCTTACATTTTGGCAAGTTCCTTCAAGTGTCAGATTTATATTTAGGTATATGATAATTCTGATCGTTAAATATTATATATCAAACCAAGTAAAATCTATTAATAGGATTGGAGTTTGCTAACTTTGCCGTGAATTCAACCAGTTATGTGTCTTACTTCCATTAAAACTTCTTGGAACTCATAAATTTGGAAATGAAATGTTTTAAATTTGCTGTATTACAACTTTCAGGTAAAAATACCTTAAACCGGGCTGAGGCAAAGCAAACCAGGAATTGTCTGTGTGGTTCTGACGCGGACGTAGCCCAACCAAACCCGGCATTGTTTGTGCGTTTCTGACGCAGGATCATCCCTACCAAACATAGTATTGTTTGTGCGTTTCTGAAGTGGACCAAGGAAAACCAAACTAGGTTTTGTTTTGTGTGTTTCTGACACGACCTCAAGCCATCCAAATCAAGTGGTGATTGTTCATTTCTTACTCGACATAAGCCCAGCCTAACTAGGTACTGCTTGTGTGTCTGTGATGCCGGTTCAGCCCATGCAAACCAGGTATTTTTTTGTGTATTTCTAACTCAGGCTCAGCAAAACCAAGTCATGTATTGTTTGGGAGTTTCTGACGCGGGCACGACCCCACCGAACCAGGAATTGCTTTGTGTTTATGACGCAGGCTCAGTTCAACCAAACCATCTATTGTTTGCGTGTTTCTGACGCGGAATCAGCAAATTCAGATCAGGTATTATTTGTGCGTATCTGACGCAGGCTCCGACTGACCAAATCAGGTACTGCTTGTGAGTTTCTAACGAGGAATCAGAACAAGCAAGCCAAGCATTGTTTGTGTTCGTCACGCACATCAGTATCCTGTTACAACTTATACATGCAACAACTTGTGCCTAATTGAATAAACCAACTCTTCCTGACTGTATCTTCTTAGAAATTAATCAAGGAATATCTTTTTTAATACAACTATTCCAAACATTTGTGACACACTCCAAGATTTGTACGATTAAATATTGTGATGTTTCTATTGTTGTTGGTGCAGTGGTAGTTGTTGTTCTTTTTGATAATTCAGTCAAACGTTCATGTCATAATAACTCCAGTACGAATAGTGGTTTGACAATAAAATAACAAATTCCATTTTAATCAACCACTCGTTCACTGCCTAACCATAATCTATGCTGTCTGAAAATATTTACAAACTGGCTTCCAAGCTCTTAATTACATGACAATCAAATGATGCATGCATTAATTGACATTTAAATTAACATAAACCAAGTATTCATTCCAAAAGTAAGCGATGGTACCAAGCCGTTTAATTTTGAGCTGAATGTCTTCCTGGTGTCACCAAGTTCTTGAAATAGACAATAATGGAAAAATTACTGGGGTTAGTGTTGCAAAAAAGGAAATTGTGGATTGAAAGTAAGCATAACTGGTGTAGAAGCAGGTTATTAAAAATAGTAGAAACCCACCCACCCCTCATTGTCGACTCCCCCCCCCCCCTTCCCATTTTTTGTTATTTGAAGTCAATTCATGATTATCAATTCTGACACACATTACCCGGTAATTAATCACCTGTACTAAATGCTGAGTCAACGTCTCTAAGCCCTGGCGGGTTTTGCTTCCTTTTTTCCGATTATTCTTCCTTAGATTAAAACAACCAGCTGCAGATTTATTGTATGTAATATATGGGAGTGAGATTCGTAGCGATGAAGAAATGCCCAGCCTTAAAAAAAATATTTACAATCGAGTTCTAACTAATTAGTTTACTGAATCTATACTCGCATTGCTGTTTCTCTTGTTTTTCAACTTGAATTGTAGACATGCCTTCTGTGCAAGGGAGGAAATGAAAATATATTAATTTAGACTTTAGGCAGACCCCATATCTTGCTTGTCTTTTGTAAACAGTGGGGAAATATATTGACACAACATCGTGTTGCAACTAAGAGTAACACAGTTTCCATCTCCATGACCATGTTAATTTCTACAGTCTACGAGCTTTGTTTCCATCATATTATACTAAAATGTCAGTAGGTTTCATTGAGGATTAGGCAGACAAGGCAACTGTCCAGGGAGGCAAACTCGAGGAGGAGGAGGCAGCAAATTTTAAAGAATGAAAATCTGGCTTTGTTAAAGATTTGTATTTATTTACTTTAAATAAAAGAAAGAAAGAAAAGCTCTAGCTAAATTTTGCTATCCTTTAAAGACGGTAGGGTCTTTAAAGGATCTTGTTGACAGGCTTTAACATTTTACTGGTGGTAGGGGCAACAACTCTGGCAATGCCTAGCGGCAGTAAAATCATAAATCCGTCATTTATTACAATCAAGAATATTTGTTTACGTCCGTTCATGTGCAAATTGCAGCATAAGTTTCAACCAGGTGTCTCATAAATGATCGCATCTGCGAAACTTAAATTTTTTTATTAAAAATATCGTTTTCTGAAAACTACGGATATTTATAGATAATATAATCTTATATATATATATATATATATATATATATATATATATATATATATATATATATATATATATATATATATGATACCAAGTAGGTTTGTATGATCATTGAGATGACGTTGGTAGTATTGCTAAAACATCATCAACATGTCAAAATATATAAGTTTACACTAAAAGTGTCCGTGGGAATAAGATGAATATAATTTGTACATATTCACATCGATCGATTTTAACATAAATATAAGTTTGACGGGTTAAATTACCTCTCTCTCTCTCTCTCTCTCTCTGTGCAACAAGATCGTTTCGAGTTCCATTATCGCCGTCTTTTACAAAATATAAGCATTTAAATGGAAAACAATTTAATTGTGAACAATATATTTAATCCGATGTAATTAGTGTCTCTTTCATCTGGAACGACTACGGTCGGACATAAAAAGTATTTCAGTCATTTTAAAGCATCATTGAATTATATTTTGCAAATGACTTCTAAAAATTCAACTAGCATGCGGTTCTACGACAGAAATGTTAGTAAAATATATACATATTTTTCACATGGTAGTATTTGTCATTCAAATGAATTTTCGTACATAAAATCGCCTTCAAACTGTGACCATAGTGTCATCTGAAAGGAATTATTTATAGATATTACTTTTTAGGGGTAACATTTATGTTGAAGTTTTTTATTTGAATCGTTCATAATTCAGTTCCCAATATTGTTTGACAGGATTACGAAGTTATTAAAGTAAAGTAAAAGAAATAAAAAGCTTACCTTTCTTGCATTTCCTCCCTGACGAAAAACGATTATTATCTCAACTCATGAATTCGGTATCTTTCAACAAACTCCAAAGGCGTCACTCAATATGCTAAATTTAAAAACAAGTGAATGGTTTACAATCGTATTTCATACAAGAATGACAGCGAAGTTCAGCCTAGTAAAAGCTTGACAAGGCTAACACGGGGTGTAGTCTGAGTAATCCACTCGCTGGTCTAACCTCTCTCTCTCTCTCTCTCTGCCTCACTGATTAATTGAATAGATTGGCCTTTCCTGGGCACCGCTGCTGTAATTCAACTCTAAAGCACAACTACGGGCCTCCTAGTTATGTTGGCTTGCCTTATCCTTTCAAAACAAAACTTTTAATTGACTGTTCTGAGATCGTGGGCGTGCACTGCTCTTTGTCCACCTGTTTACTGAATACTCTCGGGAACACCTTTTTCTTAAATTTAAAAAATCAAAATAAATGACATCGAAAGTGGCAATTTTTTAAATATATTTCTAAATCACATATTGTTTTTAATTGTTGTTTAGGTCCACGTATGTCCTTTCTGAATGAAGATATTCAATTTTAAGTCGAGACCGAAAGGAATGTGGTTTTGCGATAGAAAGGCACTGCTATAGATTTTACGTATGCATCATACATAGATCGCATGTAAAGGTCAGGATGTACCTGCTAATATATGGTCACTTGTCTATCATTTCCCTGGTAGCTTTAAATCGTTGAATGTCGTTAAATTCCCGTATATCATGCCAGCGTCCTCCTTGCGTCACCTCAAAAGCTATAAATGTTTTAAATACAGAGATGAGATGATGTTTGCTTGGGTTCATTCTCTTCATTCTTCAATACGCTATCGAAGTCCACCATAGCTGCAATAAATTATTTATGTCCATAAACGAGATATATTATGTTGCACGGATCAAACATGTAGAATAACACAACCCATTAACTTCTGACTTTTATTCCATGTCTGCTAAACCGAATATAAGACGGTGAGTCCAGACCGTACCGTTTCGGTTCACTGAATAATGATGTCTCGTAGATTTCATACAGCGTTTATATTCATTACCTGTTTAATTATATATGATGTATGAATTACACGCAATAATTGATTGAACCACCCGCAGGAAAAATAAATGACTTGAATGACAGTTCAAGAAAAGAATAAGGCAAGTGACGGATATGTGACGGATTTGGAGAGGACTTCATCTCCAGCTAGCGAAAGAAATGTCCTGGTCATAAAAGGTGATTGTGAGTTACAAAATAATATTGGATGAAACATGCGTATCGTATTCAAGATGTAGTTCGATCAAACACTAAAGTCTAATCCATGAAGTTAAACTAAGCCTTTACTTGCCAAAAGAATACTTGAGTTGTTTGGGATTTGTGTTTTCGTTTTAAAAGAAAAAGCTGCACGATGTTTGGAGATAAATTTGAATAAATTGTGATATGCTTTAAAGTTGAGACTTTTCGTTACTGGAATAAGGTGATCATGGAAACTTATTACTCTGCAAAACTGATCGTAAACAGTGGCGTACTAAGGGTAAATGGCAACCGGAGCGATAACGAAGGCGCCCCAAGACCTCTGGCGCCTATGGTTTTTGGCGTCCCGAGACCTCTGGAGCCCCGTTCCACCCAACCGCACCCCCACCTTCCGTTAGTACTCTACTGCTTGTAAGGGACAAAAATATTTGAAATTTATATTATGCTAAATGCATTAATATATCATCCTGATAAGTTAATTACAAAACAACGTTTTACATCCAGATTTAATCTTCGTTTTATATCTGTTTTTATTTTTATTCAAACGTCGCATGATACGATTTTCTCACATCAGCCACGTTGGGAAACAGAAACCACATGCTTTTCGATAGTCATTTTATTTTCTCGATGACGTCACTATACAGTTTACTCGATCAAGAGTAAGTTCGATCACACTCAAGTCTATCCGTAGATATTTGGGTTAGTGACAATAACTCTTGCTACAAATATGACGTTAGCTACTTATAGAAAAGTCTCTTCCTAAGGAATCAAATTCGAGTTTAAAAGATGCCAAATTACACGTTTTCAAAATGAAGCCAGAACACAATTTACTACTATAAAAATGAAATGTATTTTGGAAAGAAAACGGGAAATGGAGGGCTTCAAGTTCTGAAGAAAGAACGCTAAATTTATTCTTGAAATGAATTTTAATTAAGAAAAAGTGCTTCCAAAGTGCAATGTTTTCATACGTGTCGGAAACAAACTCGTTCATGCTTAAAAGAAGCAAAAGCGGAGCGTGGATAATAATTGAATAAACAATATTTTATTTATTACGGTTGCCTGAAGCATAAATACCTTTATCTTTTGCTCTTCCACAATCACCGAAAATTCATATGGGCAATATAGAATGCATCACCGATTTCTCTCTTCAAAGTTTGATTCCACTATGGAGCCAATCAGTCATTATGGATCCTGCAGAGTCTCATGGAATCTCGCTATCAAGACCATATTGCAATGTTTGATTTGACACTAATGAATCGATTGACAGGCAACTTGAGTCGTAAAAAGGATGGAAGACACTAATCATTCATGCAGTAATTAAATTACATTCCATGGCATAAAGGACAGTATCGTGAAATTGTATATGTTTTATTGCTGACACTCAGCAAGAGATGACGTCATGAGATCATCATTTTTACAGTATATGACACTGGGTGTTTCAAATTTGGGAGGACGTATTAAATCAATATAAGACATGCTGCTGATTTAAGCATGAAATATGGTTTTTATGAAGAAAGTAGTGCAAACTACAAACACGGTTAGCCTCTTGTACACTGAACATGAACTGTCAGGAATTCACGTACTGGTGTATGGAAATTAGCGTGGAATAGAAACTAAGCGAAATGACGAACCAACAAGAGGCAATTAAAATATTTTAATGCATTTACAGTTCATCTAAGTCATTATTCTGCTTTAATTAACATTTCTAAATTCTCTCTCTCTCTCTCTCTCTCTGGATTCACTAGGGTTGGTGTCACCGAGTGCAGTAACTCACTGTGTCACCCCCATGGACCTCCTTCCTGCACAAAAATTCAAAAAGTTTATAGTCAGTCATTTTGGTGTCACCCTCTGATGGTGTCACCCGGTGCTGCCCGCACCCTCCTAGTCACGCCACTGCTCTCTCTCTCTCTCTCTTTCTCTCTCTCTCTGCGACAACGGCACATCTGTGCAAAAGAGCTTGCCCATGTTCAGCACTATTCCACGCCAGTTTTTAATGATTTTCAGTTCGTAATAGTTAATTGGTCAGAATAGGAGAGTTCGTATATTCGATATTGAGTCTTCCAGCTATTTCGATTATTATCTATTACAATTTTACCATAGCATCCCAACAGAATTGAAACGAACAAGAATTCAGATGTAATTTTCACTCAAATGTCAAATCCCTTGGAAAATTAAGCTTGTCAAACGGTCTCCAAGAAATAAATACGCCTATTTATGCAAGCAAATTTTCAACTGCCTTTTACATTGCATCACTCTACGATGGGAAGCAACCTACGCGAAGTTTGCGACCTATGATAACATGCTGAAGATTTTAGCTATGGCAGACTGCACATTGATAGCTCTATCACCTTCCTTACAATTTTCCATAACTATGCATACTGATGTGTTGTCGAGGTGAAGTTTCAATTTTTTTGGTGAGCATTCCATAGACTGGAATACACTCTGCAACATAATTATGCTACAGAAACAGACATTGTGACTCTCTGAAAGAGCCAAGGTTTCGACGTTTCACATGCATACTTCCACATCTGACTTTAATTTCAATTCAAATGAGAAAAAAGACATCCCCAACAATTGTTGGTCTATGTCTGAATATCATAAAGTGTTTTCTTGACAAGAGGTACATGTAACTTATACCGATGAATCGCTGCAAACATAAATGCTTATTTGCCCTATCTACCAATTCATATGTCATTCATGATAAGACGATGAAAAATAATAAGGCCGACTTTAACCTATAAGAACTGAACTGATCAGTTTGAGTTTGCCGAAAAGACTTCAAACGGAAAACGAAGTCTACTCTTCATGCGGGTCCTGGATGATAATACAAAGTTACTGGTTACCATACTCTGTTTTCACTGAGCAGATTTGGAATATGCAGAATCAATTTCCAATTCACGTCGGTAGTCTGGTCTTCTAGAGTACCGTATGTACTCGCTTATATATATAGCTAGTCAAACTGCAAAGAACAACTCTCCTGATCTACCGTAGTATAATGCGCCTGCAGTCCAATGTCTATGTTGTGTGTTCAACGGATTACTTATAACAAGCTGCAAGATCCAGATCTGCCGGTGCTCCATGCGCCGGCAGATCTGGATCTGTGCTTTTTGCAGTTTGACTTATAGGCGAGTACACACGGTAACCATGATGGATATGGACGTTACATCGCATGGTCAACTTCGGTCTGTCGCAGATGCAAAATCGCACAGAACATCGATGTTAGCGGACAAAAGCTGGTCCAATCAGAACGCTGCTGTTTAAATTTTAATGTCATATGACCAGAATTCCAATTTCACTTGTTGTATCAAAATGCTTGTCCTTAAAGTTCCATTTTCTAAGTCGAGAATTTAGATTGTATCTGTTAAATTGAACAGTAGTGGTTGAAAGTTATATTCTTTATGTCGATGTTTTAGATTGTGTCGTTTGAATTAAACGGCAGTGGTTGAAATTTCATTGTCATATGTCGAGTCTTCCCAATTTACGTATCGGTTCAAACATTTTATGTTGAAAGTTCCATCTCATATATTCAGTATTTAGATTTCATCTGTTGAATATACACAGCGCTGGTTAAAAATTCGATGTCCAATGTCAATTTTTAGATTTTATCTTCTGAATTACACGGCGGTTGTTGAACTTTTAATGTCACATGCCGAGAGTTTCAATTTAATATGTTGAATCACACTGATTTTGCTGAAAGTTCCATTTCGTATGTTGAGTTTTTAGTTTGTATCTGTTGCATTAAACAACGTGGATTGGATATTATATAATGATTGTAAAAATCATTTTGTTATATGGTGAAATGAGGTGTTGATGTTGAAAGTAACATTACACAATGTCCACTTAAAAATTAAAAATAATATCGATTATTAAGATAATCATTTGTGTATTCAATTGTGAGGAGCCATTGCATTTCATACATTTACAGTTTGAAAGTTACTATTCATAGGTTGAGAATGACTATGAATTCAATCGCTAAAGGTCGCTCTCGTGAACGGGCCGCATTATTTTTAAGCAAGAGGCTGCTTCTCGTTGATGTGAAATTTAACAGATGAAATCTAAATACTCGCCATATGAAATGGAACTTTCATCATAAACAGTTGCATACAACGTGTGAATTAGGGATTCTCGAAATATGATATTGGAATTTAAACCACCGCTTTGTAATTCAAAACATACACCGTAAAACGTCGACATAGGAAATAGAACTTTAAACCATCGCTGTATAATTCAACATATAAAATCTAAAATCTTGATATAGAAAATGGAACTTTAAGCACATTCAATTTGATCCAACACGTGATATTGGATTTCTCGACATACGACATTTGAATTTCAACTGCAAGTTTTCTCATTGGACCAACGTTTGTCCGCTACGGCGCCTCATATTAAACTATATATTAAATCCAATTTAGTTTACAGAAATAACATGGACCTAGTTTATATGTCGTCAAATACTTGCAACCTATTTTGGAAACATACTGCGTTTCACTAATGCAGGATAAGTATTACTGATTCGCTACGTAAATTCTTGTTATCAAGATATTCCGAGATATTTTTAAGACTTGTGTTTGTTAATTTGATCTCACTATATCTACGAACGTTTATCAGAACAACGAGTCACTTTCAACTAACTGCAGCTTGCCGTATAGAAGGAATGAACTAAGGCTGCGCTCGCTCTATAGTTTCGTACTTTGTATAGTGTTTGATTTTTACAGATAGGGAATTTCCCACGTTTTACCCACTGGCTGTCTTGATTATTGAAAAAAAACATCATTTATATCTTTGGTATTGTAATAAAGTTGACATGAAGTGAAAACGCTTAGGATGCTTTCATTTCGAATGTTATTTATTTATTTATTTCACACATTACGAGCAAATTATACGCCTCTGTGTCATTTTGTTTCAAAAGCAGTTTTATTTTGATGGAAGTATATCTATACGCTCCTGGTCAAAATGTCAGATGCCTGTCAAAGTAAAGTTAAGTTTTTACTCTGGGTTATATGGCGAAAGGTATTAAAGCAGCGGGAGTCAATAAATTAAGACAAATTTGAGTCCTAATTGGCACGACTCCTTTTGCATAACACAAAGAGCGTGTGAAAACAAAGACTATTACAGAAGACGCAGAGCATTTTATGAAAAGGCAACATGTTTAACAAGCAATCATGGTAATAAAACAGCAATCATTCCAGCTTTTTAAGCTTCCACGTCCAAATAGACTTTGATTCCAGACAGCTTATCTTAGAACCATGCAACAGATTGATATTCTACTTTAACCTAAAGACAAGGGTTAATACACCTACACTATAAGAACGTAAACAAGGGTTATCTAGCACAGTGGAAACCCTGTTTCCAGACTCATTTGTTTGACCCATATTTGTCATTCAGTATTTCGTGCGTGTTTCGCAGAAATGTAAAAACCGTTGAGGTAAGATGATTCTTTTCCAATACACGTGACTGTTCGGCAGGAATTCAGTGTAACCATCACCCACTTAACCAATATAGGAAAGAAAATAAAAAATAGAAAAAGATCGGTTTGTCTTTTGCATAAAATTGTAGTACTACATATTTTAACAGCATCAGTCAATATCTAGTGAGCGTGTGGAAGTACAGTAATTGCACATACTTTATTGTGAGGCTGGCGAATGCATTATCCTAGACTTTATTTTTTACAATATTGAGGTTAAAGTATTTAATTTCGGAATTTCAAACTACTAATGCAGGATTACCTCAAAGATCGATCATTGGACTATATTATTCTTGGTATATATACATGACATCACAAATGATTTACAATCATCACTTAGGCAATTAGTTGATGATACTGATTACATAAAATCATTTGAATTCCAAATGAGGCTGGTCGAATTCTAAATTCGGACATTTCAAAATTACGTGACTGGTTCCGTCATTGGCTAGCGATCTTTAGTATTTGATCCTTGAATACTATTCTGCCTTCTTTGTGAAGAACTACATTGTATCAAAAATCATTTCTACTTTTCACAATCCAAATATTCAACAAGTTACCAATTGAAATACTAATTAAAAATCTGAAAACAAACCTCTACTTGGATAAACATCAAATTCATTCATATTAGTATGTCGGTGATTGGGTGGGTCAAGTTGAGCACGCACGATTGAGAACGATTGAGAACTAAATGCAGTATTTTAAATATGATTTATCCCATAATCATGTTTCTACCAATAGCTACTTTACATATGGACATTTAGGAATGGCTGAACACTTGTTAGAATATACAAATACACAACTTTAAGACATTTGTTCTCTTCACGTTACCGTCTCGACTTACAATTACCACGTTGTCTGTCAATCATATGTACTCTAATGAAATTAATATGCAAATATTTATGTCAGTACAAAGCTTCATAAAGTATCACATCACTACACAGAACACAACCACATACATGTACTCTATCGTTATTTACCATTATGTAACTGAGTCAATATTCAGCAAACTTCAAGATTTCGACGGAACCCTCAGATTGTTTGTTGTTATAAATCATACGTGAAGATATTCTCTTGAAAACATAATGTTCGAACAAAAGTATTTCAGCTTGAAGATTTTAATATTACAATAATAGACGAATTATCTCAAGCATTATTGTTTGTCAATATATATGCCATTTATTCTTATGATGGATTATATTATCCTTCAGTATGAAGAGTGACGTAACACGTATGACTCAATTGTACCAAACGATTATTGTAAAAGTAGGAAATCATTTGCTAACAAGGCAGTGTTAATGACAAGCCACGCAACAAAAGAGGGTGCCATCAATCAGTGTTTCGAGAAGTCACGTAAAGTTATGCAGCGTGATCGATTGTCAGCGACATCTCAGTAACTTGATTATTTTGATAATGAGTCGTAAGGAAACACACAAGCGCGCGCGCGTGCACGTACGCTCTCTCCTTTTCTCTCTCAATGTAGAGGGTTCCCATGAAAACGGCAAGAAACAAATACGTTTTTGATACGAGTTTATCATGCAAAAGACGCTTGCTGAACGCAAATAGGGATAGCTTTTCGCGTATTAAACTTAGTTTCTGGTTGATATTTCTAAATTTCCCAGAAACAGTTTATATCACACATAGCAGAGTTGATGAGGCCGTAAAGCACGAGAGAAGCGTGGGATTCGTTTACACAATAAATTTATCTCCAGAATGGATACATGCATAGGTTCCTATTTATTATTAAACAGAGATCAAAAGATATCATGACGACTTTAATGAACGATTGTTAGAAAATGTTTATGGTTCTACGCGACTAGCTGGCAACGCTCTTAAATGTTGAAAACAAGAAACACTAAACCCATTCTTCCCCTCTTTTTTTAACGCAACGGACTGTATTATATCAAGATTTGACTTAAGTAGACACAGAAGTACAACAAAAAAAATACTTCGCTCCTTCATGTTGACTGAAAACAAAGTTGTGAAGCTAAAGTTTATTTACATCCATATTAACGGATAGAGATGTACCGTCTGTACTCGCTTATAAGACCAGTACGGCCGCAAACTGCAGAGAACCAGATCTGCCGGCGTATAATGTGGTGGACGTCAATATACTCGACAAGAAATTGTTAAACTGCCACTGTTCCGTAAAGTTCTTTAATATAAATCACTAAATATAATTTTATTGCAAAGACCGAAAATTAGATTAGGCTTATCGAGTTCCATGCTTATCGTTGATGATGATGATAATAATAATAATAATAATAATAATAATAATATTATTATTATTATTATTATTATTATTATTATTATTATTATTATTATTATTATCAATGCACATAACAGCTCTTCTGTGAAGACAATTTAAATTGTTTCCGATCATTACTAGAAAGAGCGATACTTTCATAGGCAAAATTTCTTTCCTACTGTTGGTGCAATCCATCTTGCGTATTGAGGAGCTTTTCTTTAAGTCTTTTTCCCAGAGGATAAAGGAAGAAAAATCGTAGCACTGCTTTTTACATCTAATCATTATCATTTGGGTGGTCCAGGTCATTTGTTTCAAGTTTGGACGGGATGTTATTACAAACACTGCTTCATAGTCCCATTTGATTTCGTGAAATGTTTAGTTGAAGTTCTACTGCCCTAATTAATTGGGGAGAAATTACTCTATTTGCGTTCTGTCAGTTGAAATTAACTTATCCTTGTAGAACTTGTACCCAAACAAAGCACAATGCAACACTTGAATAAGACCTTTAACTGTTCTTGAATGGTGCCTCTTGGAGTGATTACAGTATTTGTTATCATTTTGTCGTGGAAAGTTAGTCCCCACTTCTGCCGTTAAAAGTGTTCTGAAATAAAATTGATGTACACACATCCAACTGCGTAATTTCTTATGAAAACTTGACTTTATCCTTCTTCTTAATACACAAAATAAAACAAACATTAAAGAATGCCGAACTTAAAAATACCTAATTTATTTGCTTTTCAAACAGAAGAGTAATTTTTATTTAATATTGCTCTATTTATTGCGCTTCTATTATTACAGGGTTATATATAGTACCTAACTTTTGTCAGTCTACCCCTGAAAACACTCTAAATTTGATGTTAACACACACTTTGATCTTTACTAATTCCTGTACACTGCAGTAAGGAAAACTAAAAGAGACTTAATTCCAACGTTATTTTCCTAACCGGTGGAAAGGTTGTTAGACACAACGGGGCTTTCGTTCAGAAGTTTTAAACGGGTAATGAGTAAAAACCGAAGCAGCTTTTACAGACTTATGGTTCATTTGTTACCTACGGTTGTTTATTTTAAAGAAGAAAGTTGTAACTGTTATCGAGTTAATATAATTCTGATGAAATATTCCGCGTAAAAGTCAAGCAATTTAGGCATTTCCAACTTCTTTTATACCTCTGAATTTATTAAGGAATTAGATAAGGTGTTGAATATAGTATCAATTTCAACTGTGCTCGTTTCATTTTCTGTACGAGAGAGGAAAATGAGTAATTTTCATGTGAAACCAAATTATTCAGATCGACTTGTTTGAATTTTCCTCTGTTTTTCTAAGCAACTGAAGATAGATGATACGTCTGATAGAAGTTTTATTTCACATGAAATATTCATCCAAAGGGTGGTCTTCCCCTTCAAAAGCGACAGATTACACTGCCAATGTGAAAACTATTTGCCAAAAACTTATAAATAGTGAATAAAATCAAAATCTATTTAAAACAATGAACTGTCCTTCCCTCAAGAAAGCTTGTCCGTTTTGCTTTTTTCGAGTTATTTATAATACTGAAACATCCTTCCTACCAATAAGCTAGACTTTATTGTTTGTTCTGAGTTATTTAAACACAGAATCGTCCTTGCAGCAAAACAGTTCCACTTTATTGTATGCATCGACCTTTTTCGAACAGCAATATATGATTATTTACAATTATAAGTGAAGGTGACACGGGTATTTCCAAAACATCCTACATACAGATAGACTGAGGAATGAACTATGACTTCCATCCAACGATTCTTTTCCATCTCTGAGAAATAAACGTGATGCCATTTAACCGTATCAAAACGAACACTGAGGAATGACTGGCACTCCAATTTCCAAACCGCATATATGGTGTACTGTCTTCTGAAGAGAGTGACAAATTGCGTACTTGTCTTATTGTCGGGATTTTACCATTGTATAGTGAATAGTAGTGAATCGAATTGTACATTCTTCAGTCTTCATATTAAAAGATTTTTTAAAAAAAAAAACAGTTGTAAAATGCGAGATAAGATTTTTGTCTACCATATCAACATTTCAGGAAGGTAAACGTTCATTTATTCACGTAGAACACTTATGGCAATCACCTTCCCCGCCCGCACTTTCCCCCCTGCCGTGGTAATTATGGATGTTTATGTTGAGGGTGTGGTCACTTTAGAACTCGGTCAGAGTTAGCAACAGAGTAAGCAGATAGGACAAATTGGGCAGCTAGCTATGAGTTCTGTCAGGAAACCAATTTGTGGCATATCTGGACCGTCTCAAAAGGAAAGAAAAAATTGTATCATAATATGCCAAGATATCTGAAAATAATTCACTCCATTCTGAAATATGTTAGGTTACAAGATTCTAAAAATAAAAACGTGAAACAAACATCAGCTGAAAGACGATGAATGTACTTTCTTCACCTTCTGATAGTTCCATCAAAAATAAAAGAATGAAGATCTCGGACACAATTATGTATGTTAAACTCCACAAATGCTGAAAAGACAATTAAACAAATGTACACTGGACACCAACATTCGGTTGCTTTCTAGAATCTACTAATATACAGCGGTTTGATAAATGATAGAGCCCTAAGGAACATTTTTGCCAGGTGACCGAATTACAGAGGGGTCGGTTTTATTAGTATTAGAACAACCTTTATGGGGCTAATTTTGACAGGTGACGGAATTACGCAGGATCCGGTTTATGGAAGCTGGATAAGTATTAGAACGACTTTAGTGGGATTAGCTTTTCTCATATGACTGGATTCAAGAAGGGCCGATTTATGAAGGTTTTATTGTAAGTTTATCTTAACTTTACAAACCATCTTGGAATCTTTGCGATATAATTTTGTTTTCTGTCTCTTGTTGAAACGAAAAAAAAATCTTTGGCACTGTAGTATATTTTGGAGGCATAGTAATGTATATGCCTGTGTTTTGGATTTTTAACGTAGTTTTATATAAAAAAAATTCAGCCATATCGCTACAATGTCTGCGGTGTGGCAGTTTATAGTGGTGTCTTGCGCTGGGTCCTAACACTGACCTGTTAGTGCTGAGCGCCGAGCAAAGGCAGCTAGTTGCTTGTACCATTTTTATAAATCTTTCATATGACTCAGCAGCGTTCGAACCCGCGACCTCCCGCATCCGAGGTCGACGTTCTAACTTCTTAGGCCACCGGAACGGTGGAGGCATAATATATTATTTACCAGTGCTTTGTTTACAATAGATTACCATCTTATACATGAATAAACAGTTTGATTGTTACATCATTACCACACATTCTAAACCCTTGTTGGTATTATTCTATTGCTTACTGATCGTCTAATCGCATACATTTGTATACACTTTGAATATGGGGTATAGCGGTATGAGGCTTGTGTGTACATGATGTTTCTTTCAATTCATTCTCCTGAAGCTACCAGGTATTTATATTAATTAGTTGCTATAGTCTAACGATGAAAATAATTCAAGCAAATTACTGCGCAATACTTCTAAAGACAACATGGGTCAACAAATGTTCACATTTTGACTTCAAATTTTTATAAGATATTTCTCCTAAACTTAATCAATTAACAAAGATAGAAATTTAACATTGGGCTATGATTAATGACTTTGGTAACCAAGTATCTGAATCAATTCTAAACAGGGCACTGACCAAAGTAGTGCCCATTTTGAGATGAAGTACTCGTCAAAGTCGCACATTACGTCGCCATCTACGATCTTCATTCTATACATATAAACTGCCAAGTCTGACATCTCGATGCGGTATTGTCACAAGGTGGGGTTGATGTGTGTGTGTGTGTGTGTGTGTGTGTGTGTGTGTGATTTAGATTATTAACGTAGCTTAAAAAATTTTCAGTCATATCTCTACGATGTCTGCAGTGTGACAGTTTAATGTGATGTCTATCACTGGGGCATCATGCCGCAGACATGTAGCATGATGTCCCATTCAGTCACATTATCCCGACACCAGGCCGACCAGTCCTAACACTAACCTCTTAATGTTGAGCGCCAGGCGAGGAAGCTGTTAGTACCATTTTTGTAGGTCTTTGGTATGACTCGACCGGGGTTTGAACCCGTGACCTCTCGCATCCGAGGCGGGCGCTCTAACCACTAGGCCATCGGAGCGGTTTGGGTTGATGTGTGAAATCCCCAATCCATTATGGTTTGTGGTTATTGTTATCTTGGAGATGATCGACCACGGTGTTTTTGGCCGGATCGAGTTATCAAAATCAAATATGAAATTAATGGATGGAATAACAGAGATGTGTGCAGGGATATAAAACAAAACAACACGTACCCCCGTATGTAAAATATAAAAATTTATTCAATTACATAAACAAAATGAAAATGAACATGACATTTGAATAATTCGCTTTCTCTTAGAAATAAAGTTACATAATTTATGCGAAATTCAATTAGCCGTTCTGTTATACCGATCAAACGAATTTCATAATATAATCGAGTGAATGATCGAACTTAAATTACCGGCATGTCACCGTTACATGGTTCTTTCGGTCTTGCTCAAATCACTGTTGTTGAAAGGTCAGAATTGTTTTTAGTACCTTCCCTAGCCCTCGCTCGCTTATTGTCAGATACGTTCCTCTGTCTCTTCTCTGGTTCAGGCGTTCACGAATTTCCAGATCCCCTTCCTTGCAGGATTTATCTAACAAGATAAATTACTTATTATTTTTTCTCGAAGTTAAATTCTGGCTTCCCTGAGAACTTTGATTGATTACTTTCGCGAGGGAAATTACTTTAAAACCATGAATTTTGTCTGGGAAAAACACCCCTCGTTAGCTTAGCCAATCAGGACAGCTTTCTCTAGCCGCCAAAATATGTTAACACCCCCAACGAAGTCATAATAATCCTCTCGAGTCCGCCTTTATTAATAACTAATTTGGAAAATATAATTTTATGATACCTGTTTCAAATGGTCCAAGATTTCACAAAATTTGTCTCTGATTTGTCTCAACTCCGCCATTCTCCGCCATGTGACATTACAATGGCATATCTGTCAAACCATTATCGAACTGACTGTAATTAAAATTAATTTCATGCGCCAAACTGAGCCGATCCCATCCCTCGCAGTCAGCAATTTATTGAGAGTCTAGCCCATACGTCAGTGTTAATGGTTGCGTGTCAGGCTGACCACGACAGAATGTACTGCGAAATGATCTTTACAAAATTTTGCACCATTCCAGGTATCTAGGTATCGATTGGTCAACAACTTGAAATTGACAAGATATAACACATGCATGAAAATAAGCAGTCGATTGATGATAAGTCTTGCGTCTATTAGATGAACTTTAGAGGAAAGTCAAAACTATTCCAGTCAGGGATTTGATAACAGTTATGGAAACGCAATAAAATCACGTCCTTTGTCATAACGATTTCAAAGGAAAAAAGCAAATTTCTTGAGTATCAACATGAGAATAATTACTAATTCCTTACAATCGTCAATGAAAACGAAAAAAATTTACAAGACAAGAGTCACCCTAAAACAACGCTCTACAGGCTGAAAAGAATTTCTAGCAATTCAAGATATGACATTTCTTCCATTTAACTACTGAGTGTTAAAGTACTGTTTGATATTCTTCAGCGATAACACGATTTTTAAATTAACTACTTTGGTGGAAAGAGAGAATTAAACCCCAGTCTGGTGGAAGCTTGAATCATTGTAAAGCTACCAAAACAGGTACCCTTAGGAACTGTTGCAACTGGAGAGGCATCACCCTGCTATCTCTTTCGACCAAGGTCTTCAGCAGAATCATTATCTAGATCAAAGCTGATGACCTCATCAGAAAGGAATGGAATGGTTTCAGGTAAGGAACATCCTGCGTTGAGCAGGTTTTCACAGCCCGACAGATACTGGAGCAGACAACTGAATATTGTCTTCATAGACGTCGAAAAGGCTTTCGTCAATCTTCACCTGACTCCCTCAGGAAACTATTCCGATTCTATGGTATCCCACTGAAGACTGTAAACTTCATCAAACTTCTGCACCAAGACTTCCAGTGTAACGTCATCTCCGACAAGCATCTCACAAACTGCTTCAGCATCAACATGGCGTAAAACAAGTCTGCACCTTGCACCTTTCCTCTTCACCCTTGTCATTGAATGTCTAATGAAAGAGACAGTTGTGGAAGGCAAAAGAGGAATTAGGAGGACCCTCGCTTCATTCGTGGAAGTGCTCAATTATGTCATCAACACTTAGCTGTTTTCAAGATATTCAAGAAAAGACTTACAATCGTAATGAAAGTGAACAACATGAAAACCAGATTAAGGAATAAACACCATAAAACCAACGATTACATCAGTGTGAACAGAGTTGATAGAGGAATTCAGATACCTTTAAATCAAGGTGTCCACAAATGGAGACTCAGAAAAACAGCAACCAGAATTAGCAAAGCAAATCAAGCCTGAGACACATCTGGAAATCCAAACTAATCGGACTCAAGACCAAGCTGAGTATTTACCGAAGCAATGGCCACTGCTATCAGGTTGCTGCTGTACGACTCAGAATGCTCGAAGCTAACACCAAATATCAAGAGTAGCAAAACGCTTGAAATCTTCGAAACAATGGTCTTCGAAAGATTCTTGGCACTTTCTGGCCAAACGGGATAAGAAAAAACACCTTCATCAAATGACAGAATCAACATCCCTTGTTATGAAAACAGGAAAATGGCAATATCTGGTGCGTGTATTCCAAATGTCACTGGATGCACCGGCCAGGACAGCCCTTTGCTAGACCCCAGATGGGAGACGAAAGAGGCATGGATTCAAAGAGGCTTGGAGGAGGACTATAGAGAAAGAGAAAAAGGAATGCGGCCGGACGTAGAACATCATCACACGTAGGGCTGCCAACAGTAGTGGCGCTCTCTCGTCGAAGCCACCTGAGGAACGACGAGGAAAGAATGAGTGACTGATGTATTGTAAGAAGTTGTTTAAAAAAAACCCAGTGTTGATACGATAATCCACTCAGGAGGAGTAGTGAGAACAATATGTTCAGGATGTCCACTGTAGTGGCCATATTGGAAACCATATGTAAACTATTTTCAACAACTTGACATCATAAGTAGCCTTTTGGTGAAAACCCATGTCAATATTACTTTTTGTTAAAGCCGAGTAGCGATAAGAAATTTTTCAATAAATTTCAATTTTTCCATAATGGGCATTAGATCGGCGCCGCTTCCATTTAAGACCAACGAGACCTCATAAGAAATCATTTAGTGGAAACCCAATGTTTATATGACCGTTCATTCAGGATGAGTAGCGATAAAACGAATTTCAGGATGGTCACTGTTGCGACCACCACTGTGGCAATCTTAGATGTCGGAGCTGCATCATTTCCATTTATACCAACTGGACCATACAGTGTGTGTGTGTGTGTGTGTGTGTGTGTGCATGTTAAGTTTCATAATGCATTTCATTTATAACGTTACGTCAATGACGTAATTGCTTTTAAAATATGAAGACCTCATTCGTTTATATCAAAATGTTTGTGCCTGAAGAAGCATACGGTAATTGTAAAGTTTTTTTCTTCATCGAAATCATCCAAGTAGTTTAGGAGGAATATCGATAGCGAATTAGTGCCAACGGATGGTCAGACAACGGACAACGGACAATAAGCTCTTCTGGTCTATGAGTAGTAGACCTAAAGAGCTTTTTTATGGTGTAATCCAAAAGAATGGTGTTTTGCATATGTTCATATTTCATTATATAGTACAGAATTGTTAAATAGATTTATATCCAGCCACATTTAATTATACGTTTATTCATACGCATATAACCACATTATTCCTTTTTTAATAACATAGAAAAATTATGTTAATTTTTCTAACGGAAAGTGAAATATAACTGCCACTACAGTCCAGTAAAAGTACTGAATAATTTAAACAAATGCATTAGTTCTTAATTGGTTTAAAAACAGACTCTTATTAGGGAGATTTACTTTGAAATCAGATAACCTATTGTACGGTCCATCTCTTTTTCACTTTGGATTAAATGCAACGTGTACTCTGCCGCAGTTATGCGTGCTAACTTGGATGGATGTTATTTTCCTGCACAACTGGCACCAATTTCTTTCAATTAATGAAATGAACTAAGAAGGAAAAAATAAAACCGGTGTTTATATCTATTAATAGTGTCATTAAGAAACACTTGAAACCTGCTCCAAACCGTCATTGTAAACTACAACTGTCTGCACCGTCCCAGCACTGGGCGTTAAATGAATGGCGCATAACAAATGCATGTCTGCATCGTAAGCTAAGAATTCTTCACAACATATTCTCCTTCTTCGTCATCTCTCTCTCTCTTTATATATATATATATATATATATATATATATATATATATATATATATATATATATATATATATATATATATATATATATATATATATATAATGAAAACAGGAAAATGTCATTGTCTGGTGCGTGTATTCCAAATGTCACTGTAAAGTTGTAATCAACCTGATATTATCAGATATATACATTATATTTCTGTGAAAGATAAGTAAATTAAACGAAGGATATTATTTAAGGGATTTCCTGATATCCTCTATTCAGATTTTGACAATTTTCTATGTCATTAGATGTGAAGAAAACAGCAGTACCTGTATAATTAAGTATGCGTATTGATAAAATCTAACTTAGTATTATAGTTATAAAATAAGAAAATATGTCTAAATATGATATGTGATGTAATTTTATCATACATAAAGCGTTGTCAAAACTGTAAAAGACCGCTCGTGGGACCATTTAAATGTGTTCTTTATTAGAAGTTGGTCTCTATGTACAGGTAAACCTGCACTGATTGATGTAGGATAAGTTGTGTCGTTTTTCAAAACCTGAGTTAAAAACTAAAATAAGTGAGTCTTAATTTTACACCAACAACTGCATTTGAGTCAAAGCATTATGAATTAAGTTCCGCTATCCGTCGTCATGAACATGCAACCTTGTACCGCATGAAGCCATGAAGAGGAAGAAGACAGCCGACCCCATCGAGTCTACATCGCACTGCCCATCTTTGCATCAGCACGTATCAGCTCAAATAACCTGTATATTATTTATGCAAAGGTTTTATTCATGTTTACAAAGGGTATACGAAATGAATGGAATGGGCATCGTTTGATCAAATCCATATTTGTGTGATGTCGAAGTTTAAAAGAAATGCTAAAGGAATATGAAGCACCAGTTATTAAAACTGTTTCTCATTCTTTGCAATTAAACTGAACAAGTCAATGCAATTAAGCTGAATAAGTCAATGCAATTAAGCTGAACAAGTCAATGCAATTAAGCTGAACAAGTCACAGCGAAGTCGTGTATCTTCAAAGGGAGGACCTGTCCGGGAAGAAGACGACGAACGGCAACCCTTTGAATCAAAGCTAGAGAGTTACATCACTTAGACAACATTAGTACACACTATTCATAACTCGAAAACCATGGCAAAGTCAGTTTTCATTTATCTGACGCTCATTAAGGAGGTTACCAGTTAACGACAACAACAATTATCTAATCAGTACATTCCTTTATAAATCGTGCATAGACTCTTTGTAACATAACTTCGTATCTTAACCGTTTCTATATTTGTCGATGCACTGGCATTTGTGTAAGAAGGTTAAATGGATTTTCAGTCAGCATTCGACTATTTATCACTATCGATTAACAACGGCGTCAAAAATTTATGAAGTAAATATTTTTAAAAAAAATAAAGGATGAACACAGGAAATATATTAGGCATCTTACGTGTTATCACAAACAATAAACTGACTCCCTATTATCAAGAATTGGTGGAGCTAATAATGTCATTCAACACTTAACCACATGTGCAGCTATTTCATTGTCTAGTTTTATCTCTCTGTCTGATATATGAACGGAACGATGCTTTCTTCTTGCGCGGCGTTAACAGTTTCCTTAATGCTGCACCGAATTACACCCACTTCTTACGTGTGTCTCTGTTTACAACTAATAGAAAGATAGATAACGTTATCCACCTGTCCTTTTTCCTCCAATTTATACTGCATTATTCCGGTGTTAGGTGTATAAGTCAGTAATTAGAGAATAAAATATAGCGGGAGAGGCTCTTTTCTGGTCATCAAAAACTTTTACAGGGTTAGGGAAAGAAAAACTGGTCTCTAATTTTAGAACTACCACAAGTTTGATTGAAGATAATAACTGCTATCATGGAGATTTTTATACGTTTTATGATCCCGTTTATACGTATCATTGGTATAATCAGAAAATAATATAAAAGACGAAAGATATAAATTCCTCTCATTAACGAGCTTGGTATCAATCCTGGAGTTTTTTCTGTTTAATTGTATGACCTGGGCACACTTAAGACGGTGAAGTTATGTGGCGATATTATTATTATTATTGTTATTATTATTATTATTATTAGTAGTAGTAGTAGTATAATTTCTCCTCTTCATCATGATCGTCGTCGTCGTTTTCATCAACAATATCGACCAAATAGGAATATATTTATTTTCTGTAGCACAAAAGGTTAATGTGCTCAGATTACACGAGGCTTGGACAAAATAATCTAACAAGGGATTGCGTTAAGTTCTTTTTGTTTTCTTTCTCCAAACAAATGGCAAAAATATACTTTCATCTGTGATGTACTAATGTTATAAAGTTTGCCAAAGAACGAAGATTTTGTTAGAAAAATATATCAATAAAAAAATAAACATCACCGAATGGAGAAACTTCCAAACTTACGTAACTGTATGATATATCAACATTATGTAGTACAATATCCGCAGGTATGACAAAGATGTGATTGGTCAACATAATGTAAACTAATATCCCCATATGACATGGATATGGTCTGTCAACATTATGTAATACAATATCCCTATATATGACAAGGATGTGGTCTGTCAACAGTGTGTGTGTGTGTGTGTGATTTAGATTTTTAACGTAGCTTAACATTTTTCAGTCATATCGCTACGATGTCTGCATTGTGACAGTTTATAGTGATGTCTAGCACTGGGGCATCATGCCGCAAACATGTAGCATGATGTCCCACCCAGTCACATTATCCTGACACATAGCCGACCAGTCCTAACACTAACATCTTAATGCTGAGCGCCAAGCGAAGCAGCTGTTAGTACCATTTTTGTAAGTCTTTGGTATGACTCGACCGGGGATCGAACCCACGACCTCCCGCATCCAAGGCTGACGCTCTAATAATCTAGGCCACCGGTGCGGTATCAACATTATGTAATACAAAATCCCCACGTATGACAAGGATGTGATCTGTCAACATTATGTAATACAATATTCCCATATATGACAAGGATTAAGTAGATATAATAGGCTATATAAGTAAATATGGATTGATATAGCTTATATATGGTGTTTATACATACCGGTTATAAATTATTATCTCCAAAGCACCGCACCGGTGGCCTAGTGGTTAGAGCGTCCGCTTCGGAAGCGGTAGGTCGTGGGTTCGATCCCCGGCAGAGTCATACCAATGACTTACAAAAATGGTACTAACAGCTTCCTCGCTTGGCGCGCAGCATTAAGAGGTTAATGTTAGGACTGGTCGGCTATGTGTCAGGATAATGTGACTGGGTGGGACATCATGCTACATGTTTGCGGCATGATGCCCCAGTGCTAGACATCACTATAAACTGCCACACTGCAGACATCGTAGCGATATGACTGAAAAATTGTTAAAGCTACGTTCAAATCGAAATCACACACACACACACACACACACACATAATACTAAATATCTCCAAAGCAAATAGAAGGATCATATTTGTCTGAAAATTGGCATAAAACTATTTTTTTCCCAAGAGATATCTGTTTAAATACGTGGGAAAGAAAGCCGAATACCGTCTTTACTCGCCTATAAGTCGAGTCAAAGTCCAAACAACAAAGATCCTGATCTGCCGTAGCATAATGCGCCTGCAGATCAGTGTCTATATTTTTGTTCTACTGATAACTTTAAATAAACTGCACAAAACCAGATCTGCGGGCGCAATAGATGAGGGCAGATCTGGGTCTGTGCAGTTTGCAGCTGGAATTTTAAAAACTATGCATCGGCAAAACCTCGTCATAACTAAGACCCCAGAGCTGGGGTCCATGGGAAACGTTCATAGTAACGAAGCATGTTGTAATGATGCAGTCTACCCCAGCGCTTATGAAATGGAACTAGATGATTACTTTGGAAACACCAAATATAAAGTATCAAGAATAGCTAATTTAAACAAACATAAAAAAGGCAAGAAAAGCTATGTTCTCACAAAAAAGTGATGATGTAATTTTATAACCATCTTATTTTTTTTACAGTGATTCGATACTAAAAACTATTTTTTTGTATTCATGTCATTAATGTAATAATTTTGTAGTTACGAAGATCAAGGGAGATATTTTCACTAATCGCATTGTATTTCACTAGAGGTCCCAGCATGCAGGAACGCCCGCCGAATTATTTTCAGGGAGGTTGGGCAAACGTGTAGTGGTCAGTGTAAGCGTACCCACTGTCCACTTTGTAGAAACTGTACACAAAGTCCCCTCTTCTTGCAGGAGGTTTGTGGGTTGGCGGATTGTACCTTCTTTCAAGGTGTCCGCTTAGTTTGGTTCTCGTTATCTAGAGGTTGACCACCAACGATGTTATTGCCCGGTTCGAGTAAATATAAATATAAGAGGTGAACTTGTAAGTGGAATAGATAAAGATCTGAGCAGATATATAGAACAGACCAACAGGAGCCCCCGTACATGTAAACAACGATTTAATCAATTACATAAAACAACTGTGCGAATTCATTACATCAGGAATATACTCTGCTTATAGAAATAAAACATTCGCCGATTTAATAAAAGCCCACAAATATATTTAAATAAAGTAGCCGATCTGTTTACTGATAGATTTAGTTCATCATAGGATCGAGTGAACAATCGAAGTCAATGCCTTGTACAATTGCATAACCTGTTTCTTCATACACTCCATTTCCACTGTAGCTGTTCCTTTGACTTCCGTCGGTCTTGCCTCTTTCGGTCCTCACTCTATGCGTAGCACGTAGATTCACAGATATCTGGATCTCAGGATAAGTACGTCTCACTATACGTCTCAGGATACGTCTCAGAATTAATACGTTACAGGATACGTCTATGAATACGTCTCAGAGATAATACGTCGCAGGATACGTCTCAGATATAATACGCCACAGGATACGTCTCAGAGTTAATACGTCGCAGGAACTATTTTCTCCCTTTGAGTTTCAGCGTTCCTCGCTTCTACCAACAAATTTGTTCGTCGGTTTTCCTCGACAACAGTCCTCGTGAGCCACAGTCTTTACGAGAGAATTTCTCCCAAATTACTATCGGGTTATTCTTACGCTAGTTTTCTCTTGCAGAAAAGCTTAGACTGACTAAAATTTTCGATGTGGCGATATTAAAACTAGGAAATTTAGTGTGGGAAACACGCCCATTATTTAGCGTAACCAATCAGGATTAAATATATTTGCCGCCTTTTCCAGAGGCGCCAAAGTCGTGGTCAACTTGACCTTGTGGTTTGAGTAACAGAGCTCTACAATCTTTCAATCCTGACATTTACACTATGAAATCGAAGGTAGCTTTTTGTTTCCACCAGTCTTATGTGGGCTAAATAAACGAATGCTTAATTAAGAATGAAATTCTCCCCTCGAAAAGACATTACCGATCATGGCAGTATGGCGATTTGATGCGCGCCTATCCCCATAAATCTAATTAATTGCTCTCTGGTCTCAACTAATGTGTTCTTAATAGATCGCCAGAAATGTGTCCCTTCACAGTCAGCTATTACGTTTTTGGGATATAGACCAAAACATGTTTAGACGTGAAATCCAGGGTTCGGGCGGGCGGGGGAGGGGAGGGGCAAGTGAATAAATGCTTCTTAGGGACTTCGTCTTAGTCAAGAGTTGATAATAACGATGTCCACATTAATGAGGGACCATGCTCTTTCTTATCTTTATCACACTCGGTAACATAACCATCAAGGGTCCTTAAAAGCATGGCATCATTGATTGCATACGCAATGGTAATATTAGTTGTAACAGCAGTAGTGATAGTATTTATAGCATTTGTTTTTGTTGTTGTTACTGTTGTTGTTATTATTGTTGTTTTATGGCGGAAGTAGTGATTGTGATTATAAGAATAGTAGAAGAAAATAAGCAATTTTTTTTTACGAATACCGATTATACAATTGATACAAGCAGTTCAAGTGATATTCATGCGCACTGCAACATTTGATTCTGAGACAAATATCAATACTCCTTCTACATTTGTCTACATTATAATTGTCCAAATCAGAAAGTAACTCACGACAATTAAGACTTCAGCATACTGTCCATCATTTGTAGAATGGTGCTAGGTAGCGCATTTATTTGCACTCTTTGGTACGCAGGCGAAATCACGGAAAAGCGGAGAATATTCATAACCTACACTACGAGGTCGCGTTCTTTTGACATTATTGCAACATTTGACTTAACGGCTTGTACCATTTACCCCACCCCCACCCTCCACAAAAACGATTTCCTAAGTGTTCCGCTTCATTAGCAGCAGAAAACAGAAATAAATTTCTGGACAAATTTACCAGTCATATCTTGGAGAGCTAACAACATGTCACTATATAGAATTCTTCAAAAACGACGAACTCCTTTGACTAACTGATCGCTAAATAGTCTAATTTTCAAAACAAGTTAAAGATAATTATAATTTATTTCATTGTGTATAAATGTATTCCGTAGCTCCTAAAGAAAATAATATCTCTCCCACGATAGGTTTCCATTATTTACATACGATTAACTACTCCAGACTTCCAGGTTGTGTGTTTTCATTTTCTGACTAGCCCTAGCTGTTATGCACACTCTCCTAGGCCAGGGAGATTGGAATATCTTGGTTTCGGAGTTATGCTATTGACTGAAGTCACTATCTCGTCAATAAATAACCTATCACAATGCCTTTCTGTATGGCAAAAATGGATTTTAGATTTTTGTTCCAGATCCCTGAGCTAACGTGGGATTAATTCACCACAAAGCAACTATTATATCTAAGCTTACCGTTTTATGGTAACGTTCACTATCGCAATTTACAAATGTTGTGTCGTTAAAAGTCTGCTTAATCAATGCACAATTTTGCAATGTACAAACTTATGGTACGACAACATGTTAAAGCTGAGTTTCTTTTCTCAGCATGTATGAGATTATCTCGGATGACCAAGCGTTCCTTCCCTTTATTGATTGACAGATTTATTTATTTACTCACTGAATCGACTGATTGATATATTTCACATTTGATATACTGATCTTAATCAATACCAGACTATTTATTTGCTTTTCCTATCCAAACTTCTTTCAGTTGAAAATGTGTTTCATCTTTGATCTCTGACGCAGGAATGCAACACTTACTACGTACTGAATCCTCTGAAAAGTGAGTGGATGGTAACAGAGATTTATGATATTCTGTTGATAAACTTTGGTTTCAAAATGCATTATTCTGACCCCTATCAGGGTATAAGTTTAAAAACATGTTGTGCGTTTTCGGGATATCATAATGGAGGCCAGACTTACAAGAATTTCGAGAATGAAATATAGAACCAAATTTGTTTTTATTTTCCAATTAGATCTGTGATTCAGTTACGAAATTAAATTTTGCGATAAAATCTGAACATTATTCTAAAAACGATAAATTGACAGCCAACACGATAATTATATATTAATTTCGAATAAAGACACGTTTTGCTAAAGATAGTGCAAGAAAGGTTCATTGAATATTCAATCATGCTTTAAGATTATGCGTTTTGTATTTAATTATTTCTCTTTATAAGATTCAATTTTGGAAATAAAATTATCTCATATTATTTGTATTATTGTATTTTTGCTGCCTTATTCCCGATAAAAGCTGACCTTTTGTACTTATTTTTTCATGTAATTAACTCGAGTTTTAAACTTATTGACTAAACTTGCATCATATTAATTGTCTCGTGCAAACGAAATTACGTTTTAGACATCAAAAGTCATTAATATTAATTTGCATACGTACTTGAAGAATAAATATCGTCGTAAACTTTGAAAACAGAGCTATTTAAAATTCTACAAATAAATTATACGTATGTGAAGGTTCCATTTCCCAAAGCCCCTGCCACATGCCGAACTCTTGAACTAGGATTTACCGAGCAAATATATAATGACAGCCTATGTGTGATTCATTAATAATTTTCGGAGTTATACGGAAAAAGTAAAAAGATCTTTGCACAGTTTCCCCATCATATATATATATATATATATATATATATATATATATATATATATATATATATATATATATATATATATATATATATATATATATATATATATATATATATATATATGTATTTTCTGAAACACTGTTTTTACTGTTTCATCTCCAAACTTGGTACCTTTAGGAATCGCAAAGAAATGCAAACGACAAATCCACAAATACAGTGAGACAAATAACATCACAAAGAGCGTAGATTTTTACAGCGACATAAAACATTTTTATTATTATAACTTTTTAATGGAAATAATGCTTAAACGCTTGATAATTTGTTCATGTTATATATATATATATATATATATATATATATATATATATATATATATATATATATATATATATATATATACACACACGCAGTCTGGAAAGTGTTTGATTCCAAGGTTCAGAATCTTTATATAATACTCCACCAAACGTTTACACTAGGCAAACAGAATATTATCGCTAGTCCTACATGAATCGTTACTATGCATATACATTATCAAGCGAACTTATTATATTTAAAAATTAATACGACAATTTTTCATTTACTTTTTTAGTACCTTTTAATGCTATTTGTTATTGCTATTTTGTTTTTAAGCTAAAGCAGAACGTAACATTTCAATGACGTAATACAGGTAAAATCACAAAATGCATACATGAAAGCAGGTATCTCTACCGTTGAATAAGAATGGAGATTTATGTTCACGATTAATTACATCTTTCAATCACAAAACTTTTGACCAAACACTTAGGGATGTAGAAAAACATAAAACTAAGCTAAACTCTCAGGTTTGTGGACCAACATGAAACTGTAGGCCAAACACTTAGGGTCGTAGATCAACATACAACAAAGCGGAGAGATTAAATGAAGAAATAAAAGAATGTCACACGTGCTAAGAATCAAGCAAAAATCATTTATACTGATTTCCACTTATGGAACAGGCATTTACTAGGAGTCAACCCTAACACTCCTTTTATAAATCTACCATTAATAAACCTCACACAATCTTTATTAAATGATTGTCGGTATGGTCCCAAACACCTCTGTGACAAATGCCAACAGTTTTATGTCGGATAAAAGTAAAGTCCATCTTTTAAAGTTCAATTTGAAAACAGCTTTGACAGTTATCATGTAGAATTAAACTGGTTTATTGTTTTGAAAGAGCGATAGAGTTTTTAAAAAAAAACTTTGGTATGATCCGTGTGCCAGCCAATTTACCTTATTTAAGCAAATTTCCCAACAACTTGTTGATCATCAGTTTCTATAGGAAATATACTTTTAGCCTACTATGTCAGTTATAGATAGGTCAATAGGTTAGTATTCGCCGAGTACATGACTTTACGCTTTAAATTGTTCCAATCCACAACCATAAATTGGAAAGTAGAAAGATCACTTACCTCTTTTCTTGAGATCTATCAGAGTTTAGTCATCGTGTTCATGTCCAGGGTGACACTGCTATTTATTGGGTAAACACAGTAATAGAATTCGATACAAGTGTTGATTAGAACCTTCCTCTTAAAGCCCACGTAGTCGGCAAACAAGCATTTCTCGCCTGGGTCGTTAGAAAACACAATACAGTATTGGCCCAATCTTTAACCAAGGAGATAACTCTGCATGGGAACACTCATTCATCCTGTGCGGTAACACGTGGGTCTATGTGTGTGTGTGTGTGTGGTATGTACGCTGTATCAATGATATTCCACGAGATGTATACATTTTTCATTAAAAGGAAAAGAGGTTTGCCCGAGTTTCCATTTAATTAAACATTTATACAACGAGTGGTATATCATTGATACAGCCTACATACAAATACACATATTTGCACTTGAAATGGAGTTACGATATGGTCCAGACAACTGTGTATTGACCCAGTGAATGAACTCCTTACATCCCTGCGAGTGTGTCCGCTACAAAATGTAGTTCTACGATTTTTCCTCTTGTTCACAATCACATATGCAAATTGATAAGTTGATTGTTTTCTTTTTCAATTTCTATTTCTATTCACATTTATTAAATCAATATCAGACACACTCATGATTTAAACATGAAATATGGTTTTTATGAAGAAAGAAGTGCACTACAAACACGGTTAACTTCTTGTACACTGAACCAGTATTGTCAGGCATTCACGTACTGTCGTATAGAAACTAGCGTGGAATAGAAACTATGTGAAATGACGAACCAACAAGAGGTAATTAAAATATTTTAATAAATTGACAGTTCATCAAAGTCATTCTAAAGACTATAAAACTCTCTCTCTCTTCTACCCCCCTCCCTTTTTGGACGGCTTGACTAACATTACCATCATTCATAGGTCCAGCGACATCGTCGTATGACACAAGCGAAAATCCCCAACGCTCGCATTTCATGGATTTTCGCCCGTATCTAGCTAGGATAATCCAGAGAGAGAGAGAGAGAAGAGGGGGTGCGGGGACGACCATTTGGACATTTTTACATTAATAATTAATAATCGATTTTTAGAACATTATAATAGGAATAAGAAACAACGACAAAGGATTAAAACAATGCAGCATGTGTGCCTCGTAACCGACAAATTTAACATATAGGCCTTGTGTCATTGGCTATTGCACCTATGTATCATTGATATTATGAACACTGTAGATAGGTCCCAAGGAAAGCGTAAACATACCATTACGAAGAAACATATTATTGTAGGTTACTTAGTTCAAGTTCAGTTTTAGTGTTTTGGTCCAGCGCAATATGTTTTTCTCTCTCACTCCAGATTTATGCTTATTTTGTCATTTACGCGCGACAGGGGAATGGAAAAAAGAAAGGATTCCAATGAAATTGTGTACCATTTTAATATCATTTAGAAAACAGGGACCATTAATACTTTTTATCGTTCTTTTCATATGTCATATCGGATTAATGAATGAGTAGAAATTCATCATTGATCTATAGGCCTGTGCTTCCTACACAATATGGTATTTTAAGTGAGATCGGAAATGCACTTAATTAACTAATAAGTCTCTCTGATCATGTAGTTGAAGCATACTTTATTCTAACTCGAGAAATTTAACCGATCACCATCCAGTCTAATGGTTTATCCTGTTGGCATATTCAGTCTAATGGTTTATTCTGCAGGCATCTAGTCTAATGGTTTATCCTGTAGGCATCCAGTCTAATGGTTTATCATGCTGGCACAAAGTCTAATGGTTTATTCTGTTGGCATCCAGTCTAATGGTTTATTCTTTAGGCATCTAGTCTAATGGTTTATCCTGTTGGCATCCAGTCTAATGGTTTATCCTGTTGGCATCCAGTCTAATGGTTTATCCTCTAGGCATCCAGTATAATGGTTTATCCTGTTGGCATCCAGTCTAATGCTTTATCCTGTTGGCATCCAGTCTAATGGTTTATCCTGTAGGCATCTAGTCTAATGGTTTATCCGATAGGCATCCAGTATAATGGTTTATCCTGCTGGCACCCAGTCTAATGGTTTATCCTGTTGGCATCAAGTCTAATGGTTTATTCTGTAGGCATCCAGTCTAATGGTTTATCTGATAGGCATCCCGTCTAATGCTTTATTCTGTAGGCATCCAGTCTAATGGTTTATCCCGTAGGCATCCAGTCTAATGGTTTATCCTGTTGGCACCCAGTCTAATGGTTTATCCTGTTGGCATCAAGTCTAATGTTTATTCTGTAGGCATCCAGTCTAATGGTTTCTCTTGAAGGCATCCAGTCTAATGGTTTATTCTGTAGGCATCCAGTCTAATGGTTTATCCTGCTGGCATCCAGTCTAATGGTTTATCCTGTAGGCATCCATTATAATGATTTATCCTGTTGGCATCCAGTCTAATGGTTTATCCTGTAGGCATCCAGTGTAATGGTTTATCCTGTTGGCATCCAGTCTAATGGTTTATCCTGTAGGATCTAGTCTAATGGTTTCTCTTGTAGGCATCCAGTCTAATGGTTTATTCTGTAGGCATCCAGTCTAATGGTTTATCCTGCTGGCATCCAGTCTAATGGTTTATCCTGTAGGCATCCAGTATAATGGTTTATCCTGTTGGCATCCAGTCTAATGGTTTATCCTGTTGGCATCCAGTCTAATGGTTTATCCTGTAGGCATCCAGTCTAATGGTTTATCCGATAGGCATCCAGTCTAATGAATTATCCTGTTGGCATCCAATCTAATGGTTTATCCGATAGGCATTAGTTTTTCGCAACTAGGCCTTTAATTCCGTTTCGGATGTTAGTTTGATATGACATCATGGCTATGACAGTTTGATATAACATTGTGGCTCTGACAGTTTGATATGACATCGTGGCTATGACAGTTTGATATGACATTGTGGCTATGATATTTTGATATGACATCGTGGCTGTGATAGTTTGATATGACATCGTGGCTGTGACAGTTTGACATGACATCGTGGCCATGACAGTTTGATATGATATCTTGGCTATGACAGTTTGATATAATATTGTGGCTATGATAGTTTGATATGATATTTATAAATCAAATTGTATATTATATTCAATTACCTTTGTATTACACCAGATCGTGGCAGATACATGCTGCTGCGAGTGATTCTGTTTGGGGGAAAAAAAAGCGATTCAGAATAATAGAAGCTAAGATGTAACAATACAAGCTATGAGACGTTGACTGGAAGTTGGCATGGCTTCAATGCCAATCAGATACAGAGCTGATAATGAGGTATGAATAAAAACTTGAATTTCCTACAAAACTATTTACAATAAATGGTCTAGTTTTGTTTACACATTATTCTAGAATTTTTAGCTGGAGGTTTACCAGTGGATTTCACACAGACGTATTAACCGAATCAATTTAGCATTTTCATTTTTATATTGTACACCTTTTGGCTCCGTAAGCTGAGGGCTCTTGCAGTAGTGAGTGATTACGTCAGGGAGCAGGGACGTTTTTTTATTCACAAATTTACTGCTGCATCCACCTGTCTAATATAAAAAGTCAAAGATATAAAAATACACAAGTGAAGTTGATAAGGTCTATATTTTTGGAGAGCCATATTAAAACAAAGCATAAGAATATTATTCACTTGACTTGAATAATTCAGCTGCAATTCAAAGCAAAGGAAGTTAGTGCACCTCGACTAAAATTTATAGCATTTTTCTCGTACGATGCCCAGTTCTGACAAGTGATCTTCACAGTGCAAACACAAGCCCTTTGCCAAGGTGATAATTCTGAGAAACATTGTGCAATTCACAATAGTTGCCATCCAGGCAGTGTTTAAAATATTCAGTTTGCCTTGAACCCATATGTCTACTACCATGGGTGTCTAGCTTTTCTTCCTAGCCGACTATTGGTATTTCACTGTCTACATGCTGCGAAGTAACTATGCCCCACGTTAATTTCAAGAACACCAAAAGCCCGAAACGCCATAAATTTGGTAGCTTGTGATAGTCAGCCTCTCTTGTTTGAAAGCAGGATTTTATTTTAATTCGGACCCGTTAGGATAACAGTCCGACAGATATGCCAATGTAGGTTAAGTGGAGGAAATGACAAAGTTGAGACAAACCATAGACATATTTTGGGAAATCTTGGGACGTTTCAAATAGTGTCATAAAACTGTATTTTCCACAATAGTTATTAATAAAGGCGAACTAAAGAAAATTATTAGAATTCGATGGGAGTGTTAAAAATTTGGCGGTTAGAGAACGTTAACCCTGATTGTCTAAGCTAAACAAAGGGGTTGTTTCCTAGATGAAATTCAATGTTTTAAGTAATTTCCTTGCGAAATTAGTCAGCCCAAGTTTTTCTGCTGAAAGAGAAGTATGAGGGAATCCAATGAAAATAGTAAATAATTTATCTCGTTAAATAAATCGTTGAATGAAAAAAATTCTAGAATATTGAGAACACGGAAAGAGAGATTCGAGTTCATAGAAAAGGGTACGAGTCTCGGAAAAGCACAAGGTATAGTCTCAAACACATACGTTGTGCTCATTGATATAATTTTGCAATTATTTGTTGAATTTGTTCGTTTTAAATTCATACATCAATTTTATTTTATTGTTCGCTCGATCCGGGCAATAACTCCGTGGTCGACCATCTCCTAGATAATGATAATCAAAGCACTATAGAGGTGGGGGAAACAAATCACATACCACACCACACTAATTACCCATCACAATCCCATTATGCCTAAATGGAAGTAATCGGGTTTGAAAAACATCGAAACTTAAGAAACTTGCATCAATACATTTTAATACTTAGTCATGTCGCCATTTTCAAACCAAGTTATGTCAGAGTTTGAGTCTTTAAAAATAAAAATTAAAACAAAGTTTGGACTTACGACTTTGCTGGTGTCAATGTCATTCCACAAACTTCGTCATAGTGGACAAACTTGAACCCGAGGACACTGGAATGATAAAACCGTAGCTATTATTGACTGTATTACATATTACGGTGAATGTGGCAAATAGGGAAAGTACACAATCCCTGTTTTTTCTCTGCGAGATTTGCGCATATTTTGGTCCACTCAACGAATGCATAGTTCCAGAAAAAACCCAATAATGTTATTGTACACATTCCTGAAAATCACGTCTGATTTCTGTACAGATTCCCTGAAATGGTTATTGCTGCGAAATAAAGAATTCCACGTGCAAGGTGTAGTAGTTAGGTGTGTGTGTGTGTGAGTGCGCGCGCACATGTGTGTGTGTGTGTGTGTGTGTGTGTGTGTGAGAGAGAGAGAGAGAGAGAGAGAGAGAGAGAGAGAGGCAAAATAGAGTTTATTACTGAAAATTAAGTAACGGTGGCGCTGACTAGTGATGAGCATGTGTGTGCGTGTGTGTTTAAGATTTGTAACGTAGCTTTAACAATTTCAGTCATATCGCTACGATGTCTGCAGTGGGACGGTTTATAGTCATGTCTATCACTGGGGCATCATGCTGTAGACATGAAACATAATGTCCCACTCAGTCACATTATCCTGATACCTGTCCGACCAGTCCTAACACTAACCTTTTAATGCTAAGCGCCTAGCGAATCAGCTATTAGTACCATTTTTATAAGTTTTTCCCATGACTTGGCCGTGGTTCGAACCCGCGACCCTACACATCCGAGGCGGACGCTCTAACCTTAATGAGCATGTAACTGTTGTGTTAAATTCTATACAAAGAACACTCATTTTACGATTAAACTGCAAGGATGAGATTTTTATTTGAAAAAAAATTAAAACTTCTATCTTTCAGTCAAGTCATGATTGTAACAAGATCTTTGTAATAGATAAGCACCATTTCTACATTATATAATATGAATACTCCCCCGAAAATAAATGTAAGCACTCCCAATGTTTCCAGAAACCACACTCATGGACTTAACGTGTTGCAGTTGGTATAATCACTGATGATGGTCAATAGGCTTGAATATTGAGAGAAATAAAATAATACTGATACATTTCAGAAAGTTACTCGTATTTTTGTAACCCCTTTCGAACGCATCTTAATTTGTACTCTCATTCTTATTGACAGAAGCCTGTCCGTAGTACCAAAACGATTTTACATCGATACTACAGAGATGGGCATTTATCATTTACAGTTAACTCTATTATCTTCTCTCCAATAGCTCAGTCTTGATATTGGGATGACAACATTCCAAAAATACTTGAAATACAGTGCTATAAAAGAGTGATCCTCGAGAGTGTCGTCACATGAAAAGAAGAAGCAAAACGAGACAATCGAGGTAGAAGTCCCCTCGTTCTTCGCAGCAGGCACTCTGAAATTCCCACTTTATATTACCAACAGTTCATTTATTCTATTAATTGGGTTTTTAAGAAAGGTAAGGACGCTTTTGTCGCACAATCCCAAAAAGTTAGCAAACATATGCAAACTTTTAAATATTTTTCTGGGATTTACAACATAACCTAACGTTATCACTGCGCAAGCTTGCAAAACTGACGGAAAATCCTTAAGTTCATAGTATAAAGAACAAAAGAAGAGATACAGTCTTTAAAAGTTCACTTGCAAAAGAAGTAACACTAGTTGAACTGAGACAGGTAAACACTATGCAACAAGTTCTGATGAAACCATCCATCACACGATGCAAATGGGCTTTGTGAAATAGTCACTATCTCTTGAATACACTGTTTTCTTTCTAAAAGAAACTGTCAGTGTTTTATTTTCTTTTATGACTCATCTCTTAAAACGTTAATATTAGTTAACGTTTGAACTACAAATCTGTAAATTCCACAGTATCACGTCGCCAAGTGACCAATGCATATTCATGGTGTCCACAAATCTTTTTCTTGAAAAATGTAATACTAAGCGTCTGTGAAGAAGTTTTTCAGATTTTGCAGATGGCCACTGGAGAATATTTCAAACATTTTCATTAAAGGAATTATTTCACTCGATTCTAGTTAAATGGCATTGTCTCCCCTTTGTGACTCCATCAAAGGCAGACAAAACTGATGTTTACTCGGGCAACTACTAAGAATAGTATAAACAAATCTAATTTATCAGGAAAAAATGAATGACCTCGAATCAAATAACATTACGAAATTTTATGAAATATATAAACGTTGACACCAAGAAACTCGTTTTATCTCACGTACATTGTTTCTTTTCGCATGAACGAACATGAGAGAGAGAGAGAGAGAGAGAGAGAGAGAGAGAGAGAGAGAGAGAGAGAGAGAGAATACCAATCGATATTTTTTAAACGGATTTCTCGGGATGGCAGTAATAATAGCGATTGCTTATTCATGTATTACATGTTAGAGGATAAGAAAAGACGTTGGGAAGAGCATTGTGTGTTCAGTACATCCATGATTCATAGCATAGCTAATACAGATAAGACAAATTGGTCAAATACCGGATCCCAGATAAGATGTCAAAATAAGGTCAAATCCACACACCGGTCGAGATATTTAATCTTCCAGTCTTTTCAATTTGTCATCAAACAAACACACACAGGCCTATCCTTCATATACCTAGATAACCCTGAATGGAATGATCACTTCATAGACCTTAGGAAATGTGTACACCCACTTCTGCGAGCAGTTAGAACACAGACAAGCTGATTCGGAAGCGTGGGTTATACCCATTTGAGCAACAAGGTTAAAACACCATTTTTGCCTTTAAGAAATATTATACTTTTCTGAACGTGTTTTTCTTCTCAAGAAGAAGAGTAAGACAATCACTACAAACAGACCGTATCCACACCTGTTTTTCACAAAGGCAATATATATATATATATATATATATATATATATATATATATATATATATATATATATATATATATATATATATATATATATATATATATATTGTGGGGGTGTAGCGGTTGTCTAGGGGTGGGGTTCTTCTTATAGACTTTAACGAATTATGAGAAGTTCCCCTGGTCCTTATTCAGAAGGTTAATTCTGGACACTATATTATTTATTGACTAAATATATTTATGGCTACGAGCCCCCAGTCAGCAATGCCGACAGTTAAATTAAAAGAAATACAAAGATGAAATTTAAACAATAACAATTTAATAAATGAAATTTAAAAGAATTTAAAGTAATCAATGTCTCTCTTTCACCCAATGATCCCTTTGATCATCATTTGAGTTCACAGTGTGAGGAGATTTTTCCCTTCTTGAGTGCTACTCATCTAAATCTCTTCGTTCCCTTGTCTTTCTCTCCTTTCGTGATCTCCACTTCCGCTTCCTCTTCTATAATCCTTGTTCCTTGCCGTTATCTTGACTTCCGGTTCCTCTTCTAGTATCCGGAACCCTTGACGGTATCCCTTGAGGTCACCCGAAATTCACTCGGTATCTCTCACCGTCACCCGAAATTCTCTGAACTTCTCTCGTCCCCGAAATTCTCTGAAATTCTTTCGTCCCCCGAAAGCTTCCTGATCGAAGCTATTTCATGAATTTCCTAAATTCCGCCAATTTTTACGAATGGCTAACGGAGTGTGTGTCACTGCGACCCTTAAACACCAACTGACGAATTTCAGGCTTGTACAAATCTTATGCCAGTTTCTCGAATCAAGTCCCACCTACAACGCATCCCGATTGGATGGCGACGGACTCTGGTCATTTGATCGAACTGTCAATCATAAAAATGTCAGTCTGTGTGTCCCCATGTACTGTCCAGCCTACCATTGTCGGCTTCCGGCTCTTTGAAGTTGTCTACGTCACGTGTTCCCATGTACAAAGATTCCCGCCAGATTTCCACTCAAGAGCTCAAACAAAGACTGGGTTACGTAAGAGGATTAGCCAACTTAGGCACTTGGAAAAACAAAGCTTACCTGGCTCCACTTACAGACTTATAAATACATGTATAATACAAGGGGTTGGGGTAAAACATCACATCCCCCCACGCTTGAGAATAAAATCAGGATTTTATTCACTCAAACTAAAAAAGCAAAAGTGTTACACGATATAAAGAACAAAATCAGCAAAATGAACTAAATGCTAAACTGAGTATGAACACGAAAATATAACAAATGATCTATATCATTTCGGCGCTTCTACTCATGAAATCTGCGCCTACGTTTTCAGATCCTTTCACGTATCTGATCTGCATCTGGTACTGCTGTAAAAACAGCGACCATCGCATCAATCGACCATTGGACAACTTTGCCTGCGCCAGATAGGCGAGTGGTTGGTGGTCGGTCTCCAATATGAACTTACGTCCATATAGGTATCGCTCGAACCGTGATATGCCGAACACGATTCCGAGACATTCCCTCTCCGATACTGAGTAATTCTTCTCGGCAGCAGACAACTTCCGGCTGCCGTATGCGACAGGAAAAAGCGTCTTGTCATGCTCCTGGAGCAGTACTGCTCCCAGTCCCGTGTCGCATGCATCGGTGCGCAGAACGAATTCTTTATCCAAGTCCGGTAGACGAACAACTGCGTCGGATGTAAGTCTATCCTTTAGCGTTTGGAATGCGTGCTCACACGCATCTGTCCAAACGAACTTACTCGGGGTCCGTTTCTTGGTTAGGTCAGACAACGGGCCCGCAATCGCGCTGAAATTAGCGACATACCTCCGGTAATATCCGGCCAGTCCCAGGAATGACCTCACTTCCGTTTTCGTGGTGGGGCGTGCGGCGTTTCTCAACTGCTCCACCTTCGACTTCTCTGGAGACAGCGTGCCTTGGCTCAGGGTATGTCCTAAATAGTCTAATGTCCTGAAACCAAGGTGACATTTGGAAGGGCGGGCTGTCAAGCCCTCCTGACGTAGCCGCTCCAAAACGTCAGCTAACAGAGCGAGGTGTTCACCCCATGTCTCTGTAGCTAACAAGAGGTCATCCATGAAGTTGTGGACACCCCTATCGCGCAAGGGCTCCAACAACTTCCGCATCATTCTGGTAAAGACGCTGGGCGCGTTTTGTACCCCGAACGGCATCACCAACCATTGGTATGTCCCGTCGGGAGTAGCAAAAGCAAGCTTCGGTCGGTCTTCTTTCCTTACCGGAATTTGCCAATACCCCTTGGACAAATCCAGTTTGGAAAAATATTTCGCTTTCGAGACCGAAGCGAAGATATGTTCGGGGTCAGGTAGCATTTCAACTTGAAATTCTGTCACCTGATTCAGCTTCCGGTAGTCGACGCAGAACCGATGGGTGCCGTCCTTCTTCTGCACTAAGACTACTGGTGAGCTGTACGGAGAGTCGGCAGGTTCGATTACTCCCAGAGCAATCATCTGCTCGATTTCTTCCCTTACAACTTGTCGTTTCGCGTGGGGCAAGGGGTAGGGTTTACGCTGAACTGGTCGGTCGTCCACCATCTTTAACCCGAACTCGACAAGCGTCGTCCTCCCGGGTTTCTCTGTTAGCACGTCGGAATATCCGGCCAGCAAGGTCTCTATCTCGTTCCGCTGCCCTTCAGTTAACATGGGGTCACACTCCACGTCCGACGGAGTCTCGGCCCTCGTTAATGGACAGCTCGGGACAGTGTTAGCACCTTCCGTATCGCCTTCGATATCCTCGGTGACTATCGCTGCGACAACAAAATCGCTGGCGGTCTCCCTTTCCCGGTACCTCTTGAGCAAATTGGCATGGTACAATTTCTCTTTCGTCGGTAGCTGTATCCGGTAGGTTTGACCTCCGACCTTCTTGGTGACGACGTATGGACCCCTCCAGGAAACTTGCAACTTGTTGTGTTCCTGGGGCAACAACAACAACACTTTGTCCCCTACCTCAAACTGACGTGGTTTTGCGCGCTTATTGTAATTTTTCGCCTGTTGCGCCCTAGCTCGTTTGAGATTTTCTTGCGCGAGAGAACAAACCTCTTCCAGTTTGTTGCGCAAGTCCGCGACGTACTGGTAGGTAGTGCGTACTTCCTCTACAGCGTGGTCGTCTGTCCACAGCTGTCTCAGTACGGCGATTGGGCCGCGTACGGTTCTCCCGTACAAGAGTTCAAAGGGAGAGAACCCCAAACTCGCTTGCGGTACTTCCCGGTATGCAAAAAGCATGGCCGGAATATACCGGTCCCAATCCTTGGGGCGGCCTTCGCACAATTTCTTGAGCGTGTTTTTCAAGGTCCCATTAAACCGTTCGACCAATCCGTTACATTGGGGGTGATACGGTGTAGTCGTGAGGTGTTTAATCGACATGAGACGATTCACCTCCGCCATCACACGACTCATAAATTGTGTTCCTTGATCGGTCAAGATCTCGTCGGGCACTCCGACTCTTGACCAGATCGCAAACAGAGCTTCCGCGACGGTTTCCGTGTCAATGTTACGCAACGCAACGGCCTCCGGATAGCGTGTAGCATAATCGACAACCGTTAAAATATATCGATTTCCGTGCGCAGACGCGGGTTTTATCGGTCCGATTAAATCCATGGCAACACGTCTAAATGGTTCATCGATAAGGGGCGTACTCCCCAAAGGGATGGGTCGCTGATCCGTTTTCGGTGCCATTCTCTGGCATTTGTCACAGGAGAGACAGAACCGTTTTACGTCTCCCTGGACCCCTGGCCAGTAAAACTCTTTTACAAGACGGTCACGCGTCTTAGCAATTCCCATGTGTCCACCCATGAGACTCTCGTGTGCAAGTTTCAGTACTTCGCAACGCTTTTCCTTTGGCACGACGACTTGCTTGAAGTGTTCGTTGTGTTTCCTGGCGTGGCGATACAAGATTCCCTTCTTGTAGACAAACTTCACCGCGCCGTTCGGAGTTTCCCTTTCTGTTCCCGCTTCTGCGTGTTTGTGCAACTGCGCCAGAGTTGCGTCCTCCTGTTGCAGCTTCCTTAACTCCGCTGGAATAACATTACTAACCGGTGTCGATGTAACTTGGATTGGCTTTTGTTTCGGCTGTCGACTCATGGCCCTGGTTTCAACAGCACTCACTGGCATAGGTGTGCAGGTTTCGGGGTTCGGCTGGGGTAACACATAACGGCAACCCAATATGACGTCATGTGATAGCCCCTCCAAGCAAGCAGCTTCAATTTTCCCCTTCACGTATGGTGAATCGAGGTCAATGACAGCTACTGGTAATGAGTCACGCGCGCAGTTCGCGTACTGAACTTCTATTACCTCCCCTGTATAGTCCTCCGGCTTGACATATTTCTTGTCGACAAGCGCGGGGACGCTGCACCCAGTGTCATACAAGATGGTGGCGCCTTCACCATTGACAGTTGCGACCGCAAGGTTGGCTGGGTTGCGACTCGCTTCCGGCACACATTCCTTCTTAGCTACGACATTCACCTGGGTCTGCCTGCCCTTGGGACAGTCCCTGGCAAAATGCCCCAGGCGCTTGCAATTAAAACATGTCGGCGGCCCTCGCCGACTTGCAAGTCCTGGTTTCGTGGGTGAGGCCTGTCCAGGTCGATAGGCGGCAGCCCTACCTGTAGGTGCCCCTCCGACCTTCCCGTCGCCCTGACGGTTACGGACAGCCGGCTCAACCTCCCCCATACGACGCGACTCAGAGGGTCGGGGTCGGTCAGCAACCCCGGAACCTCCACTCTTTGAGTGCGCCTGCTCGTATCGCTCCGCCATGTTAGCGATCTCTTCGAGCGTCCGGTGTTCTCTTTCTGCTAAGAAAACTGTCAACTCGCGACGGTAAGTACCCAGGACATGTTCCTTGAGTATTACCTCGCGTAGCCCTTCGTACGTGCGTTCGACTTCGGCCATTTTCATCCACTTCTCAAATAAACCTCGAACACGGTTGTGGAATTGAGAGTGGGTCTCTGTTACCTTTTTCACCGAGTCCCGGAAAAGTTTCCGGTAAGTCTCGGCGGTCAGCCGATAATGGCAGAGAAGCGCCTTCTTGAGGGCAGTGTAGTCATCAGCCTCTTCTGCAGTTAAGCCGTGGTAGACTTCCCGAGCTGCACCTTGCAAAAAGGCTGAGACATTAATGGCCCAGTGCTGTTCAGGGACCTGATGAGCGCGTGCGAGTTTCTCAAACTGGACGAGAAAATCGTCAATAGCCTCCTCCCTATCATTGAAGCGTGACATGTTGATCTGGACTATCCGGTGGTCGATGAAAGGTCGGCCGGTTGTTCCAGAGCTTGTACTGGCGTCGTCCCGTCCGTTGGTCCTAACTTCAACTCTGACCTTTTCCATCTCCAGAGTGTGAGCGAGTCTGGCTAGCTCCAGCTCTTTCTGGGCGTCTCGGTCCGCTGCTTCTCGGTCCGCGGCTATCTTGGCTTGATCCGCTGCGATCTTGGCTAACTCTTGGTCCGCTGCTATCTTGGCTAGTTCTCTCTGGGCTTCTCTTTCCGCTGCTTTTTCGGCCTTCCATTCCTTGATCCTTTCTTCTATAAAGGTTGCCAGGCGATCTCCCTCGTATCCAAGATCTTCCGACCCCATGGCGCGGTATTCCTTTATCATTTGTCGTTCGGTAGCCATTATACTAATGTAAAGTGATACCTTGTCTCAAAATTCAAACAGTATACAGATATTTGTAATACCAGTTTAAATACTTACCTGTCGACAACAACTAGTTTCGTTCAGGTAAGATATTTGTTCGATATCTGCTTCACACGTACTGCTATGAATGGAAGATCTACAAAGCCTGCACATATGACAATAAAAATACAAGATGAGAAAATCACAAAATTTCAGATACAAAGAATGGAAAATATCTCACACTGTTCACTAATACTTCTACCAATAACTTTAAGTCCCAAAATAATATATATGTCTAATTCATATCCCGGACGAAGCGCCCACTGTGGGGGTGTAGCGGTTGTCTAGGGGTGGGGTTCTTCTTATAGACTTTAACGAATTATGAGAAGTTCCCCTGGTCCTTATTCAGAAGGTTAATTCTGGACACTATATTATTTATTGACTAAATATATTTATGGCTACGAGCCCCCAGTCAGCAATGCCGACAGTTAAATTAAAAGAAATACAAAGATGAAATTTAAACAATAACAATTTAATAAATGAAATTTAAAAGAATTTAAAGTAATCAATGTCTCTCTTTCACCCAATGATCCCTTTGATCATCATTTGAGTTCACAGTGTGAGGAGATTTTTCCCTTCTTGAGTGCTACTCATCTAAATCTCTTCGTTCCCTTGTCTTTCTCTCCTTTCGTGATCTCCACTTCCGCTTCCTCTTCTATAATCCTTGTTCCTTGCCGTTATCTTGACTTCCGGTTCCTCTTCTAGTATCCGGAACCCTTGACGGTATCCCTTGAGGTCACCCGAAATTCACTCGGTATCTCTCACCGTCACCCGAAATTCTCTGAACTTCTCTCGTCCCCGAAATTCTCTGAAATTCTTTCGTCCCCCGAAAGCTTCCTGATCGAAGCTATTTCATGAATTTCCTAAATTCCGCCAATTTTTACGAATGGCTAACGGAGTGTGTGTCACTGCGACCCTTAAACACCAACTGACGAATTTCAGGCTTGTACAAATCTTATGCCAGTTTCTCGAATCAAGTCCCACCTACAACGCATCCCGATTGGATGGCGACGGACTCTGGTCATTTGATCGAACTGTCAATCATAAAAATGTCAGTCTGTGTGTCCCCATGTACTGTCCAGCCTACCATTGTCGGCTTCCGGCTCTTTGAAGTTGTCTACGTCACGTGTTCCCATGTACAAAGATTCCCGCCAGATTTCCACTCAAGAGCTCAAACAAAGACTGGGTTACGTAAGAGGATTAGCCAACTTAGGCACTTGGAAAAACAAAGCTTACCTGGCTCCACTTACAGACTTATAAATACATGTATAATACAAGGGGTTGGGGTAAAACATCACATCGGGTGGGGGTGTAGTGGTGGTCTAGGGGTGGGGTTCTTCTTATAGACTTTAACGAATTATGAGAAGTTCCCCTGGTCCTTATTCAGAAGGTTAATTCTGGACACTATATTATTTATTGACTAAATATATTTATGGCTACGAGCCCCCAGTCAGCAATGCCGACAGTTAAATTAAAAGAAATACAAAGATGAAATTTAAACAATAACAATTTAATAAATGAAATTTAAAAGAATTTAAAGTAATCAATGTCTCTCTTTCACCCAATGATCCCTTTGATCATCATTTGAGTTCACAGTGTGAGGAGATTTTTCCCTTCTTGAGTGCTACTCATCTAAATCTCTTCGTTCCCTTGTCTTTCTCTCCTTTCGTGATCTCCACTTCCGCTTCCTCTTCTATAATCCTTGTTCCTTGCCGTTATCTTGACTTCCGGTTCCTCTTCTAGTATCCGGAACCCTTGACGGTATCCCTTGAGGTCACCCGAAATTCACTCGGTATCTCTCACCGTCACCCGAAATTCTCTGAACTTCTCTCGTCCCCGAAATTCTCTGAAATTCTTTCGTCCCCCGAAAGCTTCCTGATCGAAGCTATTTCATGAATTTCCTAAATTCCGCCAATTTTTACGAATGGCTAACGGAGTGTGTGTCACTGCGACCCTTAAACACCAACTGACGAATTTCAGGCTTGTACAAATCTTATGCCAGTTTCTCGAATCAAGTCCCACCTACAACGCATCCCGATTGGATGGCGACGGACTCTGGTCATTTGATCGAACTGTCAATCATAAAAATGTCAGTCTGTGTGTCCCCATGTACTGTCCAGCCTACCATTGTCGGCTTCCGGCTCTTTGAAGTTGTCTACGTCACGTGTTCCCATGTACAAAGATTCCCGCCAGATTTCCACTCAAGAGCTCAAACAAAGACTGGGTTACGTAAGAGGATTAGCCAACTTAGGCACTTGGAAAAACAAAGCTTACCTGGCTCCACTTACAGACTTATAAATACATGTATAATACAAGGGGTTGGGGTAAAACATCACATATATATATATATATATATACACACACACATATATACATATATATATATATAATGTGTGTGTGTGTGTGTGTGTGTGTGTGTGTGTAAAACAGACTTTTTGATGACATTATATTCATATTTTTTATTGTTATATTTTCACATTCAAGAACTATATCGTTATATTTTACATAAGACAATATAAAATTTCCATGATGGCATGTGAAGCTTGATTGTGTGTGCCTCCAAAGGTTGTATCTGCGGCAATAAAAACGAGTACTTTGTAGGCATGGTGGGATAAACAGAAACTGCCTTCAGACATGGAGATGAATCCTTCTTAAAGAAATTTGGCCAGACTCCGTTCTCGTCTGTGAAGTTATTTCCCCTTACTTCCCTTACAACAACGATAAACCCGCTTTTAGCTAGGTATTGCTTATTTAGCCTAGCATTGTTTTCAGACAGGGCCAGATAGTCTACAATATGACAAAATGTAATTTACTGCGACGGATTAGGTCAGCCCAGTCCTATCGTTTTCTTGAAGTCTTGTATATTTTATGTATGATCAGCAGATGAAAGTGGGATGAATTTACGAAAAAGGGGTGGGGTGAGCGTGTTGTGCCAAATGGGGAGTTTAATCTTCTAAACTTCGATTCTGGTGCAAGTTTGGTAGTTAATGAAAAGGACATTTTCTTTTCCTATGTTAATACTGGATATATTTCATGATGAAATATATCTGGTATTAACATATGAAAATCTCTCTCTCTCTCTCTCTCTCTCTCTCTCTCTCTCTCTATCTATCTATCTATATATATATATATATATATATATATATATATATATATATATATATATATATATATATATATATATATATATGACAGCTACTGTCAAGCTTTCTCAAAAACCCACGTTGGCCGAGCCCGAGACTAGAACCCACATAAACTGAAGTGAGATCTCAGTGGTCTGTAAAGGTCAGCGCCTTATAATAATTGACCGCCAAGTACCCTTATCAATAGTGTCGATAGTAAATTTGTAGGGTGTAGTTCAACAATTCTTACTTTTATCGACAAGCTCTCAAATATCAGCACCTTTTCTAGTATAAACTTAATCAACCCAGTCTAATTACATTTTTTATATTACAACGTATGAAACAATTAGCAAATTCATCAGCCTAAAGGATCTGACAATTTATTGAGGGCTGCGATTTTCTTTTGAGCTGATATATTTTATTTTCTTTATCTCAGGATAATTATGTTTTCAAATACTACAATATGATATTTTGCTAAAATCAGAGCAGGATATTTTTTCCAGCTTTTGATAGACGGAGATTTAAAACGATGTGTCAGGCCCCTGTCCCAGAACATTACAGTATTGGTCTCAAATATAAATGCGTTAACCCGTGGAACGTATCACAGTATGTTTAGAATTACTGTGGTATACCTTAACACTGTCACACTGCAGACATTGTAGCGATATGACTGATTTATTTAAAAAGCTACGTTAAAAATCCAAATCACACACACACACACACACACACACACACACACACACACATGACACAAGGTGTTTCGTTGTATCCAACTCTACCTCATTCATTTAAGATATAATGGACTAGTCCAATAAATCACCCCACCACCCCTCCAAATCTGTGCTGATACTAATGGACGATATGTATGTCTGATGTCACCTGTTTATTACAATATGAAATTTTCCTGCATGGAAATGTTTCCGAAACACACCTGCGAACCGTTTAGTCGCTTACGGGTATTTGGTGATAGCCATATCTAGTGCGGTATTCAAAATGACCATAAGACAGAGGATTCTGCTATTACACGTGGATTTAAAAGTCGCCAAACACAGGATTTGATACGGAAATATGTACATATCGCCAAAAGAACCCTTCAGCAGCCGGTTGCTCAACAGCCGCGAGAAATACCGGTAGGTGTATTATATAACTAACGAACAATACTATTGATATAACAGGCCGGGGAACTTTTTAACTGTGAGTGTGATACCAACATCCGGGCAAGATATTTATCAGAGTGGGTCATTAAACAGAAAACACACTTACTCAACAAACGAGAAAATACTTAGTGGACTTGAGAAGTTATATAAAATTAAAACGGAAAGCAACTGCTCTCCTGAAAGGCTTCGGACGATTCGCCGTCTTAGAAAAGAATACACGTACTAAACAAATTCGCTTGTAAATAACTAAAATATGACATTCTGTAGCCCAGCATTTGTCCAAAAGATGGATTTGGCCGGATATCATTTGCAATTACCCATTTGGATATATTTGGCATAAGGGACACATGTCAAACATGTGATTAAAGGATAAAAAAATATAATGATATTTGTAATATTCAAAATTAATTTGTTACAAATATACAAGTACTGTATGAAACATGTTATACATTCTTAAATTATTTTGGCATAAAAAAATGAAAACATGAATGTTATAATGGAAAAAAAATCGTATAAGGATTACTCGATAATTTCCGTACATTTCTTGCTAACGGAAATTTCCCAAGTACCTATATATTGCAAAAATACCGTCGTACGTACTAAGTCTGTTGATTTATGTATTTTAGACAGGTGACGTAATCTTCTTGCTCACGAATTTTCGGGGATGAGATATTTATTGGTCTTCTGGTCTCTTTGCTGCTTCGAACATTTAGTTGATGACATGCGTTGGATCAACCTTGGCTACTGGAAGAATCCGACATCAGTCAGCTCTTTGTTTGCTTCATCGATATGTTCTTGTGCCATTACAATGACCGCTGACCCTTTATCAGCTGGTTTGATAATAGTGTCAGTTCTAGGTTATACTACTACTACTACTACTACTACTACTACTAATAATAATAATAATAATAATAACGAGGACTTTGTTTAGCGCTTAATCTTTACAAGCACTAAGTGCTTTATAACATTAGGCAACACCTAAAACATAAAAAAAAACATCTATAATGATATGATTAACAAACAATATACCACGAAATTAGAATACATAAAAGATGATGAAAATATTTAGGTAGGAAACATTATTAGGTCTTTAAGTTTGTTCTTGCAGTCGAAATATGTGAGTTTTAAGAGCACTCTTGAATAAAATCATTTTGTCTTTGCGTCTAGTACCGGTAAGGTTTCATTTTCCTTACGGCGATTTGTGATTTTACGGTCGATGGATGTGTCCTATAAAGTAATCACTCTTTGTGTTTGTAGTTTTCGTTTGTGTCGTATTAAGTAACCAATCTTTGTGTTTTGTATTTGTCGTTTGTGTCTTATAAAGTAATCACTCGTTTTGTTTTGTAGTTGTGGTTTGTGTCCTATAAAGTAATCACTCGTTCTGTTTTGTAGTTGTTGTTTGTGTCCTATAAAGTAATTACTCTTTGTGTTTTGTACTGGTCGTTTGTCCTATAAAGTAATCACTCTTTGTATTTTGTAGTTTTCGTTTGTGTCCTATAAAGTAATCACTCTTTGTGTTTTTTTGTAGTTGTCGTTTTGTATCCTATAAAGTAATCACGTATTTGTGTTTTGTACTTTTCGTTTGTGTCTTATAAAGTAATCACTGTTTATGTGTTGTATTTGTTGTTTGTGTCCATTAAAGTAATCATTTATTTGTGTTTTGTAGTTGTCGTTTGTGTCCTATAAAGTAATCACATATTTTTGTAGTTGTCGTTTGTTCTATTAAGTAATCACTCTCGTGTTTTGCATTTGTCGTTTATGTCCTATAAAATAATCACTTCTTTGTGTTTTGTACTTTTCGTTTGTGTCGTTTTCAGTAATCAATCATTGTGTTTTGTAGTTGTTTTGTCGTTTGTGTCCTATTAAGTAATTACTCTTTGTTTTATAGTTGTCGTTAGTATCCTATAAAGTATTAACGTATTTGTGCTTTGCACTCATCTTTTGTGGCCTATAAAGTAATCACTGTTTGTGTTTGCAGTTGTCGTTTGTGTTCTATAAAGTAATCACTTATTTGTGTTTTGTATTCGTCGTTTGTGTCCAATAATTTAATCACTGTTTGTGTTTTATAGTTGTTGTGTGTGTTCTATAAAGTAATGACGTATTTGTGTTATGTATTCGTCGTTTGTGTCCTATAAATCACTCTTTGTGTTTTGTAATTGTCGTTTGTGTCCTATAAAGTAATCACGTACTTGTGTTTTGTGGATGTCGTTTGTGTCCTATTAAGTGATTACTCTTTGTTTTGTAGTAGTCATTTGTATCGTATTAAGTAATCACTCTTTGTGTTTTGTAATTGTCGTTTGTGTCCTATAAAGTAATAACGTATTTGTGTTATGTAGTTGTCGTTTGTGCCCTGTAAAGTAATCACTCTTTGTGTTTTTTGTACTTGTCGTTTGTGTCCTATTAAGTAATCACTCTTTGTGTTTTGTACTTGTCGTTTGTGTCCTATAAAGCTTTGTATCACCAGAACAGAATGGATAGATTTCGACAGCTCTTGGGTTTTCCGCTGTTGTTTAACAGAATTTTTATTATATAGACACGTACGCAAACACACAGAGGCACACACTTAACTGCTGAGACGATGCTGGAAGGCAAAGCCAGTAACTATTAGTGATTCAATTATTATCTAGTGGTTTCATTTAACAGAGAATATTGTCGTTTTTTATAAATATTTTTACGCCATAAGTGATTGACATGTAGTCGAATTCATGTTGAATTTTGTTGCTTCTTTCAACTAAAATAAAATGCATAATAATGCGTACAGTCAATATCGATATCACATATATGAAATAATAATGCATACAGTCAATATCATTAACACGTATAGGAAATAATAATGCATACAATAAACAAGTAATATCAATAACACATATAGGAAATAAGTGCAGGTGTAAAATTAGATAATAATTACTTGAAATATACATATAAGCTGAATGTATGCACGCACACTTATGTATATTTACGTACATAGTGTGTGCGTGTTCACTTGTAGGTTTATCGAGATCTGATTATCAACTTGCACTGTTTTCATATATGGATGACTCTGTCTATATTCACTAAACTTAGTATGTAAAATAAGAATTTGTATTACTCGATTACGTTGGTCGGTGTTGCTGTTAGTTAGATTTTAATGGCATTTTCAGCACAATTCTGACTATATCATGTCGAGTAAATATAAATGCAGAGACAGACAACCCTGGCTTGCACGGGCGGGTATCGGACCAGCCACATTATATATATATATATATATATATATATATATATATATATATATATATATATATATATATATATATATATATATATATATACACATATATATATATATATATATATATATATATATATATATATATATATATATATATATATATATATATATATATATAAGTGCGACGCTCTACCAGCTAAGCTTCTGATTTTCACATAATTAAACATTGAATAAGTGTATTATGTAACCATGGAAATGACAGCGTATTTGAAACTTGCAACCTTTTCAGGACGCGTTATGGAGTACATGTCTGAACATACATTGTCATCGCAAAATGGAACATTAAGTACATTTGCAAAAGAGCCGACAATTCTTGTGTCAGAAAATTCCATGTTGTTTTTGTTGATGTTGTTGTTGTGCATCTTCGGACCTATGTATATCTACAAAACCAGAACACATGCATTATACGGTATCAATGTCAATGCCAAAAGAAGAGAGAAAAGAATAGAGTCTGGTCAGTTTATGTTCACTCGAAGAAAAAAAATGTTGGACTGTATATCCTATTATGTTTAACTTTTTTCTCTAGCTACACGTATAATACAGATACGAGATCTGTGATGTACCTCAGTCATCCTATTATCCCACACTTCTCGCCTACCCAAATCTAGTTTCCGTAGATCCGACCAAGTTGTTTCACAAATTTAAATAGGGGTCACTCCGAAATAAAAACAAAAATTGTCAGTTTTTAACAATTTGAAGAGTAAATATAAATGTTGTGGATTATATTTAAAATTAAAGTAAATAAAAAGAAATTAGAACACATTCATTAGACTCGACTATGACCCGTATCAACTGGCTAACAAACATTTTGGCTTGAAATAACACATCCAAGCTTAACCGAAATATTGGCTATTTGAAAAAAGCTGGTTGAATGATTGAGTGTTGGATGATTTGAAGGGGAACATAGCACATGAAAGGTTATATCGTACCGAGGCAATAGGAATAAAGTGTCCTGTCCAGATGCACACCACGGACTGCTTTGGGCAGGATTCGAAATCTCAGGCTTTTTCAGATCGCTAGCCACTGAGCTTCTGCAGCTCCTGAAAAGTGGAAATGCCATAAAAAAGCCAATATGGCCAAGCTTGTGTCGTACATATGGTGTGCGTGTAAATGTTATTATGTCACAAACGTAACTTTCAATCCTGGACACGTATTTTGCCATTCATACGGGATCCGGTTTGCAGTAGGTACTCGGCTTCTTTCACAGTCGGTTGCGAAGAATTAGGCGTTACCTCGGTGGTCTGAAGTGTGGGAGAATAAACACACGTCCTGTATCTAATCAATCCCTTAATTTCCCCCCAAAATTAATGATTTAGTTTTGTCGGAACACCAAAAATATCGAATTGGCGTATTTTTTGATGATAAGGGGATTTATATTAGCATACTGTTACTAAAATACTCAGATCGCAACCACAAACTGGTCGTGGGAACAAAGGTAATGTTTCCCTTTCTGCACGTTGTAACCTTGATACACTTGCGGCTTCTGCAACAACTCATTTCTTTTCATTTTTTCTTTTTCTGATTTCATCTCTTTCCAGAACAAGTAAAATTTCACATAGCAGTAGTCGCAACACGATTTAAGGCTAAGCCAGCCGAGGATGAATCACACACACACTTTTTGATTTCTACTGCATTATCTATTGTTAGGTCGACATTGGTCTGGAATCAAGTCTGTACTCTCTGAGAAAATACTTAAAGGCCTTGTAGCAATTGTGTACACTCGGAGAACATACTTAACGGCCTGGTATTAAGTCTGTACACTCAGAGAACAGACTTAAAGGCCTGGTATTAAGTCTGTGCACTCAAAGAAAATACTTAAAGACCTGGTCGCAAGTCTGTACACTCAAAGAACAGACTTAAAGGCTTGTGTCTTTGACTGTATTATTGTGTTCAAAGAAATATGGTCAGCTGCGATTTTGCAATACTGCCAGTTTCATTAAAACATACTATTTCTTTCTTTCTTTCTTTTCACTGATAGAAGGCACGGCTAAATATGTTATTGGTAATGCATATTATCGGTTCATCGCCATATGCACTCACTGATAAAAGCCCGTAGCTTAATAAAAAAATTCCTTCACGATACAGTCCTCACATTGATTGCACACTCAATCCAAGTTTTTGATAATCGCTTATGAAAATACTAAACTGAGGAGAAAATATTTCAATGTTGAAGCTTATTCAGTTAAAGAGTATTTTAAATATGGAAGATCATCTAACAAAACTCAAATACTAAATGATCTAAAGAAACATCATTTGATTTTGAGTAAGCACTTAAAATGAGGTTTTATCCCCTTTATTATAATGATTACTTAAAACGTGAATGGTCAGTTTATTGTTAAAAACTCCTTTTTATAGGTATCTGGTGAATAATTTATTCCTTTGGTAAAAGATCGTATGAAAATAACCATCAGAAACGGTTCGCTTAGTTTAATCTTTTTGTTGCAGCACACACGTACCCCTGTTTCGTACTCTGGCAAACGATTATCTGAGCACTTGAGAAGGACTTTAAACGAATGCTCATATTCTCCTCCCTCGGACTGCGGGAAATGTTTGCCAGAACATCCAGGAATAACTTAAAACCCTTGCTGACATACTCCCTCTTTGTTCTTAAGAAAACTTGACAAACCGTGTATTATCATGAAATAATATGTTTACATGGGAACCAATTCATTTTAACGGTCCAAACAGGAATAAAATCAGCATACAGTAATTTTATCACAATACATTAGTCAGGGGCCGCGAATGGCCGAATGGTCTAAAGCGCTCGCTTTTATCTATCACTGCCATTTCACCTCTCATCGCGTAGATTCGAGTCTCAAACTCGGCCTTTGTGGTTATGTGATAAAGCTTGCCAGTAGCTGCCCGTAGATCGGTGGTTCTTCCCGGGTTCTTTCTCCACCAAGTATGATGTCCGCTATGTATAGCCTATCATGTGCTGAAAAATGGCGCTAAGCCCACAACAACAACATCATTTTAGACGACCCCAAATATCTTCAATCTTTATAGCAAAAGCATTCTTTGTGTCCCACCTATAAACCTATTATGCCAGTTGATATATTTTAATCTTTTTCTGTTTAATTTTATGATACCTTGGCGACAATATCCAACTTCCCTGTATAACGCAGTCGTGAAATAAGATTAAGTTATTACGTAATAATTTTAAACGTAAATCGTTTAAAATTTTTAAATAAAAAGTAAAAAAGATTACGGAATAAACTGGGTCTTTTTTGGACATCACGATATTGCTGTTACGTTCCGTTTGGACTAAAAACAAGAGTACGGAAGGTAAAATACAGAGCTAAGCTCAGTAACCACCGTATGTTGTACACAAAAGGGCATTGGAAACACGACGAAACATACATTCGTTGTGTCTCCATCAACTGCTGTCATTTACAGGAGTGCGTTTATGTTTGGGTGCAACATAAGGCCTTTAAGTGCACATGCTTGTCAGTAAAAGCATTGTTTGATAGCTCCATGTGAGACGTTTAAATGAACAGAAACTATAAAAGATATTTGTACGCGTAAAAACACATATTATGACATATCTTTCATAAACAGAGATACACAGATAGCATGGAAATTTACCAGAACAAATATTGAATTTCAGTATGGTGCAGCCAGTACACGTATACTTTTGCGCCGAAAAATCCGCCAAAAGGTAAGTTTCAAATTTGACCTTGAATTCCGATATGTGCATAATGGCATCAGACGTGCTTCTCGATGTTAATGTCTTCTAAGGGTCAGTGCCTAGATGATTAAGTACAGTAAACTGTACTTAATGATTCATTAGGTGCAGCACACTTTAAACAAGTGCAAATAGAAATCACCGGCAAGGGAAATAACTCCAACAATTCAAGACAAAAGTGAAATGGCAGTGATCCGTAACGGTGAGCGCCTAAGACCAGGGTTCGGCAACCTACGCCACGTGTGCAACAAGATGGCACGTCAAGAGGTTTTGTGTCGCACGCGAAGGGCATCTAAAAATCTTGATTTTAACAGTGTTACTCTCTTACTGGTGGCACGCGCTCGTTCATTTTGTAACTGATCCTGAAAATAATTTGGCACGCTATATAAAATAGGTTGCCGAACCCTGCCATAGACATTCTTCCACCCGCCCCCCCTCCCCCTTGTGAAATGTCGCTGCGTCAAGTTATTGATGAATGAAATCTAAACTCTCTAAACCGCAGGGGTGGATTCAAGGTGGGATAGAGCCATTCTCTACCACTCCCCTCCTCCCTTCAATTAGCGCGAATAATCTGAACGTTTCCAAAAGTAAATTTTCAATATATTTTGACAGTTAAATTTAACCCATTTAAACGCTTCAAATGTAGGAACTTCAGGAGGCTGAGCCCACTGGGCTCCAACCAGGGATTCCATCATACAGACCCCATACCTTGATCAACATATTCCCAACTACACTAAAATGTGTGCTCACGAAACTCCAATAACATTAATACTCACAATACTTCATGATTACAGCATTTCTTTATAAATATATTTTTGCTAATGAACATACGTCATTTCATCTCTTTAAAATAGATGCTAATACTCATTTATCTTCGATATCTTTTAAAAATGATATCTAATGGTTGAATTACTGACTTTCTAATTGTTAGCTAAAACAGCAGAGGATAGCGTTGAAAATATTCACATTTTACTTCAGGGGTGATAATTCTTGTATTGTTCACAGTAAACGCATGGTTATAACTTCGGGTTGTGTCCCATTATATGCCGGTGTCTCTGAGGGGGCAGGGTCCAGTTTTTATGTACAAATTTAATGCCGCAATCAGCGACCTAGTATAAAAAATCATAAAAAATCAAATATACAAGTGAGGTCAAAAAGGTCCATATTTTTAGATACCTATATTAAAACAAGGCATAAGAATAGTATTCACTTGACCAAAGAAGTCAATGGCAGTTCACAGCAGAAGAGGTTTATGCACCCCAACCCCTATTTTATACATGCATTTTTCACATCCAAATGCCATTTTTGACAGCATGTGGTGCTCACAGTGCAAACGCAAGCCCTTTCCCTGGATGAAAATTTTGAAAAACATTGTCTACTAAATAGTTTGATGCAATTCAGAATAGTTGTCATCCAAGCCGTTTTTGAGATACTCTAGTTGCCTTGAACCCACGTGTCTAGTGATATGGGAAGCTAGCTCTTCTTCCTAGCCAACTATTGGTATTTCACTATCAACATACTGCAGAGCAACTATGGAAGGTGTACATGCCTGACATCAATTTCAAGAACAACACAAGCCCAAAACACCTAGTTCACAAATATATCCATATCTATAAATACGAAACAATAATAGCTGAAAAAGTCATACCATAGCCTTAAGTTAAGAAATTTGCCAGGGGCCAATTTACGAAACTGGACCCTGCCACCTGAAGTTCATTTGACGGTCTGCCTCTTTTATTATCTGGAATCGACTGCATCAAGATGGCAAGAATACAGATTTCATATCTTGGTATTCCACAAAAAACTGGAGAGGACGTGCTAATTTGGGGAAAAGTAGGCCTCGGTAATCTAAATAGTCTTCAATCCATTGACATCACAACAAATATATTAGTGAACTGAACTATTCTCAGCAATAACGTTTTTTTTTAAAAAACATATTATATTTTTATTTCCAGGAAATTTTTGCACAGGTATAGTCTGTATCAGTTTAAAAGTGCAGCACGAATATTAAAGAAAATATCTGATGCATTCATCGCGTTTGCATCCCTTTAATTATGCGAAACAGGTGGAAGTCTTCAAGTTGCACGTGTTCATTAGGTAGTTAAAATGGTTTACACTAAGAGTTGGAAATAGAAGTCTAAAAGTTCAAATTATTTCACCTAGATATTTATTGGCATTATTGTTATCTATTGCCGATCTTATTTAGTTTAAAAATAACATAATTTCCGGGGCGGAATTTGTTCATAAGTGAATAACCTTGGGTGAATATTACATATGACCAAGGAAAATGCATTTAATCGATTCAATTAATCTGTTTGAAATACTAAAATATCCTGCCATATTCCCGGAGAATGTAACTGATTTTACCAGAGGACACATACAAAGTGAGCAATCGAGGGAGTGAGTATTCATGCACTTTTGATACCAGTATAATTCTACGAAGTTGGTCGCATATCTAAAAAATAAACGCTTTTCTGAAATAACATGAATACATGAAATGTACTTAGAAATCCTTAAGATTTCATCTTTTTTCATTTTTGTCTAACACACGTACGAATATTAAATATTTCTTAGGATTTTAGCATAGACAGGGTAAACATCACATACATGAATTAGCCAAGAACGTCATTTTTTTTGGGGGTGGGGGCAGGGTGCACCCCACCTGCCCTCCGAATTTGCACGTGCTGTAAAATTGCTGTAGCCTATATACGAAAATTAACAAGCCCGTAAAATTTCTCCCCCCGCCCAAAAAAAAATGAAATGACGTCCTGCTATTACTGTCTCTCTAATCTGTTATTCAGCCTGAGCCAGCGCGTTGATATTTGCATGAATGAAGTTTTGCCCCCCCCCCCCCCCCCCGCAACCCCGAAAAAAGTTGAAATGACGTCCCTGGAACTAGCTGGCAACGTAATTGGTTGTAAACTAAAGTTATTATTCTCTTCTAAAAGAAGTAAATCTTTTTTAAAATGCAATGTAATGCAAATTGTATGGTTACATCAGAAACGAGAATCTGCTATACTGTTTTCGACTAATATTTTCAAGTTAGAAATCAGAGAGAAATAGTCCATTCATCCGGGGCGGAATTTGTTCATAAGTGAATAACCTTGGGTGAATATTACATATGACCAAGGAAAATGCATTTAATCGATTCAATTAATCTGTTTGAAATACTAAAATATCCTGCCATATTTGCCTTTTGAAGACATAATTAACGTTTTGAGTACCAAATTTTCAAACATTTGTGGTTATGTCAATTTTATTGGTAGATAGGTTACAGTTGTACCAACAAACACAAACATCTTCATTTCAAGTTTCACAAATTAATCCGACGAAGAATTTAACAACTAACCATTATTGACTGATGTTTACCTTTTAGAATTCCTGATGGATTATGGATTTTATCCATCAGTGGCATTCCAATTTATTTGAGAGAATGACAGTAAAGTCATTTGATGGACCATTTTTTTAAATTTATTAGCTATAACAATCATTTACTTGATAACACGTTACATGCAACAAAGAATTGCATTGTTATAATGCTGTTTTGAGGTCAAAATTATGCTTACAGTTTTATGTTTACGTTATTATCATGCAAAAGTATTAAATATATAAACATTCAAAGGAACTGGTGCAGTACTCTTTGAAAATGTGCTTGTGTTCTTATCACGTTTCAGGACCGGCGCAAATTCGCCATCCATACTAAATACAAGATCCGTATTAATTACGTAATGTGACAATGTAAACATTAAAATAAAAGAAGTAGCACACAAAAAATGCAGATCCAAACGCTCTTTGTAGTAAAGGCCGTCGACTGTAGCGTCATCAGCTTCCAAAACGAAACTGTTATCTCTGTCAAATAACAAAATCCGTATAAGGAATATGTACCCTATACTAGTAACATATAGTATGACGATATGGGGACAAAGAATAGGAATTAACATTACAGTTGTCATCTTGAAAATATGACCTGGGTGGTGGGGCATTGGAAATGTAATGCTACAGGTTTAAAATGAATATGATCCTTTCGGGACAAGGGAAATAGTATGTTAAAAATATCCATTTAACATTACGTGCCGATACCAAAGATAATAATTGACAATATGAGGTCAAGGGGATTTAAGTGTTGTAATAATTGTCATTGAAATTGTCATGCTTTACATATTGACTGACCATCAATTGCCTCTACTGACCATCGCCCAAACCTACTGACCGACACGCCATCTGAATGACCAGTATAACCAATCACCACCCAGGTCATATTGTACTGTCCAGATTCAATTTTGTATTACTGTCCAACACCTACTTTTTAAGTAACAGCCAACGACTACTTTTTGATTACTGTCCAACACTGAATACTGATTATAGCCTGAGTTATCATACGGCTACTACTACTGCTGCTGTAGTACCTTAACTTTGTACAATTTCTTATCTTCGCCAGAAAGTTTTCCGATTGTAGTACGACCTTTACCTCTGTAATGTTGTTCTCTTAAAGATGCTTTTGAAGTCTGAATTCCCGCTCTCTCTTTTACGAATGACATGCATTTGGAGTACGCCTATTAAAATTCATTAAGTTATTAAACCTCTGCGTTGGTCAAAATCCTGACGTGTACTGAAGTGATGACCTGTAAAATAAGGGTCTGCTTCGGACAGGTGTCCCGCCCATATTTTCCTAACTCAACCCTGATTTGATGCTGAGATGTCTTTGAGCTTTAGTCTGCCTAATTTCTCACGCGCATGTCAAATTTCTTTCTCTTGGGGTTAGGTCGCAGCGTGGGTGTGAATAAGCAACCTCTTCCGGTTTGACCAGTTACTTCCTCTCTTTGAAGACAGCCGCATCTTTGTTCCCTTTAGTGTCGATTCAAGCCGCAATCTAGGTCAGTCGCCAATGTCGTGGCGACATTCTCCACCCCAGGTAAGTTGTGTACATGAGGGCTGTCTTCAGAACGTGACAACCTCGTTCTCAGTCATTACCCGTATATAATGAATTGAAAGAAAAAGAAACAGAAGAAAAAATCAGAGTTAAAAATAAATATTTATTCCAAAACAATAATTAGAAAACAATAATAAGAACAAGAGGAAGAAAGTTAACAAGAAGAGGAGAAGAGGAAGACTTTGAATCTGGAGAAGAAAGAAGCGGATAAAAACAAAATTGTTATTTGTTGCAATACAGTTTGAAACACCAGAGAGACATGTATCAAACTTCTTTAGCAAATTCGAAGAGAAAGTTACCAGCCTGATCCATTACTTCAAACCTTCTTTGACTACATTGGCGTTTACTACCACCAAAGAGACGCCGGCATTAGTATTAGCAGTCATTGCTACAACTACCACAGAGCCAGCAGGAGTAGGATTTGGATGTGGAAAATGCCCCTTTTCTTGGCATTGATAAGAGATATCTTTAGTTTCGTCTCAGTATCCTCCTTTCTAGCAGTTCCGTTTCTTTGAAGTCGTGGACATGGAGCTAAATGTCCCTTTTTCCTGATGGACATACAGTTGTCTTGATCTTTACCTGCATTCCATTATTCGGAAGTCTTGTTGAGGGTACATTTTCGAATGACTGCAAATCTTTGACGAGAAATCTGATCTGTTGTATCTTACGGAACCTTTTCATCTTGATTGCAAATATTTCGTTTGACTAGGCTTCTTACGCAGCAGGTCATTATATAAGATTAGTGTCTTATAGGTTTTAGCGTATTCATTCAGTTCTCAAACAATCAAGAGTCAACACAGATTGACCTGCAGGTCAAAGATTTGCTACGAGTCATACGAAAGCATAATTCACAGGAGAAAGTGTCAACAAAACTTACCCTTCTGGTCTAAGATTTGATAAGAGTCATAGAAAAGTGTACAAGTCCTGATGAAGTTTGCTATATATGTAAGGTACATGGGCATTTGTCTCCAACATGTCCGCTTCGTCCAATAAAGAGAGACAAAAGTCAAAGTACCTGTTATCGTTGTCAGGAGAGAGGACAAAGGGCTTCAGGGTGCCCTAAGAAAGAAAAAAAAAAGAAACAAGAGGAGAAATGGAGAGGGGATCAGAAGAAAAAAGTGATGATGAGGAAGATCTTGTGCCAGTGAGGAGATGGAAATGGAAAAATGGACAATCTGAGTCAATGTGTTGGCCTATAGCCTCAAACAGGAAATGATGTAATGTGAAATTTCATTCTAAATTCTAAAAAGAGAATACACTAGAAAGAAAGCGTAAGTGTCTCTTGGTCTGGATGTTTATAATTCGAATGGTATATATTGTTTTTGTATTGTCACTGCTCGGATATATGCCTTTTCATCTCTCTCTATCCCTCTGAATCATGTTTTAGTTTGAAATGAAATGGAAGGGATGTTTTCCTTCACGTACGTACTTCAGGCATGCACGTGAGATAAATTTTTAAGTTTGTTCATCAATCATTGTTATGTCTTGATTTTTTCTAAATACTTTAAATAAATCCTCATACACGCATACACTGACGCCATAGAATGATGGGTTAAAGGGATTTGGAGTGAGTGTGCGTGTATTTTTGTTTGCGTTTTTGTGCGTACGCATATGCGTGAGTGTTTGTGTGTCTTTTCTCTTTAACCAATCCATGTCCACACTCATGAGTGTTCTAAACACACAAAAAGGTATTTTTGTGTTTGTGCGTGTGTGAATGTGTTTGTTTTTGTGTGTGTCTATGTGTTCGCGCGTACGTTTGTGTGTGTATGTGTGATGGTTTTTCCCTTAACAAAAACACTTGTCCCTAAACACAACAAGGTGTGTTTGTGTGTGTATGTGTGCGCACGTACGTTTGTGTGTGTGTGCGTGTGCGTGTGTTTATTTTTGTTTATATGTGCACGCATACATTTGGTATTGGCGTGTGTGTTTCTTTTTTCTGTGAACAAAAACCCTTCCCGCTGTAAAAAAATAATTGTTATGTGCGAAAGTAGAGTAGTGTCACTGTAAATACTAAAATTACTTACCTGATGTCATTGTAGGTGATGATGTATTATTTTATTTTTTCAAACTTTCCTTCTCCACAATATGTTAATAGAAAGTACAGTGGGTTTCGTTAGTATTAGAGTGTTGTTTTGCAAAACATTTATTTTAGATTAGCACTCATATCACTGTGAATTGTTTGGTATGTGATATAGGTAGTTGGTGTGAGGTGATGTTTTGCTTCACAACCGTGTTTGAGGTATATAAAGTTAAGCGTTCATCACTCGAAATTACATTAACAAGGCAGTAATAATAAGTGACTCGCTTAGCGTCATTTCCTCCATACTAACAAACAACACTACATTAGGAGAAAATTTCCTTGGTCAAACCTACATATAACTCTAAGAACTGAATAACAATCAACAAAAAGTAGAATTCATCTGGATTCAATCCCACATCGATATCCAAGGAAATGAACTAGCTGACCACGTAGCGAAACTCAAACTAAACGAACCAAATCATACTAACATTAAATACAGTGTCAGTGAATTACTCAGCATAGCAAAAAGCTATATTAACAGCAAATGGCAGCAACAATGGAACCAAAACACCAAAGGTCGGAAACTATTTGCCATACAAAAGGATATTGACAGAACCAGGAAACCACCAAAAGTAAATAGCTCTGATCAAAAAAGCATCAACAGAATTCTCACTGGAAAAACATTTGTCCAGCAGCTTTGGAAAGCACTTAGGATCCAAACGATCCAACATCAATTGCTTCCACTGCCAAATTCCAGAAGATTTAACAACTGCCATTAACTCAAGAAAGAAAGAATTAAATTCAAAAGGGAACAAAACAAAATTGGATCCGGTGAAACATACTCAGAATTCCTATTGAATACAAACCCCAACATAAACAACACGTACCTAAACATCATTAACTTCATACACGAGTCAGAACTTACAAACAAAATTTAGGAAAACAATCAACTAAACAGGGACCAATATAAAATAAGATGTCACTGAAACGCCTCACGAGACCTGAACACTCAGCAATGATGTCTGTCTTTTAAATCTGTATGCCAAAATTAGGGAACGGAGCGTGGCGCCCCTATCGGTGACTGGCGGAAAACCCACACTTAATAAACACCCGCAGATGTAAGTACATGGACAACCACCGCGTGGTTTCACCGGTGGGCGTACTTGTACCCACCACCGGAGGGGAGGCACGACTCGCCCTCTGACACTTAACCAAACAAACCACTAACCAGAAAAGTAATCATATAATAACAATATAACGAAACTTCCACTTCTCCATATAACTAGATTGTCACCGCCACATTTAAAGTAATAGGGGGAATTAATTTATAAAAAAATTTAATAATAATAATAATAATAATAATAATAATAATAATAATAATAATGATTGATAATAATAATAATAATAATAATAATAATAACAATTAATGACAATAATAACAAGGAAGGACTTGCAGGTGGGGGGGGGGCAGCGTGTCGCCCCTAACAGGTGTGGGGCGAAAGCATGCATGTCGCTAGAACATGATTGTCGCCTGTACGCGAACTTGGACCCACCACCAGGGTGGACGACAAGCTTCACCCCTTAACTCCCTAACTGTTAAAAACATTATCATTATTTATTATTATTATTATTATTACCTTTTCCTTACTATTCTACTTCTTTCAATTCGTACCATAATCTAATCTAATACTCTTCATGAATACTAATGTAATAACATCTCCAATCTAACTACACTCTATTGCCTGAATGTGACAGCTATCGTTTAGGCAAGGGCATTTAATTCAACACAGACCAGACCCAAAATTAGAACTTATAAGGTGGTCGAAACGACCAAGACCATCAGGCACCACCGCCCAAGGTGGCAAACAAGCAGACATTATTAGGAAAATTAAGACCCAAAATTAGTTCATATAAGTTGGTCTGAACACAAGAGACCATCAGGCCCAGCAGCACAAAGAAGCAACCAAACATTTCTTACTAAGGAACTCGAATGACCCCATATTTTATACAACATATAAGGTGGTCTAAAGTCCAGGACCATTAGGGCCAGCCACACAAGGTGGAAAACCTAGTAAGATAACAAGACTGTCATCAAATGTACACCTATTCATTCTAAACTAAAAACCCTAAACAAAACAGCACAGTGTTTTCCACTTTGTACAAGACAACATTTAGGCCTTAAATACTGGAGTCTAGGAGCAACGACCTGTGAACCAGAATTTAACCTGCCCACCTTCCATTTCTCAGACAGACATCCAAACCTATTAGCGTGCAGTGCACGCACCAAACACTACTGGAAACGCAGTAAAATTGTAACAAAATTACGAGTGTGTGCTGGGTCTGCTCTCACTAATATACACTATACACTGCTCGCTGGATACAGACCTAAATCATGAGTGTGTGCTGGGTCTATTCCCACTGATGCAAGCCCTACATTCAGGTATTTAGGGACTTTAATTATTCCCACGACCTGACGGCTTCAATTAAGTAGTGCTCCTTGAGCACATAAATGTCTCTGGCAAGTGGGTCCGATTTCGTCCCCTAGGAATAATTAAATAGCCTGCTGTGCAGGCATAAAATAGTGGTACATGCACTGATGGGCGAAAACCACTTTAATTCAGATTAAGTAAGTAACTCGAAATTACACTTAATCATCTCTTTAAAGACCTAGGAACCAAGAAATCAGAATTAAATAGTGAAATCACCATATATGAATGGGAACTAGCATTAGGGTCAAAGAAAGAAACATTCATTGGAAAATACCAAATTGGCTACATCATGTATAACCCAACCCCACTAACAACATTACAATAATTGTTATAAAACTACTTAACAAAATCTGGAATAGTGGGAAACTACCTGATAGTTGGAAACAAGCCACTGTCGTACCAATCTCTAAACCAGGCAAAGACCTTACTAATAAAAACTCGTGCCGACCCATCTCCCTCACTAATAACATCTGTAAACTTATGGAAACAATCTTGGTCAATAGATTATAACTCCATCTCGAAAGCAACATCTTACTATTGGAAAATCAAAGCGGCTTTCATAACAAGCGATCCACCACTGATCAGCTATTAAGATTAAGAAGCGGACATAAAGCTAGTATTCAACTCAAGAAGGAAATCAGATAGAAACCTTATAGCTCTTTTCCTCGACCTAGAAAAGGCATTTGACCTTGTCTGGACAAAAGAATTGATTGCAAAACTAAACCACTTCGGAATTACTGGAAGCATGTTCACCTGGATAGAAAACTTTCTCACAGTTCGAAAAATTATTGCTAGAGTAGGGAACACTCATTCGGAAGAATAACACCTTGAAGACGGCACCCCACAAGGGAACGTACTCAGCCCTACGCTTCTTAATACCATGATCAACGACCTGGATTGTAACCTCACCTCCAAAAAAGTAAACATCTCACAATTCGCCGACGATAGCGGTATCTGGAGGTCAGGAAACCCTGCAAGCAACCTAGTAATCAAGGAAATACAGCAAAATGTAGACAATATAGTTAGATGGGTAGATAAATGGGGGTTTAAGCTATCACATTTAAAAAAAACAGTTGCAATCATGTTCACCCCCAAAACGTAATAACCAACTTATTTACCATAAACATACAAAACCAAATCATCAACATGTACTTCGATAACCACCTTACCTGGAAACATCACATTGATCACCTAATTCAATATTGCAATAAAGAAAAAAACCTACTAAGAAACCTTAAGGAGACCACATTGGGATCCAACCAAGAAAAATGCTAATCATCTATAGAGCACTTATAATATCGAAACTAGACTATTGTTGTCAATTTACAATTCAGCAAAATAACCATACCTGAAAAAACTGGATGCCATTCAAAGAAAAGCACTGATTGTCTGCACTGGCACCTTACCCTCGACCTCGTTGGACGAACTCCAAGTCCTCTCTGGAGAGCTGCCAATGAGGCTGAGAAGACAGGAAATGCTCATCAGTTATTAAATTCGGCTAAATAATCACCGCAGTATGCATCCCACCAAAATTACCATCTTCAAATGTAGCACAGCTTTTAGTCGCAAACTAGTTCCAAACTTACCAGGTGGTAAAAAAATTTTAGAACTGAGGAAAAATCTGACAATCTTAGACCAGCAAGGAGGATTACACGAACCCGATCAAGCTCATTGGATAAACTCTAAACCAAGGATTAACACAAAATCCACTGAATATAGAAACAAAATGAAACAAGAGTTAAAACTAAAAACCATAATTGCAATGGACATACATGACACCTACCCTGGTTTCGTAAAAATATACACTGATGGATCCAAAACTCCAAAGCCACCCCGAACAGTAGCTGCAGTAGTTATTGTTGTTGTTGTTGTAGTGTTTAACGCCATTTTTCAGCACAAGATAGGCTACACATGGCGGCCAGTATAACTGGTGGAGGAAGAACCCTAGAAAACCCCGGGAAGAACCACCGACCCACGAGAAGCTACTGGCAGGCTCTCTCTCATACCCACGTTAGCCGAGTCTGAGACTCGAACCCACGCAGACAGAGGTGAGATGGCAGTGATCCGGAACAGTGAGCGCTTTAGACCACTCGGCCACTCGGGGCCCCTAGCTGCAGTAGTAATCCTAGAATATAACATTCAAATGGGAACCAGGTTACCAGACCACTGTTCTACATTCACAACAGAATTATGGGCTATTAATGAATCGTTCAACTGGATTAAAGATAACAGCATCCAAAAATCAGTGATCATCAGTGGCTCTCTTAGTGTAACTGTTATGTATATTTGATTTAATTATATCTGATTTAATAAATATTTGTTTTAATTTAATTGTTTGTTTGTCAGTTTTAAATTCTTGTTTTCATTACATGCTATTGTAATGTAAATTTATTCACTGGAGATGATATTTTACCAGAAAATCAGTTGACCTGAATCATTCTTTCGTAAACAACCACATTGTGACCTAGATCATGACCTTGATTCAAAATTAGTAGCAACCACGTAAATAAGTTCTATTTTTATTTTAAAATGATTGGTTGTTGTCGAGATCATGATGGGACTACATAGTTTAAGAGTTAATTTTTTTTTAAATTTTATTTCTTAGAGTAAAATGATTGATTTTCGTCAGGTCGTGTCAGGTGTACGTGATATAAACATGATCAAGTGATCCCCTTTCGATTTCGCAACTTGGAGATTTTAGAAACTGCGTTTTAGAATACGATATAACCTGTGTTTTAGAGAAACATTCTCAGTTAGTTGGGCTTTTTTCATTACACTGGAAAGTGTTTTGTCGTTTGGAGTTATTTCAAATTACTTGGATTCAAAAGGATTAATTATTTTTTTCCTGGAAAATACGTGAGCTCATATGAAATTTTTGAATAAAGATAGCTCTTATAAAAATTATTCGGATTTCCAAAACCGGAGTGATATTTCTTGTTTCTACAAGGAACTCTAGATTTCAACACACTACAGGTTACAGCATACGTCATTGTCTTCCATCTTGGATTTCTTCGTCGGGACTTGAACTTGTAATCATTAGAAGATTTTTTATTAGGACTTCTAAAATTGTATTCGTGGATTATTCTTGGATTATTTTTGGATTTGATTCTTAAAACCGTAAGTTCATATTTTCTTCTTCATTTTTACAGTATTTTTCCAGGGAAATAAATTATTATATTTTTAAAAGTTTGTTGTTTTCTCTCTTTCTTGTGTTACTGTTTATTCGAGCCTAAACACGTAACACAAGAGTAACTACATCAATAAAGGCCCACAACACTAAATCAAGTGAAAAATTCCTTATTAAGACCTATCACCTGCTTAAAGAATTATCCACTATCAGTCAGTTAGTAGAATTTATGTGGATACCATCGCATATAGGAATCCTTGGTAATGAACAAGCCGATAAAGCAGCCAAAAGTAAACTAGGAGACCCAAACCATGCCACACGTAAGTATAGCATCTCAGAAGCACAAAGTTTTACTAAAAATTATATCAGGCAAGAATACTGGAATACTACCCCCAAAGGTAGAAAGCTATACTCCACCCTGAAGGAAGTTACCATGTCCATTAAACCACCTAAAGTAAACAGCTCGGACCAAAACATCAATAATCGAATTATGACAGACAAGACAAAATTAGCTGGCAGCTTTGGTAAGCATCTAGGATCCAAACCCGCAAAAACAGAAACTGCTACCACTGCCATACCATAGAGGACCTCCATCGTCTATTCAACAGTTGCTCTAAATATTAGCTGGCAAGAGCTAAATTCCTAAAAGCACAAGAAGAAATTGGATCCCTTATTACATACGCGGAAATTCTAGACAATAATAACCCCAAACATAACTATAACATACCGAAATATCTTAAACTTCCTAGACGAAACCGGGTTTAAAGAAAACATATAACACACTCCCAAAGTACCCAGTCAGATCTTAAGCAGATAAGACTCAACCCTATAGCCCAGTTTGGTAAGTGCATCTTGACATTACGTCCCTTGACGTGCTCTCCATTGCCGACGATAAGAAAAGTATAAACCGCCACTTCCGTGGAGCAGTTTCCAACAATGGCTAGGATACTTATTAAATAGATTGCCATTTCTTTTATGTGCTCTTTGGATAGACGGACACACATCACTATTTAAAGGGGGTGGGCGCAATATGAGTTGCATGCTTTCTCAGCCGCAATCATGGGTAATAATTATCAATCTCCTGAGCACAAATAAATTTTATATAAATGGATGCTTACATTAAATATATCAATGCTTGTATGAACTTTATGTCAGGTTATTGTGGAAATAATCATGAAACATGAGAAAAGATATGCACATAACTTTGATTTAATTTGTACGTAAAAATGTATTATTATGAATATCCCTCTTTAAATTTACTCAAAAAGATGTATTGAAGTAGTACTTAATTCTTAAAGATTTTTAATACTATGCACACATAAATTGATTCTAGAAATCAGAATTTAAGGGAACAAAAATTGAACAGCATAAAAAAATCTGAACATACTATTTCAATTCTTCTTTTCTTTTCTTTTAAAAGTATCCAACTAACACAGACATTGATTGTTTTGACAATACTGAATTATACATCATCTAATGGTTTTAAATCTTTCCCGCGTTTAATATGTCTCGTAAAATTTTAAGGGAAAACTGCATGGAGGTAAAACTCATTCAACATGGTGACTATACTTTCCCAAAATTCAATGTCAAAAAAATAAAATACGTTCTACTGAACGTCCTTCTAAGGTCCCCACATAAAAGTCACACCATTGTTGTCCCTGCACCTGATAATAATATGAATGACTTTAACCCATGTGTGGAAATTTGGGATTGATTATAAATCCAGACTATTTTACAGATATCACTGTTGCCCCACTTCACACGTTAACATGTGTGTATGTGTGATTTGGATTTTTATCGTAGCTTTAAAACATTTTTAGTCATATCGCTATGATGTCTGCTGTGAGGCAGTTAATAGTGATGTCTAGCACTGGGGCACCATGCCGCAGATATGTAGCATGATGTCCCACCCAGTCACATTATCCTGACACCAGGCCGACCAGTCCTAACACTAACCTCTTAATGCTGAGCGCCAAGCGAGGCAGCTGCAAGTACCATTTTTGTAAGTCTGTGGTATGACTCGGCCGTGGATCGAATCCACGACTTCCCGCATCCGAGGCGGACTGGTCGGTCTGGTGTCAGGAGCTTTTTACAAATCATCCCAAACTTTGACAAAGTTAATCGACCACTTCTATCAACATTCCATTCTGTGCACTTGGACTGTTTTCTCGTTCTCAACTCATTAGCTTTGCAATCATCTGCACTTACAGAAAGTTTTTAAAGGTAACTTTGAAATGTAACTGTTGGATCATGACTTTTTATCTTAACATCTTCATGGTACATGAACTCTGGTTCTGGTAACCTGATTTGTACTTTTGGCAAGTACTTAGTGGTTAATAGCTCTGTACAATATTCATTCAAAAACATTTTTACGTTAAGGAAAAGGAAAGGTATAATTAATATATTTAGTTGCAAGTACAAATATTAAAGTCGTTATCTCATTTCCTTGTATCTAATTGACCGTGTGCAATTTATCTATATAGTTGTCGCCGAGATGGCAAAAACCAGTCAAAGTTTGGTATTTCCCCAACAGGTTTATATATATTTTATTTCAATCTTAATATATATTAGTTTTCTTCGATGTACTCACATCAGTTCGAACCCCATATTTCTTCAAAAGCTTGCCATGTTAATGTTGTTGTTGTTATGGGTAATTTGTATTTTCAAGATTTAGTTATTCATTACCAAAAAGGAAGGATAAGTACTTTGGTAAATTTATAAATAACATTTGATTCTCTGTTTCTCCCGCATGTTTAAAATTTACGACCCTCAAGTTTATGCAAACTTTCCATCATTTGAAACAAAACTAGGGTAAACATTTATATAAGCAAACAAACTACACATACAATTCTACTAAAATACACTTTAAATCTAGTTCAAAGATTCATGTTATTAAGCGTGAAGTCCAAATCGTTTGAACGTGATCCAGTTTGATAGCAATACATTATTATGTTTCATTGAAATTGAAAGTAAGAGCAAATGAAAGATTTTACAATTTATTTCCTGCTGAAAGACGATTTCAAAAGCATCGGAGGTTTTAAATCAGTCGACGTTTTACCATTTAAGTAAAGAACTGTAGTTTTCAGAGCGTTTATGTTACGTACTTGTAACGTTTAAATTGGATGGATCGCCTTTTCCTTTGTTTAAATCTATTCTTACAATGCTCCCCAGAAGCAACTAATGTACGCTCATTGCAAGAATGATAACTCTGCAGCTATTCTTTAAAGGAGGTAAATAATTGTATCGTTATCGAACTGGGCCTAAGACGGGTGTCTTTGATACGTCACCCTGGGACCTATTTAATTTAATTTTTAATTTAATTGTAATTAAAAGTTTAAAACACAACAATAAATATAACATACCGAAACATCTTAAACTTCCTAGACGCGTGTTCTTGAGACGTCGTTTGAGACCTGTTTACACACCAAAGACACCCGCCCTTCAATAGGTCCACACCATAACCGCACAACAACTAACCCTAACATTTCCCCCAACAGAATAACAACTACCAAAACTACTAAATAGGGACAAATATAGTCTCAACCCTATAGACGGATGTCTTACATACGTCACCCTGGGACCTGGCTACTCAGCAAACATATCCGTCTATTGTAAGAAAAACAAATTTAAAACACAAAAATAACTCTCCCTAAAACGCACCACACATAAACCTTGCCTAAACTAAGTGTCAACAAACAATTCAATAAATTTATCAAAACAAGAATTCTTCTCCCCCCTTCTCTCAATTAACCTGCAAACTAATTCATCCTATAATCCTACCATACTAATACCTCTCAGCCAAAAGATGACAGCTACCTCACTATGAAGTTTCTCGACCCCACAACCTTAATGTTATAAGGTGGTCCGAACACCCAGGACCATCAGGGCTCGCCACACAAGGCAATTACGTAAACCTAGATTATAGAAACATTAGGGTCCCAAATATCCTTATATAAGGTGGTCAAAAGCCCTATGACCATCAGGACCCGCTGCACAAGGCGGAATTTTTAAAAATTATTTACATTTACTTATGGTCCCCAAAAATTCCAGGTCGACATACCCCAAGACCAATAGGTCCCGAAAATAATAACAAGTAGGTTAAGTAGGACCCCAAAACATTATCTCATATAAGGTGGTCTAAGCCCAGGACCATCAGGGCCAGTCACGCATGCAAATGGCTGTCATCTACGGTACCACCTTTTAACTAACGAATACAAAACAGCACAGACTTTCTAAAAAGTTCAGAAATTTTCAGGAAATTTTCGGCAGCTCAGTATTCATAATTCAAAATTCGTGCGAGACGAAAAATTTAGGTCAACATCCTGGAGTCAACGGGCATCTTCCAGTGAATCGTCGCCTGACAGCCTTTCTTACATCCTCCCATGACTTCACCGCACAACAAGTTAACAGCGTCCAATGCGCGCATGCATATTATACCAAGAGAAAACCTCTACAACAAATACGTGAGTAAGTGCTGATAGTACTCCCAGTCATCTACGAAATTAGTAGAGGCGGACTGAAACATGTATGTGTGTTGGGCCTATTCCCACTCATGACAGCCTATCATTCAGATAGCTTGGCACACTTTCTTTTGCTACATGACAGCTTAATTAACAGCACTCTCTGAGTACATTAACGACTGGGGGATGTGGCTCTAATTCCAACCCCCACGAATAATTACCAGCCTGCGGTGCAGGCATTAACTAGTGGCACATGTACGATTGTGCGCATGCCACTTTAATTTAAATAATCAACCAAAATCAAACTCGCGCCATTCAGCATTGAATAATTTATCCATGGCGACAAACTATATGGGCAAGATGCTTAAATTGCAGGAAGTGGTAGATAAAGATGATGGTCAGATTGGAGGATGGGTGTTATAGCCCCCACCGTGTAAAGATGGAGATTAACAATTTAAAGAAGGCTAAGGAAAGATTGAGAGAACTGATAAAGGAGGAAAAAGAGAAAAAGGAACAGATAAGAAGATGGAATGAGAAAATAATAAAAGAAGAAAATGAGAAGAGCAAAAAGGAGAAGGAGGAAGAGGAGAAGAAGGTGTTATGTATATTTAATTTAATTGTTTGTTAGTTTTATTTTTTTAAATTTCATTACATGTTATTATACTGTAACTGTTTGTTTGACTTGATCTTGTCCTAACCTGAGTTCATTTCAGCTTGACCTGATTGACTTTTTTATATTTGTTATTTATAATGTTTATGTAAACTGATAAGAGCTGCATTTTTCTATATGTGTATGAGCTTATTAACCGAATTATTATTCAGATACACAAGAAATGGTAAATATGTTGATCAGTGTCAGGGTTTTGAAGATTCTTAAGTGAATTTTATAGGCTATTGTGGTGTAAATAGAAAATGCTAATGTGACCTGAGGTCAAGCAGAGAACTATATTATCTTGTGACTGTGAGGATTTTTGGATAAAGACATTCACTGGAATTTATATTGAATTTAAACCTGGACTAATATTTCTGTGAATCTACAAGAGACCGTTGACACATCAGTACTTCGTAGGCTATATCAGACACGTCATCGACTCCAATTTTTGAACTCTTCGGGACTTGAACTGAGCTTCATTCTGAACTTTTTATTAATAGGACTTGCGTCTTTAATTCTTGGATTATTTTTGGATTTAATTCGCAAAACCGCAAGCTCTTTTTTCTCATTTTTCACTTTTCATTTTGTATTCTAGGGAAAAAAATTATTTGTTAAATTTTACAAAGCTTGTTGTCATCGCTCGTTTCTGTTACTTATTTTAACAGCATAGACTCGTTACAAAGGACAAATATGGCAAAAAGAAGAAAAAGAAGAAGAATGCAGTGGAGAGACGAACAAGAAGAAGAAACCCAAAGGCGCTTTTCTGGGTCCCTCCATTGCCTCGAAAAGATACATATTCTCTCTTGCCTACAATTTTTAGTCGGTTGTATAGTAGTTGTTCGTGTGATAGATTTATGGTCATAAATCTATGCATGTGTAATATATCTCTGTCTCTGCCTGTGTCTCTAACCCTGTCTCTAACCACGTCTCTATGTCTAGTGCCGGAACCCTCTCTGTAATGCTAATTCCTTTGTCCGTAAAGTGACCCCCCACCTCCTCTTACACTACTGACATCGCATGTTTTTCTTCCTAATAGCGATAAAAGCTATATGTCAATACCATAAAATGAAAGGTAGGTACATGATTGTTAACTTTCTTTTCATTGTTAGAGTTTTAGTGCAAACCCATTTTTAACGGTGCTCCGTAAAACACCTGAGCGTAGCATGTGCGACAAGACGATTGTCGGTCGAAAGTGCCTGAAGGTTTTGTTAGTTGCTATAAAGTTCGGACTAATTTATTTATAACTTGTTTCATATGAAAAACGGAAACGTCCTGGCAATATCTGAGAGTATCTAGATGTCTTAGTAGTATTTCGAAGTATCTTAATGTCTTGGCAGTAATTCGAAGTATCTTGATGTCTTAGCAGTATTTCGAAGTATCTTGATGTCTTAGCAGTATTTCGAAGTATCTTGATGTCTTAGCAGTAACTCGAAGTATCTTGATATCTTAGCAGTAACTCGAAGTATCTTAATGTCTTAGCAGTAATTCGAAGTATCTTGATGTCTTAGCAGTAACTCGAAGTATCTTGATGTCTTAGCAGTATTTCGAAGTATCTTCATGTTCTAGCATTATCTCTGAGTATTTAGCTGCTTAGCAGTATCTCGAGCTATTTGGATGTCCTAGCGTATATTGAAGTCTTGATGTTTTAGCATTATCTAGAAGTATTGTAATGTGTTAACGGTATCTCGGATTATTTTGATGTCTTAGCAGTATCTTGGAGTATCTTGATGTTTTAGCAGAGTATTTAGATGTCTTAGTATTTTCTCGGAGTATTTTATTATCTTAATATTATCTCGAAGTATCTTGATGTCTTAGAAGAATATGAAAGTATTTTGATACAGTTTTGAGATCATATAACTCCTGTGAAAAATGGTTGGTTTCCAAGTTCTGACAGCTTTATAAAACCGTTAAAACGTGAGGAAACTCTGACGTACCGTCCATCGTGTATCTGCATACTCGAAATTTATCATTATTTATCTTATAGCGTAACAGAGTATTTCTGTGTGACCTTTTTAACAATTCCAAGCTGAACTTTATGGCAAGAGTGAATCGATAAACCAATGGATCAGCGACAGACCAGATTTGGCTTTGTGAAGTTACATTTATGTCCCTTGTGAAGTCACATTAATGTCCCTTGTGAAGTCACATTTATGTCCCTCACGACAACATTGGTAGACAGTCAGTTGAAAGTAATATTTTAAATGAATCCGCCATATTTTTAAAACTGCTCATGTGTTTGTTTAAAATAAATGTTGGTATATCTTTTCATTCACTTAAAGTAAAAAGTAACCTATGAAAATAAGAGTTCACTTTCCTTTAAGTCGTAATCAGACATTGCACCATTGCATAAATTCACGTAATATTGTAGGGTGAATGTAGAGACTCACTGCAAACCGTTTTCCTCATTTTATAAATTACAAGTCATAATAATATCAGTTACGCTATTTAAGTGGGTGTTCTGGAGTTAAAATACTAAAAGTGAACAATTATCATCTTTGTATGGCATTTAGATTCAACACTGAGGTGTGCGGTAAAATAAGCAAAAGCCGGTTCCCCTTGAACAAGGTCATTTTATTCGACACTGGGTTTTTTAATATCATGTGTAGCGAAAAGAGCCCAAGTTTATATTATGAGACATCCAGCCTGGCTTGGACGGGCACATTGCACAGAAAAACAAAGGCGACCAATAGGTTACCGTTATTGTGAATCATTTTGGAACTTGAATGGATCACAACAAATTATTAATAAATCATGTATTTTGGATAGCATTCAAACATATACTCCGGCTCAGACCGTTTTGAAATATTTCACAGTACGACAACAGCTGTTACATACTTTGTTTTTCGACAGGCAAAGATTTCAAATTATACGTCACAACCGCGAATAAAATGCACAGTGCGACATAAAAATCCATTTATTAGGAGAGTTAAATGAATGAAAAGTACAGTACGAAAGGAGCTACACAAAAGCCGAGAATATCATGCGAGATAATGAGTAAGGATACGACAAGCACATGATTCACATTTATATTAAGAGTTATAAATTAAAAGATGAAAGCAATTAGACAACGAAAAAAGCAGAATTGTGTAAATGTAGTGCGGTGATTAACTTAAACTAGAACCACGACAAAAAAGCATATATGTTTTTCGATTTATTCATTCAGAATGACTAAACCTACTAGGAAAGAAATGAAATACGCCTGTGGCTTATTGCATGATGAAGTCTCAAAAATATTTTACGAAATAAATCAAAGTTGCAACACTTTCAAAGCTAATAAACCTCCCATTCTCTCGCGTGCATGGTACTCCTTGAAATTAAAAAACAAAACAAACGGAAACCTCCACCTAATCTCTAATCCACCAGCATCAGTCTTCGCGTCTTAATAAAATAAAAATATCTTTTTTGAGTGCTTATTTCAAAATGAAATTAAAGAAACTAGCATAATTGATAATTGCTTATAATATTTACTTGCCTTAGCAAGTTAAACCGCAAACACGTTACATATAAGGTTAATTTTTAAAATTTTTATTAAGGCCAAGTTACACACACACACACACACACACACACACACACACACACATATATATATATATATATATATATATATATATATATATATATATATATATATATATATATATATATATATATAAGATCTGTATTAGATACTTATTAGTAATATAGTTTTATTTAAGTCAATTGGGTTTATAAAATTTATATTTCGATTCATTAAATTCGGTGGCGGCTTGTGCTATAGTACAAATACATGTACCATAAGTAAAATTTTCATTTATAAATTAAGACCGATTGCTAAGGTCAAGTCAAGAACTATTTCGATCCAAGTAAGTCACGCATTATTTTGAATGGAGTTTCAAAACACATCACTTGATTCTCGGAGTACATTCACCCTGTAGAGATATTATGCACTCCCTCGTTGTTGATTGGCTCAAATATTGGACAAGGTCAGAAGGCAGATAGATCAACAGTCTGACAAAAAATTGAAATGCGATTTTCTTCGTGATAATTATCAGCACTTTAAAAATCTTTACAGAATTTTATTTTTTAATAAAGATATCATGCTTATAACAAATCGACACTAGTCATGTACTCATGTACCTTTTATTGCCAGTTTATAAAACCAAATATATAATGTGGCAACAACAATATAAGAGAAATGCGTTGATACAACTGAAGTTTATGTACAAATGGCTTGATTTCAAATGCATACTCTTTTCTTTCTTTTCTTTATGACTAGATTTAAAACATTTATTACAAAATGTATGCCCAACACGAGAGCCTAAAATTTAGTTGCATGCGCGATACCGGTTGTATGCGCAATGCCGGTTGTCTGGGAGATATTGGGCGACTGTTTTTCTTTCCACTACACACCAACATGAATCTCTAGAATGCAAATGTTACATGTTGTATTCAAATACATGTATTATTATCTAAATATTTTGAGATGGATGCATACTAGAATATTCGCAATTCGTATCAAGCAAACCTTTATGATGATTTATTTAAAAATAACAAGGCCTGGAATAATGGTCAATAAATCAAATTTCTCACACAGACTTTCGTATTAGGATGCAGTTCATGAAAAGCGTCGTTAAGTGAGTTTGGATGATAATTAATCGGCGAGATTAAAAATGACGGACAAATTAAACATGGCAACAAATTGAGAAACATTAAGATCTCATCCATTCTGTTAAAGCAGATAAAAAGATGGTCTTCACCTTATACTAAAATCTTGTAGAATCTTAAAAAGAAAAAAAATGTACTTTAACCAAATTAAATGTTGGTGACTCTTCCAGATGAATAAATGACGACTGTCATGCCACAAACTAGTTTCAGTATCTTGGTTCCGATATAATAATTGTACTTCCTTCTTTTTTATTACGTTCTGCGTCATCTTCTCTCGAAGCTCACTGGCTCGTGCCAGATCATACGACCAGTATTACGTTCTTCCTTGTCTGAAAAGACAGAACTCACCATATAATGAAACATTGTTTAATCAATGAATCAAATGTATCAGTCATAGTTGTGCTCATGGCATCTAAACTACTATGTATCTGATATCAAGGAACATTAATAGTAATTTGAAGATTAAACCAGCCTATACTTACCTAGCCCCAGGAGCTCGTTATTAAATGAGAGAGGTATCTTGAGTAAAGCTAACGTCTACGAAAAACTTAAAGACTTAGTAAAATATTGATGGCGATGTGATGACGGCGGTGATAAAGATGATGATATCTTTCCGTATATGTTAGTAACTGCAAAGAATGATGGACTTATTTAGACTTTTGAAATAGCATCTATTTATTATGTATGAACTATTAAGCATGATTCTGTATGCTTGACACCATGGTATTGAAAGAGAAAATTGAAAGATGACTCAAAGTTAAACAATTTTGACTTTCTGTGGCTCTACATTTAATACTAGTTTCTTCACGTTTTTAAACATTTCGTATCTAGATGCTCCACCCCCATTATCACTCGCAACCCATGCATGCTGAATTTTATTCATAATGATCAATTAGAAAGGATTAAAACACACTGGTTTCACTACTATCCTTTAGAAGAGCTTATTGTTATTGGGGTTATGCCCACTTTATTCGCGAAACATTAGCTACACGTTCAATATACCCTTAAGTTTCAATACACCTGGATCGAAAACTCCCAAATCAGCTGAAAAATGTCATCACTTTAATAGGCTGAATTGAGACTGAAATGTCAGATAGTGCAATGCAAGGCTACAGCTAGACCCATGTCATGTTCTCACCTTGCGTCGGTGGTGGAATAGTCTGACATCTGCCATCAGTACAGAAATAAAGGCCGAGACAGGAACACTCGCTGTTGGCACTGCATATCTTCGTGTCTATAATCTCACAATCTCTCTGTCAACAAAAAAAGAAGACAGTGATTTAAATAAGTCACATGGACTGCCATACGATTTCGTGGACTTTCGATTGTTAGTTTGCAATGGATTAAATCATTTGAATTAGTAGTCTTTCTAGCTTCTATTTGTTAAGAAAATGTAATTTATACGTCATTTGTTTTGCTGTTTTTTGATGGACTAATTTTATCAATAAATGAAATGGTCCTACTGTTCTTAATTATTGTCACCAATAGGATTATATTTCTTTGTCCAAGGTAATTGGAATGATTCTAGTAGCCAGTAAATCTGGATTCAACAGAAAATAAAATCGTACAATGAACACAGAATATGCTTATATTCTTTACCTGCACTCAGAAAGAAAATCGATTGTAAAGTAAGATACATTTTGGTCGTCGTGAGCATATACAACAGTTGTCAATACTACAGTCATAAAAAACATACTTTAATGCACAATGTACTTCGAAATTAGGGTTGTAATATTAAAATAATTTTTCTATTTAAGGTTATTTGATTTTGCATCTAATATTTAAGGGTTGATACATTTGATAGAGCAGACCATGTTTGATGCTAATTCCATAACAAGGGACCTTGTGTCTTCAGGTTTATATTTCAATGTGTGTCAAAAGTCGATTAACCTATACTTGCCGAAAGATAGAAACAATCAATGAATATAGATAAAAAAGGAAGGGTACATATTAGAAATAATCTGGGTACAAGAGGAAAGGAAATCGTAGATCTCCTCTAGAAATGTAATTAATTTTAACTAGAATCCCACAATAAAATTGTATGTCCTCGGTAACCCTTGTGTTTTTCTTTTGGTTAGACCCGAATATTTGCACCCCAATCATGTCTCCAGTGACGAGCGGATATTCTAACCCTTCGTCTACATTTTAGTGCGCAAAAGATAGAAACAACTAATTGTAATCTTTTAATCCTAAAGTAAGGGTGAACACTACATGCGCACAGACCTAACTATGCGCGGGAGGATATAATAATGTCTCCCACCCTCAAGGGAACGTATTATCTTTGTAAATATATTTCTTTTGCATCTCTAAATTTGTAGTAAATATTTCCGATGCTTTCATGACCCGATTACCTCAAAGAGGAAAAATTGTCAGATCCTTTAGAATGTCTTTTACTATGAAAAGATTTTGAAAGCATGAAGTACGAATCGAAAGTTGGGGTTTTAAAAGTTGTGGGTTCAGGATAGTCTGTACCTTTCTTTAAAGAAACAAATATTTTAATTAAACACCTATGTTTTTGAAAGAACAATTCCTTTCTTTAATATTTAGCAACTCGATGGACAGATTTCTACCAAGTGGTATTAAACGTGGATTTTTATTGCAACCTGCTGCTGATCCTAATTTTTTTTAATTACATGTACTGTAATTGGCGTTAATATATTTTTGAGAAAATATTTTTATACAGTGTATTAGCGATAGAAGATTTCAATAAATAAACACATATTACGCCAAAAAATTCCTCTAGCAACCTTTGCAATTTCAAGTATAGATAAATGACGTTTTGGTTAATAAATATGAAACATCAGAGTTTTCATTAAATTTCTTGTTCTTTGATCAGAATGTGACCCTGGACAACATTATATCATGCAAGACACTCTCACATCTTCAAATATTTAACACAACACTTTTCTCTTGACCGAGAATTACACGTTTAGTATTCTATAAATAATTTTTGCAGACCAGTTTCTGGTGTCCATTTAACCGATCTTTTGATAACAGCAACAAATTGTGAAACTAATATCGAAATGTTTTCAAAATTATATCTAAGAGCATTTGTAAGCAGTCAGTTAGGAGAATTTGATTAGGATTACGTACGCGTCATATTTATATAGTTTTCAAAATGTTTATCTGACCTTTATAATGTCTGGGTTGTGGTAATTATAACTGACTGGTGAAGTTATAAACTGATTTGCAAATATTATTCTAAGTGGTCGTGCAAGTTGATAGCTTTAATGATACATATTGCTTGACCCGATATAAATAATAGTTTGGCCTCAAGTACATTATATAAATGACGGCTTGTTTTACATAATCCTAAGGAACGTGTACTCGATGCAAATACATACTGGTAATTCTAATTGTTTTTACATATAACTTCCAACAGGAAACTTGATCGGATTTCAGTATGTATTCCATACAAAGATCACTATTTCAATCTAATTGCAAGCTAATTAGCTGGAATCTTCTTCCATTTCTCTAAAAATGTAATATTTCATAAAGAGGTATGAGCTATCAACTATGATAATATAGCAAAGACCTATAGCGATCCAGTCAGTGTGCATTCAAAAAAATGACACGGGTTAAGGTCAACTATTTCGATCAATAATACTGTCAAAAGGTTAACACTTCGATCATTAAAAGTGGGTCAACTATTTCGATTAATAATAATATATTTTATTCCTGCTGAGAATTATATGTTGAATATAGCTATTTCTGGAATCTAATATTGGACAATATATCGATTTGTGGTACTAAATATTTATGGAGATATGTGCTTAATTTGACTATTGTCTCAATCAAGAAATTGACTAAGCTAAAATATTTTCAGGAGGTTACATCAAGGGTCAGGAGTTACATCAAGGGTCGGCGTAACGTTAACGTCATGTTGATTAGAACACGTTCATCGGCATTTTATCATTGGTTTAAGAACGCTGCCACATTAATATGGAAAATATAGCAAGGAAGCCATGAATGTAAACTTTTGTGCGGACTAATTTAGATCTTGATCTTAAATTGGCAATAATTATATCTGAAATGGGTGAAAAGTGCATTACATTTCTTAACAATGTTCTGCCATAATCACCTTAAAACTAAATAGATTTAATTTTCATCGTTGGCAAATGTATGTAACCTGCAAATGGTCAAAATATGCCACTTGAAATTTATTTAATATAGCGAATATGTTATATTTTATGCATCAAATAATAATTTTGTCTTTCCAAATATGAACTGCTCCAAGTTCTTAGAGAAAAAAAAAATGTGCACTATTGGGATTAATGTGTTTAGCTGATTTATATAGGTGACCAGTACGCACAGGCGTGATTAACCTTACAACAACTTTATTGGGACCAGAATAGGTCAACAATCTGCAGAATATGGCCTAGTTGCAGAGGAACTGGACGCTGTACATATTTATCGAATCAAATATTTGGATCATACTCGAGCAATGTATTAACTTGTATCATGCTTTTAAATTGGAAATGTTGATTAAACCTAGATTTATACAAAGATGGACATATATATTCATCTTTGATATAAGTTTACCAATACCTCTGAATTTTGTTCCATGAAAGTGAATTCTCTTGGGTAATTTAGCTTTAGCTTCTAAAAAAAATCTTGAAATTAAACAATTTGATTATTTTGCAAGATTTGCACTGAAACCTTCTAAAGATGTTCTTATTGTGATTTTGTTTCAAACGGTAAACATGATATTTTCTTTGCTTTTATTGCAGGCAATTTGAATTTAGATGTCAGAACAAAAATAGTAGTCCATACGAACCTTTCGAGTAAAATCATTTTAAACATTGCTTTACGCTTTTGCGGAAATATATGTTTCATTTCCAGAGTTTTATGCAACCTAAGCTTTCTGAATCTTGTGTGAAAATGCCCAAATTTATTGAAGAGAACGTTTTGGTCAATAATCCCCAACTAGTGTTCACTAGCAGAAACAATTATTATTATGGAAATTAAAGGAATAGCTTAAGCAAAAATGACCCAATATAATAAAATATAGCTATGCATTAAAATAGAGCACTAGACTTTAAAATATCCATATGAAGAGTCCAGAGAGAAAGCGAAGAGACAGAATGCATGGTTTTAATGTGTTAAGTAAGCCATATTTATTTCCCAAAAGCCTAACTTACTGCTTTTCCTAAGACGAAACATTATATGAATATATCATTAAACATTATATTATATTATATTATATTATATTATATTATATTATATTATATTATATTATATATATTATATTATATTATATTTCTTGGGACTGGAGATCTTTCAACCATCAATTTTCAATTAAGTACAAAGCGTTTGAACCATAAGCCCGTTATGCCTCGCGTTGATGTGACACTATAATCCAATCATTGCAGTTCAGCTCGGAGTTTCCGAACTAGCTGTTAACATAATGACGTTATCTTTAGAATAATGTCTCTGACTAACCAGTGGAGGAAATGAGATTTTATTCATTACCGACCTATGACACTGGCTTTCCAATATAGGCGACTACCAGCGAAAATTTTAATATGAAATAACGATACACATTTATCATTTTTACATAAACAAAAATGAACTACAAGTGTGTGACATAAAAAGCTATTTCACCCCTCACTACGTACTAACAACTGGACTGCTAGGTTTGTCTAGGGGCAAATGCTAATACATTTGGCAGCATGTCTGACAATGAAGTACAAGTTTTATGACCTCGATATTATTCACAGAAGTTTGGGAACATTTGAATCATAAGCCGAACATTTCATTTGATATACGTGGCAATATTTAAATTTTGATTTTTAAGAAAATACTGTGCTATGGAAAGGAGTGGCTCTGGTTTTCTAGGTTCTAAAGATTCGTCAAAAGTAATTAATACCCCGATTTTCAGAGCCAAAATCGATTTTAGAGATACAAAGTCCAAATAACTGATATTTAGACTTCAATAAACCACTTTAGATTTCATAAGCCAGAATTTGGTGGTCAACACATGAATAGAGAACTACTCGAAGAATCTTGGAAATTAATCACCACTATCACTTAACACCGGCACAAATACGAGTTACAATCGCCGATGTTCGAACATCTTCTAACAACGCAATTATTCGACATAAGTTTTATTTCCGATGTACTTGTATCAGCACTATTCTATCAGAAAAGCATTAAAAGTTTCTGTTGATACAAGCTTTAAAATGGTTCGCTTGTAGATGCTCTTAGTTAAATGAAGAAACGTTGCATAAGAACAATTTAAAGAGCCGTACAGTGATGTAATGGATCACTGAAGTTGCACGATAAGATGTTGGGTGAACGATGGAGGAATACGTTGACACATGCATGAGAAGATGGCTGAATTCGTTTTAGCTTAAGCGTATTTTATTACCATAAATGTATACTAATGGAGTAGGGCTACAAGTTCTTCTCACCATTTAGTACAAGCCCTCTCCCACCACACACACACACACACAATATATATATATATATATATATATATATATATATATATATATATATATATATATATATATATATATATAGAGAGAGAGAGAGAGAGAGAGAGAGAGAGAGAGAGAGAGAGAGAGAGAGATTTGATAGCTAGGAATAAAGTGAGTGGAAATTGAATTTATGATTAATCCTTAATTATATAAAATGTTTCACGAATTCATTAAAATATTGTTTGACTGTTTTATTCGATGGTAACGAATGGATTAATTTTGTGAATGTTGGATTGATTAATTATGTGAGTGCTGGGTTGATTAATTATGTGAGCATTGGATTAATTGATTATGTGGGTGTCGGATTCATTGATTCCTTTTGATGCGTATGGATTAATAGATATTACAATCGGTAATAGTGTAAAATAACACTGACTAACAATGTTGCATTGACAACAGAATCTGAGTGACGTAAAGTTTTGTCTGAGGCAAGAATATTAACTTACCGTATCGCTATCTAATGATCCTCCATCTTGATATTGTGGCTTTTCAAACACGGTATTAGGTGGAAACGAAGTTTCTGTCAAGACAAACTTATTCTTGTCAAAGCGAGAATCTGTGTCTTTCCTTGGAAGGGTCTGAATAGGGTCACTTTGTCTGCTTGGCGGAAAATATTCTTTTTCAGGGATGTTATGATGACTGGCATACATACGTAAATTGTCGTTTCTCAGTTCGTTTAAAATGTTAAGAAATGAAGGTCTATTGTGTTCAAATCTTTCTTGTGTCTTTTCTGTCTGATTTTCAGTACGAACATCATCAATAATGCCTCCATATGCTGTTTTTATTCCATCAATGGAATAGGACGGTGAAGGATCTATCTGCGATGGTAAATCTGCATTCATTATTAAGCCATCCTCTGTTGGTGAATGTGAGCTTTTACTACTTTCTGAACTGAGCTTACTCTTTCCAGAAAAATCTAAGGTTGTTCCAATTTTAGGTAGGTCTTCCTCTAAACGTTTCATGTCTACCTCGTCTGCAGTCCAATGTTTTCGATTGGCACTCAGGTCCAAATATTTGTCTAAAGCATCTGCTATATGATCCTTATCTCTGCTGGAACTATTTGATTTATCTTCGTGCACATCATTTGGTAGGGTATCCAAATTCTCAGTCAATTCAGTACTGACAGGACTTGGCTTTGCTAAAGTTTCTTGTTCTTTATTCATAACGTTGAGCAGTGAATTGTTCAGTTTCCGCGCGTAATTTCCATGAATATTGACTACCGGTCTGTCGCTTATCTTTTCATTAAAATCCGAAAATAAAGGATCATCGCTGGGAATATTTGAGTCATATTCATCTTTGAGATTCCCCTTTGGGATACCAAAATCATGGTTAAACTTTGGGAACCTCAAAGGCGCTGGAAAAAATGAACTTCCAGATGGTGTCAGAAGAGACATCCTGAACTCAGTAGGATTTAAAGTGTTGGGTACACTTGGATTTGACCTATAACGGCTCTGGTATATATTTCTTGGAAAGAATCTAGGAGTGTTTAATAATTTCATTACGCCATTGCTAAATTCTTTGTGTTGATTTGATAAGAGTTTTACTTTACTGTTTCGCAACCGCATTGCATCAAAGAATATATGTCTATTGCCAGATCCTATGTCTGTTTGAGATCCTACAATGCCCGTTAAATGATCTTTTCTCTGTTCAACATGGCTGTGGTTAGGATATCCTCTAGGATCACTTGTTCTGGACTGTTGAGTCAGTCTGTCTTCAGTACTTGGAAAAAATGATATGACCTCTGGACGCCCATAGCTTGCACGGTCAGATTCTTCCAATCCTGTTCTTGTAAATGTCGGTATCGACAGGTAATTTCTTCTAAATATATATGTATATCCTGGAAATGTATTCTGTTTGTGAGAAAGGAATATATTTTCTCCATCAGCCGCCACAGTTGGAATTTTGTGTCTTGAGAAAAATGAAATTGTTGTAGTCAACTGAATGAAACATGTCGATAGAATATACAACACTGGTGATAGGAGCATGGCTAATTGTTTCTGATTCAACCTGCAAAAAAATGAAATATAATATTTCAGTCAAAGTATCTCCTTTACCAGTGATATGTTTTATATTTTGGTCTTCCTATAATCACAAAGCGTTATACAGCTTTTACAAGTTTAAAAATTCGCAATTGCCGCATACTAAATGGAGGTATGGGTTCATCATACATGTGCATACAAACTAATCCTTCATCTGACCGATTACTTTGTTACGATTCTTGCCACGTTGCGAAAGTGACTAAGAGTTTTCTTCAAACCTCACTTACTTTTGTTTTTACTTTTATTATTTCTTTTTATTAATTATTTTATTTCATTTATTTTGACAATTTATTTATTTATTTATTAGTTGTTGTTGGTATTGTATGGGGTTTTATGAAAGAGGGGGGCATAATTTATTCGTAATTATTCAAATTGAGGAGAGGAATGCACCAGTAGGAATCGATCTCATGCTGAATCCACATAAAAGGACCAGACCCACATATCACCAATACGTTTTCCAGTTTGAGCCTAAAACTGAGAGACTCGATTAGCCCCATTTCAGTCAGATTCATTTTATTTAAAACTTACTAGATTTAACTCTTATGTTTGCCTGGACAAATGTCTTCGAAAATATGGGTCTAATTTACGTCCCTGTATTGTAACTGTACATAAGTACGACGACTGGCCGATTTAGCTATCGTGCTACAAAGCTGAACCTTCAACATACCGATTGAATTGTGAATTTTATTGTCTGGACAAAATACTTCTAAAATGGTTATGAAGGGTATTGTATTCAACATTATGATGCTTGTTCCCTGTCCCACCTTTTTCTTCAAATTATCACGCACAGAATAAAGCTTCGCTATGACACAAGGTGTGATTTCATGCCTACCAATATTAGACTAGTATTACGTCTTGGCCCATGTTTGATTTGTGTTACGACTTGGCACATGCTTACATTAATTTAGTCGAGCTGTAATTTTGTTTGCCTGACTTATCCCATAAAAATGATAGAAGCGTTAGATCTAAAATTGCCACTAATGCAAGACAGGCCTTTCAAACAATTAATACTAACCTTATCAATTGCCTGCTCATTCTCTCCGTCTCTTATAATTTGGATTACAAATTTGAAATTTTACATTTCTCCAGGCGGAATAATATTAGTGATACCATTTAATTAATTGTTCTACCATATTTGCAGAAAATATATCTGATCCTAAACGGATACATAACACTAAATATAAATAATTTCAGGGAACATATGAGTCAATTATAAGAATCTGGGACTCAAACCAGGACAAATCCATGACGGCACGATGCACATGCTTACAAATGATAGCGTTCTAATTTGCATGATGCCAATCGCAAGTAAAGCTGTGTCTTAATTATCAGTTTGATTGATACTCAACTTACTCATTGGAATAAACTTCTATTCCAAAATGAAAAATACTTTTAAATCTGTTCTTAGTTTTATACTTTAATTTAAATATGTTCCTTTACAATGATGTACATTATAGATATTAGCCTATATAATACTGTACATTAGAGATATCAACCTATATAATAATGTATATTAGAGATATCAACCTATATAATACTGGACATTAGAAATGTCAACATATATAATACTTTTCATTAGAGATAACTTATATAATACTGTACATCAGCGATTTTTCAGATCATTCCTTTTCAAGAATTAGAATGAATATTTAAATACGACGATGAACGATTAGTAGTTCGTCATTTGATATAGGCCAGATCTGAATTATTAGAATCTTAACTGTTATCAGTCTGACTGTCTGGTTTTCAGGATGTGCAGAAAAATCCACATAAATAGTTTAGAAAACAGTTTGATATTTTTAGGAAATGAAAGAAAATAAGAAGGAAAGGAAGGTAATAAATACATACATTCATGCATAAATACGTATATACATGCATGCACACACACACACACACACATGCATACATACATACATACATACTCCTTTCAATTATTTGTTATCATGGTTTTCCAAGAAAACGATGACCCACTGAATCTTAACTACCAGACTAACCAACGCAAATAGGTCACCATGAGCATATGAAACATGACAAACGTTGTTTCAGGTGTGAGCTGTACTGTTTACATCAACCAGATCCTATCTTCCAGGACAGGGATACAAACTTCAACCAGCCCTTACTTTCCAGGACAGTGTTAAAAGGAGAACTTGCAACAACCAAGCTGTACATTCAAGAGACGGGTTATAAGTTGTTCCATTATGGCGGAGAGAGAGTGAAAGAAATAAAAACATGAATGAAGTTGGTACAGGCGCCGCTCTGCGGTGGATTTGTCGTATTTCCTCGCATAAATTATTTCCTCCACAATTATAGATGATCATATTGTATATTTCAATCATTTTTCTCCATAACGACCCAGGTTTACCCGAATTATCAAGAGTATGTTACCATAACTATTTTTCTTTGTGTTTTTCTTGCTTTAGCTATAAATTTTGTCTACATATATGATACTATTTATTTCGATTATACGTTAGCCTCACCTCTAATTACACCATGGATTAAATATTATTGTAAAAAACCAGGGACATTTGCTATTGTATATAAGTCTTCTTTTGAGGCTTTGTTAGATTTTAGTAACTATTTGTTGATATATTTCTGAAACCGATTAATTAGCCAATTACGTTGAACCGACGTCATAATGTACAGTAATCACGAGACTTCATGGTAGCATGCGTAAGTTTTGTGAAATGAACCCTCCATAATTTCTTAAGTTACGGAATTCTCTAGATATTTTTAGGTATACGATTCAGTAATTTGAAGTTGGAATATTGTTAGGTATATAGGTCGTGTCTTGTGGCACATGACGTGAAGTACTAATATTTAGCATGGAAAGGCTTACTGTTGAGTCATACAAATGTGAAACAAGAAAAAAACATGCAAGTGTGAAATTAGAGTTTCGTCATATATGGCCATTAGGTGATTAGAGACAAGCATTTGAAGCATTTCCAGCAACTCTGAATGATCAAAACAGATATTTAAAAACAAAATTGGAAAACATTACGAGTTCCTAACAAAAGTTTGTTTCAACACATGAAAATGGGGCCCCTACGGTCTATCATGCAGGTGTGAATTTGGTTTAATTACAATCAAGATTATATCGTTGTACATGGTTTCTTACATGTCGCCTGATCCATTTTCTTCCATTAGCACATATATTTAACCGAATAATTGCAGTTGATACTCCTAGGATACTTCGGCTACTATTTAATTGAATTCTTAAGAATTTGTTCAAGAACTTAGAACTTTAAAAGCCAAAATGTGCTCTCTAACCTTCCCAAAAAGACAGACATATCATATACATACACGGAGGCAAGATGTGTGTGTGTGTGTGTGTGAGTGAGAGAGAGAGAGAGAGAGAGAGAGAGAGAGAGAGAGAGAGAGAGAGTGGGGGGGGGGAGAACATGCATGTATCAAGGGTGTTTGCTCACTTAGTGTGAATTGTCAATATTTATTTCAATGTGGACATGTCAATATTTGGTTCTTATCGTGTTATAGAGTCGAATTCGTGGTAATAATTGCTTTTCAGTGAACGTTGGGTCTTAATCCTTGTATTAGCAATTACTAAAAATTCAAGTTCTTGCCTTCCATGGGACTACGAATATGTTGACCGAGAAGACGAAACCACAAAGCTTTCTTTATGACCTAAGAAACCAGTGGATTCTACAAATATCTTTCCCTGCTATCTTTAATGAACTTAACCTAGCATCAATCTTTATGATGAAAGGAGCCAGTGAATTCTACAAAATATTATTCCGACGCTAAGAGACTATAAGTTGTGACCCTGCGACAGTCGTACATCGTACATTTCTGTCATTAGTCGTGCGTATCCTTCCACAAAAAAATTACCTGCTAACTGCTGATGCAGTATTTGGAACAGATTCGACGCGAACCTTCTGCTTTAGATCTAAGGTCGACATTGAAGATAAGCCACGCATACCGGTTTTGGAATGACGTCCTATTTCGATTTAATCTGATCTGCCTTGGCAGTAGACTCACTAAATGCCGGACTTTGCTTGTAGTGAGCGAAATATGCGCCTGTAATAAAGTCGGGCGACGAGCAATAACCTTAAATGATGCAATTAAAAACGGATCAAAGTTGACAGCTATCTTTCAGTCTTCGTTTCGAGATTAGAGAACAGACTCGGGATCAGCACTGTCTGTGCATGGTAATCAGAAGATATCGTTTTTAATCAGTTTGTTACAAGTACCACCAGAAAGGCTGTATTAAGTATTCAGTGAGGATGAGTATTCTAGTAACGAAGATCTGACGACATTTTTATTAGAAAGGTCTGTGTATGAATTATGTTATTTTATATCTAAGTGACTGTGCTTGTTTTAATCCAACCAACGTTAAACGGTTTTGCAATCGACGGTTATCTTAAAATGATAATTAGCAGATACAAACGTGTTTCTAACGTTTTATAAGGATTTGAAAAAGATGTTCGAATTATATATTCAAGTGTGTTCATATTGCTTGAAAGGCCAGCAAAGCCCAGATGAATTATATGGATATTAGGTTCACTTCACTTAACGGGAATTCAAGAATGATATAGATTTGGAATCGTATACATACGTTGATTGTATGCTTTACACAAAGCTAATTCTCCAAATTAAAGTTTTCCCAAGACTTGGGAGCACATATTCCACACATATATATGTCAACAGCGGTCGTCAAAGCGGTGAACGACGACTTTTCTTAACTCTTGCTTTAGCGCTTGGTGTTAGCACTGTTTATCGATGCCACAAAATAAATGCCTTTACAGGATTCTCAGAGCCATACGATCTGGAAATTTTCTACACGATAAATTTGTTCAAAGAACACGTACCATAAAAAACACCATAATTTATGTTATTCGACCATTGTTTAGTGAATGCGTGGTATGAAGACGTCGTGCGATTCCTTTTTCTATCTGTACCTAAGCAGCTAAATAGACAGGCGATTTAAGCTTCATTTACTTGACTAGCTGGATGTATACACCCACCGCCTCTACATGAAAGCATTGTGTAGGAAAATGGTTGAAATATCTTCGTGGAGCGTATCATTTTAACGATTGTGTTGTGTTGAAAACTATCAGTTCTGGGTAATATATGGACTTGCTTTACTTACATAGACCTTAGTCTATATAAAAGAAAAGATAAAGATATTCCTCATTTCTAGTCCTGCCCTCATTGATGACGTCATTATATCAGCAATGTTGTTCTTCTCGCGAAAAATACTTCATAGCTTATTATTCAGATTTATATTTAATGTTATGACGAGAAGAAACAATGGACAAAATAAATTCATCACATTTTCTTTGTTTAAGTATTCCGTTGATGTTATAGAAAAAGAAACTATCAGAATACTTATATGTACAGAGTATAGATACGGCACATAATTAACTTCCACCTGTATGTTTGTCAAATCCCTCCCCCCCAAAAAAAAACCACCAACAGTTTCGTACATTAAAACATTTGACTAGGTTTGACTTTAGAATAGAAATGCAGTTTACATTATACTTGCTTGAATATAAAGAAAATATAATCTTATGTACCAGTTATGTTTCCTTCAATGGTCAATAGGCTGCTAATCTTGTATTGTTTAAAAATAACATTTGTAATATCGCCCCAATTCTGAAATACATATTTTTGTTAACAATCATTTTAAATTTGCACCTTAAATTTTCCAAGCACCTGACATGCTTAGTCAAGTCATAGTTCTGGCGACTAGCAAATTTAGAAAAGGCGACAGACACAATAAATAAAGCATATGGTTTTAGTGTTCTTATTGCTTTGCCAAATACTTCATTTAAAGAGAAACATTGTTTCAAAAGAATATAGTTACCAAAAGCCCGCTATTAAAAACAATCAATTGAAACAAAGACTTAACGAATATAAAACCGTTCTCTTTCTGGTGTGCTCAATTGTGCGACAAAATCATCAAACTCGTATAATTAATTAGGTAATGAAACAGAAATTGATTTCCGACATTTAATGAAAACGATTCCAGACTAGCTCCCTCTGAATGACATTTCTCTACTAAATGATAGTTTTCTGTATTTGAAGCAGGCTCATAAACGGCCAATTAGGCTGATACCCTGTCGTCAATATGTTACAAATTACTCGCTTCATCGAACACGACTTAAAAAGCTCACTGCATGCTACGAAAATGGAAATCACTTCTAGAGCAAAGATCCGTTATTGTGATGCAATCTCTAGCGCCTACAAGAGGAATCTGGGTCGCCTTTAATTATAAGGTTTTCTACAAAAACCTAAGACGATTTTGCTAATCACTATTTCCATAGCAGAAGTACACGGTGTATGAATGCATGCATAGGACAAATTTTCAGTCCTAAATGCAGTATGTCAGCAAGGCGTGAAGCTAACGCTTTGCAAGGAAAACAGTCCTAAATACAGTAAGGCATGACACTAATGCCTTGCAGTACAAGGTTTCGCTTGACGCTGGAAAAAAAATCCCTACCATTCAAAGAATTGATGAAGATGGCACAGGAAATCATACCATTATATCCATTGGTGTTAAAAGGAAATACATGGGCCCAGAAGGGACTTACACAGCAATCATACTTGTGACTATATGGTCTTCTTCATACGGAAGCATTTATACGGCAGATAGGATTTGTTTTAGTGTCCAGACAGAAGAGAACTAATTTGACGGCAGCAAATGGAACGGATGCTTCTTTTAGTGACGAGCGCACGGAGTATTGACAATATTGTATGCACACGAATGATTAATCAGAAAAGAGTTGTGTTAGTCCCTTTACACTGTTTAAGTTGCCAATTGCATGGTCAATAGCGTGCCAAGCAATGAATTATGAACGTTTGAAGTGAATTTGTATTGCCCTCTAGAGTAATTTTCATTTGACCATCTTTTTCGCTGGAGCTGAAGGATATAAACAATTTAGGGAGAAAATGGGAAATATACGTAAGACTAATTTTTAAAAAAAAATGTTACTCACTGGGCTTCAAGTTATATATGTATCTGAAGCACAAACAACTTCCTTTAAAATTGTTTCTTCCTCTCACAAATAGCATGGTTATTTGCACGAATATCTGGGAAACATTTGCACTGCACCATTACTAATTGTTTTATTTATATCGCTCTCATTGGCTACCAATAAATGAAATTTTTTGTTGTTGCTGTATCAATGATAAGAATATAATAAATCTTGTCAACAAAAGACACAATAATCAGCTTCGCAATTATGACTTTTGCATTCAATATAAAATATATCCATAAACAAAAGTGTACAAATATTGTTGAACTATTATTTGGACCCCTTAATGATGAAAACAATGGACTATATAAAGTTCTTTGTCAAACTCATAGTGGTGTGTGGTTACGTCCTTAATAAATATACGAATTGACAATTAGCTCACAACACAATCATTTAAAACTAGATCATCAATTCAAAATGTTCCATATCTCTAAAAAGCGAAGGGACACTTTGGTTTCAACTAAATTTTCCATGCAGAATATCAAATCAAGAAGTTTCCCCGGAATTATATCAAATGATGTATTAAACATTTGAAATAAATAAATCAAAATGCAAGTTGATATTTTAACTTTCACGCGCTTGACAAAGTAGGTAATCACATATGATAGCGAGATATAAAGACAATAGATCTATAGCAACCATCATAGTTTGAAACGACATAGGTTTTAAAATGACTTCGTTGATTGAAATATTTTAGCACTTGCCCCCTTTTTGGTCTCAAGACGGAAGATTTTTTTTTTTATAAAGTAATCTAAATCGGTAATGGATTTCAAGAAAATTCTATTCAACAAACAAAACGTCGCAGTTTGTCTTGGACAAGTTATGACTATCAAAGATGTGAAAAATATCAATAAAAATGTAACACATTCGCAATGCATATATTTTGTATAGCCAACGATAAAATAGGACTGGAAAGGGCGGCATGCATATATTGTTGTGGAGCCAAAGATACAATCTGACTAGAAAGGGTGACAAGCATTTATATTGTTGTGGAGCAAATGGAACAATCTGACTAGAAAGGGTGGCACGCATATATTATTGTGGAGCCCACAATACAAACTGACTAGAAAGGACAACACGTATATATTATTGTGTAGCCAACGATAGTCTGATTAGAAAAAGCGGCATGCTTATAATAATGTGCAGTCAGTGATACAATCTTCTTAGAAATGGCGGCACGTATATGTTATTTTGGAGTCAACGATACAATCTGACTAGAAATAGCGTCATGCATATATTATTGTGTAGCCAACGATATAATCCGACTAGAAAGTGCGACATGCATATATTATTGTGGAGCCAACGATACAAACTGACTAGAAATGACGTCATGCATATATTTTTTGGAGCCATCGATACAATCGGACTAGAATGGGCGTCACGCATATATTATTGTGGAGCCCACGATACAATCTGACTAGAAAGGGCGTCATGCATATATTATTTTGGAGCCAACGATACAATCTGACTACGAAGGGCGACATGTATATATTATTGTGTAGCAAGTTACACCCTAACTAGAAGGGTTTAACAAAGATTTTAAACTAAATATGAGAGATCTAATTAAAAAACAAATGGCCAAAATCAGGTAAAAATTGCTTCAAAATTGCAAATTAAGGTTCTTGTTTTATTGCTTCCCCCAAAAGCTCAGGTGATCAAATTTTCTTTATTTTAGACTTCCAAAATGACCAGGCGTAAATTATACAATTTGCTTCCTCCAAGACATCACGCGAATTCAAATCTGAATAAAATTTATTAAAATGATCATTATTTATTTAACATTTTAGACTAACAATCTAACGAATGTCCGCGCGAACTATACCAGATGTTGCTTTACCGTTTCATAAGCTTTTAGAACCCGGCTGTTTTGAGCTACGATCTTAGCCACTGCTTCATTCAGGTTCTCTACAAAGTACTTGTTTCAAATACCCTCACTATATTAGTACCCTTGACGAATTTAAGAAAGACAACGCTAAAAGATACATGAAAATGTTCCCGTCTGATATCGATGGTGAGTCTGAATCCCCCAACAAAACAACTAACCAACTAACTAATCAAATACATTTTCAAAAACATGCATTCCCCAAATCCACTAATTTTCCCGATTGGCAGTCTCGCTTTCGGAAAACACTAACTCCTGGGCGTACTGGTTCCAAAATTTATCTCGGCCAAAAAAGGGTTGAACCTCTCCACAATGTCATGCGCATGGTGGACGTCAGACTCGTCCAACCACACCTTCATTTTGTGCTTGGCAAGGAATTGAGATGTAGCGATCATAAAATCACGGCCGGGGTCAACTTTCAGCAGACTGGGTCCCTCTTATAGACTTTGGAAGCCTACTTTGTGGCTACGTGCTTAACTTCGTTGTAAGAACTGGCGACATGAACCACGGTGAGCAAATATTTGTACGTGTATCAGTCAGGTTCTTCGTGCGGCAGAAACACAAAGACTGTCCGGTGAACTATTTAGGGGCTAGAAAATCAAACTGCGAATGGATAGTTTTGCAAGGTGCTGTTATGCACGTTTGCCAAATGGCCTGCTTCTTGAACAACTTCCAACAACATTTTGTGAGGTTCGGACGGCTTCTGCTATCTTTCGTATATCACGGCGAGGTTGGTATCTATCGTGTTTCATTGCCATATTGGTAATTATTACTATTCAAGCGAGCAACGCAGTTTTCTAGAGAAAACAAATATCCGTACTCACCGTCTCCGCTGGCAAAGATTACTGTAGGATATAATGCTCAGATGATAAAGAACAGCTCGCATATTTGTTGTTGAGGCGAGAGCCTGTACAAGTCATAAAGCATGGGTTCACTAACAATATTTGGCCCAACATCCACTTTCACTCTTTTCACCAGGTAATATTCGGATTCGTCTTAGCTGATGCCCTGGTAAATGTATCAGCAAAATGTTGGCCGCGCAGCACTATCTGAGATAATAAAGACACTCATTTCGCTTCTATTCGTACTCGGCCTGCGCAACTTGATGCTGTCCCAGAACCTTGTCCTGGCGTTAGCGTTCCGCGCTAGCCTCATCTGATCTTTAATTGGACTTGATATTTGTATTAATGATGTCCTGTTGAATTACCATGTTCTGCGTACAAAGGTTCGGTGCTGTAACTGTTACGGCCTTTGTTGCGTCTTAGAACTTTGAGCGACCAAGGTAGGATGGTTTCATTTTTTTTCAAGCGTTTGATAATCATTGAGTATCAAACTTCAACTCCGCCTAGTTCTGGTCCAGTTCAAAGAGGTTACTAAGGTCTTTGGAGTAAGGCAGTGTATACATCCAGAATACTATTATGTCTAAAAGTGACTGCGCCTACGGCGTTGGTCCTTCTTCTAGGCTCGCTGCTTTTTGCTGCAGAATAACCCTAGTTTTGGTCCGGCGCCAAAACTGGGCCGACCGAGGACATTAAGATGGATTTGTTCTATATTGTGCTTACGCTGCTCATGCCTGTTGTTGCAGTGGAAGCGGAGTAAGTGTCGGCATTTTTTCATAGCAGCTAATGTTTAACCAGAAAGAACTCGACCTAGGCTTTTAACTTTAGTTATCTGCATCACGTTCTGAGATGGTACATTTGACGATTCAGAAATCATTAGCTCTGGTGGTTCCGATTTCAGTACTGCTGACAGTTCCAAATTCGTTACCACAGATGATTCTGTATTCGGTTGCGCTAACGGTTTCGCTGTCCCATTTACCGTTTGTAAATTTTAACTTTGCTTTGTTTTCAACATGTCTGTTAGCACGTCAGCTGCAATTGGTACATGTACCATGGCGTACCTAAAGTATCAATCGGCAACCTGGGGCCCTTGAGAGTAAGGAGTCAGTTTAGAAATGTTATTTCGTTGAGAAAGTGTAAGCTCTAAAGCAAAAACAGATGCCTGTCTCTGAAAAGCAGGGACATTCCGTGCAGGAACTTCGGTTCAATATCTAAGTGGTAGGGCATCCGACTGATCTGGAAGATCCTAGGTTCGAAGCCTGTGACGGCCGCTGATTTCTCGCCCTGTTACATGTAATTCAAAGTATTATGCACTGGGTTACAATTTGTTCTTAAAAAATATTTTACGTTTTTGATTGATCTCAATGATTTACAGCGCCTGTTGCTATTTCAGATCTTTGAAAATGCTGTTAAATACATTTCTAATATGATAAACCAGCTCAGCTAATTATGCTTTGAATTATCGTGTTTACGTGGTGAAAAGTAAAGCATGATTTGTTTCAATACACAATCACGAACAAACAGGCAATGTAAATTTTCCGATGGATTTCACCGTTAATATCAAATAGATATGGTTGAATATACAAAAGCTACTGTAAAAAGTAAACTGCCAAAACTGTTTAAAGACAATCAGATATACAATAGCACCTGTAGGTAATATAAAGATGAGTATTTCCATGACATTACACTTATGATAATATTTAGGAAATTCATTTTTTTTCTTCAAATGCGGCACATTTTTTAAATATAAAAATTTGGGATGGGCATTATCAAAGTGAGATATCTTTTTGCCACAGTATAGGTGTTATCAAAGTGAAATATAAGTATGTCACTGATGTAATGCTAACAACGTATAATTCATCTTTACTTATTAACGATACACAAAGATTTTAAGCGAAACCGAAGAAAGGGCAATCAAAATTGCTCGCACAAGAACGGTGAATAAATCTGTAAAACTGTAATTTCTAAATAAATTTTAAACAAAAATAAAAAGAAAGAGAAAATTAAAGATTAAACACACAAATCCTTTTCGCATTATATATTAACACAACAAAAATGTCTCACCTTTACATCAGAATCCGCATTAAGTATTATCCCAGCCTTCTTTGGTAAGCCTTCTATGAGTTTATATACTTCCGCTCATTAAGAGCTTGGTCATGCATGCAAGTGAGAGATCACTACAAAGTCCGTGTCGTGTAACACCTGATCAGCGAACGAGAACTGGAAAACTTTTGTATTGGACGCAGCTTCTTATGTGTAGGCGGTACTAGAGTCTTAACTATCAGTCTCGTCAGAAATAGACTTCGATTTTATTCAATGTAATTCATAGAATAAGCGCTTATTGTTGACATTATAAACAGCACGACGCATGAGCCCAGTGACTGATAGTTCTATGAATCATATAGGTGGAATTAAGATTTAATTTTTAAAAAATTTTTAACTCAGTTTTGTGAGAGAAAAAAAACATTAAATCCATTTGAAACGTCGTCTACACTGCATATTATGGACTCGCTAACTTAAAACAGCTGCCAAAAATAACAAGTTCATGGTAGTAACGGTGTCCTCTTCTGGACCAGTATTGAACTGGTATCATAGCCGAAATACACTGCGATCAGATACTTTAACAAGTAGACCATATTTGTCAGGCGACAGATCTCTAGTCATTTTATATTCTGAAGGGGCCAATATTACCGGCTACAAAAAGAAAGAACAAAAATCAATAAATTGATATAGACAGGAAATAAAGCCACTTTAGCCCATATTTAGCGTACTTAGTATATAATGAGTATCAATACAATTGATAAATTCTAAAAGAAGTTAAGAAAAACAGAGATAGCTGCTTCAGGATAACATATAAATGTGACTTGTTGAATGTGTTCAGAAAATAGTCTACTTTATTATAAATTTCATAATGATATATCCAAAAATATAAAGGGACGAAAAATGATATTGCCAAAATTGCGATATCACTTTCATCCCTACAATTGCGATATCACTTTTATCGCCACAGCAGTGATATCACTTTTGGAACTACATTCGTTTCCTATATAAAAATATCTTTTTCCTTTTATATC